>CM071718.1:23476382-23491372 GCA_036630335.1 Physaria fendleri | reverse complement strand
AGATCTTGTACAAACTAGTCTCTGGTCTTCACTCATCTATTTCAGTTCATATTGCTTCAGATTATTTACTTGATGAAGCTACAAACTTGGTAAGATTTTGCCTTGTGAATCAGACATATCTGCAATATATATTTCTTGAGCAGAAATGTAATGGTCTGGTGCTATATATTTTTGTGTTTCAGTGGGGTCAAAACCTGACATTGTTGTATGATCGTGTGTTAAGATACCCAGATCGAGTTCAAAACCTATACTTCACATTTTTGTTTGTTCTGCGAGCAGTAACAAAGGTCAGTTACTAATCTCTTTTCTTTGTCCTAATCCTAAGAAAAGGGTCCCAGTGGTCTAGAATGATGACAGTTAGGTTTTATACTCTCCTTCATGATGTTTGTAGGCAGAAGATTACTTGGGAGAGGCTGAATATGAGACTGGTAATGTCGTTGAAGAATTGAAGACCAAATCTCTGGTGAAGCAAGTAGTTAGTGACCCCAAAACTAAAGCAGCTTGTCCAGTACCAACCAAATCTCTGGTGAAGCAAGTAGTTAGTGACCCCAAAACTAAAGCAGCTTGTCCAGTACCATACGATGAAGCTAAGCTCTGGAAAGGCCAACGTGGACCAGAACTGAAGCAACAAATTCAAAAACAGTTCAGAAACATAAGGTTCTTCTTAAATCCTTAATTAGTTTTTTTCCAAATGCAAAACTCTATTTGGTCCTATTCATTTGCTGAGCGGTTAAAAATCTCTTTCGTCTAGCTAAGTTCAATTACATTTATTCCTTGATTGCAGTGCAATAATGGACTGTGTGGGCTGTGAGAAGTGTCGTCTATGGGGAAAGCTCCAGATTCTTGGCCTCGGCACTGCACTAAAAATCCTGTTCACTATCAATGGTGAAGAAAATTTGCGTCATAGTGTGCGTTTCTAACACATCATCGAGTTTACAAGTTGATGCATTATATATTTCATCTGATTCTCCCTTGGCACTTCAATGATTGAACATACATATCTTTGTTGTTTCTTTTGCAGCTTGAATTGCAAAGGAATGAAGTGCTTCAATGATTGAACATACATATCTTTGTTGTTTCTTTTGCAGCTTGAATTGCAAAGGAATGAAGTGATTGCTCTGATGAATCTTCTCAACCGATTATCCGAATCAGTAAAATATGTTCATGACATGAGTCCTGTAGCTGAGCGAATCGCAGGAGGACATGCCTCTTCAGTGAACAGCCTTTGGCAGAGAATAACAACATCTTTAACGCAAACAAAAGGTTAGAAAGCATTAAAGAACTCACAATCCTTAATAATGAAATAAGACAAGATTCAGAAACTTGTTTTCTCTGATCACAACTTTTTTGAAAATGCAGCTATATATGGAAAAGGTAGCTAGATATTTCAACAAGGTCTGAGACTTGTGGGATGAAGCACAATGTTCTTGTAGAGACCATTCTTGTCCCGTCCGATGCTAACTCAAAGCTAAGACCTTTTTGCTTTTACTAATTCATGTAACTTTGAGATTTTGAGCCGTCATGTGAAAGATCTCATATTTATTTTTGCTTTTCAGAATATGATAGTTCATTACAAAAAAAAAAACATAATACAATTACGAAAAAGAAATCTCAAATTACAGTAATCATTAAAAATAAAAAAGTGAAAAATTCTTAGTTAACGAAACGACAATTCTTACGAATCTCACCACCTTGATCACCAACAGTAAGAACTTTAATAGAGCTCATCTTCATCATAGACCGACCAAACTGAGCAAGAAAAGCACCAGAGTTCTGAAAAACACTAGCAATATGAGCCGCAGATGGATCAGTCAACAAGGCAGCGATCAGTCAACAAGGCAGCATCAGAAGTAAAGAGTCCTTTATGTTGTAAAAGAGACACAAAGTAGCCACTGTCAAAGGAAAGTGGTCCAGTGGGATCCATTCCAACTCTTACAGAAGAGTCGGAGCATTTGGATTTTAGGAAAGAGGCGTAGGTAGGGTTTAGAGAAGGATCTGTGTCTCCTTTTCCGGTGAAGTTTGAGAGTCTTCGAGTAAAGACACCACAACGTGCTGTTCCTATTGTGTGTGCTCCTGTTTCACATAATATCATTTCTTTGTAAATATATATTCGAAAAATAGGGTAGAAAAATAGTGCTCCTGTTTCACATAATATCATTTCTTTGTAAATATATATTCGAAAAATAGGGTAGAAAAATATGAAATACTCTTCTCCCTTAAATTTTAATATGAACTACATCTAAATGATTTGAAATAATTCACGTATTTATAAAAACTCAAAAATACCCTATATACTACTATTACGATTTGTTGACCATCTGCAACGCTTATTAGACCCATACTTCTCTCTAGGTCCATGGGGATTCCAACCAGATCGGAGTGTTAGTGCATTACTTCCAAAGATCTCTTTTTAAAGATTTTTAGGACTCATGAGCCCAATAAAAATTGCAACGATGGGGATGTTACATGTTTTTAGGACTCATGAGCCCAATAAAAATTGCAACGATGGGGATGTTACATGTATAACTAGATATATAACTAGATATAACTATGACATTATTAGTATATAATTATACCTAAAATTATTAACGTCCAAAATGAGATTATTCAAATTTGTGACATGTGCATTTTAGGCACGCAGATTGAATCTAAAGGATCCGTGCTACTGTATTTACCAATCCTACAAATTACCAACATTTTTATTTTCGACCAAATTTCCACCGTAAGATATTCTTATGTTGATCCTGAAAAGTAGGATTAGTGAGTGATTTTGCGGCATCCCATAAACTTCCCTAACATGGACATGCACGTGATGTAATATTCCCACAATCTTTCACTCATAATTTAATTCTTATAATCATATTTTTTTTAATAATAATATGAAAATACACTAAACCTGATAAAGCCACGAGGTCAACGACGTTTAATTCACTCTCAGCAAATATTTTCTGAAGAGTGGTGAAGTTTGATCCACCAGACGGTAAGTCTCTAGCCGCCTCCGTCGCTAATGAAACTCTTCCATCAGCACGTCCGGTGAATACATCACCTTCCTCTTCTCATCTTATTACGACCATTGTTATTGAATCTCTTACCATCAACACAAAGTAACACAACAAAAGACAAAACAAGTAGAAACAAAAATAAACTCTTAGCCATGATTCAATCTTAAGCTTTGATTTTTTTTTTTGAAGTTATTTGTTCTTTTTTGTATTTTGCTGAATGTACTAAGCAGAGTTGCTTTATATAGACACTGATGTCTCCACAGTCCATATGCCCGTTGATTTTTAATATATATTTTGAATAATTATTGAAATAATTATATAAAGCAAAGTTCCATGTATGTGTTGTGAAAATGAAGGATTAATTATTAAGTTGTAAGTCAACAGAATTAATTAGATATATTTTATAATTCCTTCTGATAATCATTTAAGCTTCATTAGTTGAACCATAACGTGAAGTTTCATAATGCAGATATTGTATCTGTCTCCATGATTAATACTTTACATTTCTTCAATTCATTTGCTTGTAACTTTCAATGTCCTGAAACTTGATCTTAGTTTTTTTTGTAAAACTACTTTCATTAGAATTTTTAAAGGTCACACATAGAGACGTAGTGCCGACTTTGCTAAAAAGTCCGCTAAAACATTTTCTAGAGGAGAAATAAACGAAAAAACAACATAAGTGGCCGAAACCAAGAGAGATGCAATGTCAAACAAAATTTAGTGAAGTGATTTTTTTGTGTCTTTTTCCTGCAAGGGCTTGATCTATGCCCTATTATTTATGATCAATTTAAAAAAGAAAAAAAAAAAGAAAAAAAGTTGGGCTCATATGGGCTATTCTTTAATTAAATCAAACCCTAGCAGCCCAAGTTTTGTGACTTCAAGTTCAAGGTTGTTGAAATTTGATACTGTTTAATCTTATACATGTTAAATCTATCTTACATGCATTATGTGCTTTTGCAGATAAATGTACATGTGGTTTATACATTTTCTGATCTATTGATCCTTTGCTTTTTCTTTAGCTTGAATGTGTAGGTTCCTAAATCAGTTTCTTGAGAATTGGTAGAATTTCATAAGTTGAAAATTTAGCCCTATATCAAGTAAAAATGGATAGATTCTATAAAGACCTAACCTAGCTTAGGTAGAGAGACATCACATTCAATTTTTCTTGGAGCTCAATCTGAGCACATGATTAAGCTAAGCCAATCAGCTTTATGCAAAAAGTGATGATGTCATTACATGCGTTAGTCAGACCATTACAACACTTTCTTGCTATCAAACATGTCAAAATAGAATAAGAAAAAAAAATTGTTCTACCATTACAACACTTTCTTGCTATCAAACATGTCAAAATAGAATAAGAAAAAAAAATTGTTCTTCCACTATAAATAGTATAAACAGTGAAATTTGTTTTATTCAATCATTCTCCTTCTAGTTTCACAAAGATTGATTTTGCAAACGTTTTATCTTGTTCCACAAATAATGATTTTCTAAAGTTTAAGTAGTTACGGTAAAACTAAAGTTTAAACTAGTTTTTATTGGTTAGTGGGATATTGATAAAACATATAACAGTGTTAATATATACAATAAAAACACAAGCATTAATTACGTTTCTTAATATGTATTGATAAGGTGGAAAACACAAACATAAAATAGTTTAGATAAGGTTTTATTTCGGTGATGATCAAAACAATAGATCATTGTTTGGGTTAAGACAAACTCAAACCGACAAAAAATAGAAACTAAAGATTATTATTCCAACATAAGATAAAACGTCTCTCAAGAACATCTCCCCTTCACTTCATGTAGTAATTTGAACAGATCTTTCAACATTGTCTGATCTTACAACAGGCAATTCAACAGCCACGACCGCGACTTCATTCACATCAGTTGTATTTGCTAGTGTGTTCTCTGTTGGTAAATCGGTTTTTGTCGAACCTCGATACATCATGTATAGTATCATCTGAGCTACACCGAATAAGAACCCTAGAATGTTTGGCATCTGAAAGACAAAGCAATAGAGAAACAAATTAGTAAAAATAATTAATCAAAGGGATACAGGATCGGTCCAATGATTTTAGATACCGTAGACAAAAAAAAGTTATACGTTCTATTAAAAAAAAATAATACTCGTTTATAAAAAAACGTTTTAAAATCTTTGATGCCCTTCTAAAATCTATAAGTCTATAAATTTAACTAAAAAAAATCTAAAATATGTTTCTGAAATTGTGATGTTCTAAGCGATCGACTAAATCGCCTATGCACTAGACCGACCCTGATAAAAAGATGAATATGAAAATGTAAATTTAGGAATATTACAGCAATGAACTTGTCTTTGATAAGAAGTCCATAGAAGAACCACATGATAGCATTAAGAGTGAGAGACAAAGAAAGAAGAAACGGCATGTATTCCACACTCTTTGTCTTTATAACCTTCCTCTGCACACAATACAAGTAGTTTTTTTAGTTTCTAATTCACAATTCAAAAACGGCATGATGTTTTTAAAGAAATCTATATGGATGGTTTACCATGACACTTAAGGGAGAAGCAAAGACTGCTAAACTATAAGCAGCACAAACCCATCCAACGGTTGAGACACGATGTTGTTTTGGAACAAGAAGATCAACTAGAAGAATCAAGAGACCAAGTCCACCTATGTTGCATATCACTATCAGCTTCAATGTAAACATCTGCCACATGTAGACATTAAGCTTAGTTATAGATATATTAGATACATCACAATCAATAATTATACCAAAAAAAATTTGGATAAACTAAGGCCATTAATACAAAATTATCTTATACTCATCATAGAAGATAAATATAACTAACATAACCTAATTAATTAAATGTTAGTGCTAAATATGTAAGTATTTATATTGATAGTAACCTTGGCCTCTCTTGGTGCATAAAGGATATAGAGAAACAAGTAAGAGATTTCGATGACACATCCAAAGGTGTTAATGCTAATGATGAGATAAGCATGTGTCTTCATTATTCCATAGTAAAGAAGAAGTGTTGCACTTGCTAGTGCACATATGTATGGTATTGATTGAAACCCTTTTGATGTTTTCTTCTTGTATATTCCATAGAACGTTGGCCTAAAAATAATTCATATTTTAAATCAAAAATACTTACATTTATACACTCTTTTTACATATTTTGTTCTGATTCTAGGAAACCATAACTTTGAAACCATAATTATTCATTCAAATCAATGTTGAGATTAGGCTATAAATTGAATATACAGATGTCCTGATGAAAATTTTCTGTAGTAATTTTGCATTGTTCATCTCTCTATACTCATGATTTTAGGAATCTAATATTGCTGTTGAATAACATGTGGTAATAGCAGAGCCGGCCTTAAGCACAAGCATAGCAATCACCCGTTTTAACTTTTTTTTAATCAAAAAAAAAAATGTATAGACAAACGTCCAATTATTCAAAAGATTATAGAAAAAAACTCATTTTTGTTTTAAATTGCGGTCTTTTTTTTTTTTTTTTGGGATTAACCGGTTTTTAAATTGCGGTCTTTTTTTTTTTTTTTTGGGATTAACCGGTATTTTGGATGGTTTTGCTAACCAGACTAATTCTGGTCGGGATCCAGAACAGGTAATATGATCTCTTTCCCAGGCGTACCTCGAATTCGTTACCTCCAACCTGCGGCAATGACCACAATCTGTAGTACCACTAGTTCAAAGAAGTTTGAGTTATATTACGGTCTTGTACATTTCAGGACCGGTCCCGGCTACGAGTAGAAAATATGTTGCTAAGAACATTGCGAAAGTGAGGTGTTTTTTGGTTTGGGATCATTTATCTGGCCTTTGTGATATATGTTTTTAGACATGTACTTATCAATTTTGTTGTACTACAATTAACATTAACAAAAAAAAAAAAAAATTGGTGAACCCTAGGAATTATTGAACACATAATTTTAATTATCTTAATAATAAAAAAAAAAAAAAAAAAATTGGTGAACCCTAGGAATTATTGAACACATAATTTTAATTATCTTAATAAATAGTAATTAGGTTGTTGGAACGTCTTGTCATTTAGGCTTATTCCTAATTGTTAGGCCTTCTTATAAATCCGACATAATATGTTTGCATAAGTCTAAAAATTTCTTAAAGTCTAGCTATTTCTGTCAAATTAATCAAATTAATACATCATTTAGACAAATTAAATTACGATCTTTATTGCGACAAATCTTTTTTGGTCTACTCTACTTATTACTCACCACCTAATTATACATAATGACATTGAATCGTGTAACTTATTACAACCTTAGAAAACCAAATCTGATAACTGATAAGAGTATTTTTGATTGCACATATCACCAATGAGAAGATTGGTGAACATGTTTATAAAATAATTATCATAATTAATAAAGGTAAAATGAGAATTATTAGCATCATATTTTATGTATGGAGACATGGATGTGTTTGTTAGGCATAAGCTTTGAGGCATTTGCTTGTTTGGTCTATTTCTTTGTTAGATTTTTCTTAAATTTGGTATTAACAAAAATTATATAAGCTTTAGCATTTCGACAGAAAATCTTCTCAATAAATATGATCTAACAAAAAATAGTATTATCTTATCTAATTATTAACAAATTAATTCGAAATGATTAAGACTCCTTAATTATATATACTAAAAAATTACTCCTCTAGCACTCTATATTTAATTTTCTAAACTTATCACACATATTAAAAATAAATAATTATTTACTAATAACTATATTTATTATCTAAACGTTAACCATTTCCAATCATAATCAACCAATAGGTACAAACTTTTTAGCCATAAGAACTGCGTAAATAAATATGATTATTTTTATGTTTTTCTCAACCAATTTGCTAACTTTATGAAGTCGGATTAAATCAACATGATTTTGAACATGGAGCTTCCTTAATAAGTATGAACATTATAGCTGTTTAAGTTTGAACCAAACGTACAAAATGCTTCATATCATTAGATTATTCAGAGCTTGAGGCATCCTCTAGCTTTCTTGGTCTTTCTCTTGGCTTACTCCTTAATCATTTTGATCCAATGCAAACAAATTATGTCGATACTCCTAGAAACTGAGCAAAGCTTGGCTTACTCCTTAATCATTTTGATCCAATGCAAACAAATTATGTCGATACTCCTAGAAACTGAGCAAAGCTTGGATACTTAGGCTCCCATCCTAGTTCAGCTCGTGTCGATACTCCTAGAAACTGAGCAAAGCTTGGATACTTAGGCTCCCATCCTAGTTCAGCTCGTGTTCTTGAGTTGTTCAGTTTCTTCCCCAAAGGACCACTTGTGCCTACAAAAACCAGTGTATCAGACTCTATGAAGACTGAAGAGAAAGGGCTTTTGAAGATAATATTTCACATGTTAATGTCTGAAGAAACTCACTGGTGAAACCTTTGAACTCCTGATTATATTTTCCGCTTTGAACCACCAGATCCATCACCTCTTGCCTAAGAAGAATGTCAAGTGAAACATGTTTGAAACTGACTAATGTTTGAGATATCTTAAAGTTAGAAAGTAAGAAGCATTACCTAGACAAAGGATGGTTGTCACAACCCAAGAAAACTCGAGTACCGGGTTTCTTCTTCATGATTGTAACTGCTAGAGATGCTGCATCCTGTTTAGAAACACATTACAGAACTGATCAGAGACTATTACATATGTAAACTATTCCATAAGCATGTGATGAAGTTCATGGTCTTTTTGACCAGGAGAAAGGAGTGAGCAGTCACAAAAAATATACCTCATAGTGGATTAGATTCAGAATATGATCAGGACGAGCATCGAGTGTCCCTTTATTCAACCAGTAAGTATGTGCACCTCTAGTTTCTGTGTATAAAAAGTTCAGGAAAATACATAATTTTCAAATCTGCTAGAGACCATTTAAAAGCCTTTCAGTATTTGCTCATTGAGCATCCAAAAGGATATGTAAAGCCCAGCCAGTCTAAGGACTGTTCCTCCGCATTCAAACGCAACTTTTTCAGCTTTCAAAAGCACGTCGGTTCTTGGGCTCTTTCCCAGTGGCACTACTGGAGAATCCTGCAGTGAATGGTAGTAACATATGGTGCTGAGCCTAAAGCTTATGATGGGAAAAAACTGAAAGAAAAATGTATTCAGGTGCTGAGATAAACCTCATTGCATTCTCCATTATCAAAGCAATCATAAGGCGCGGAACTAGATGTGAATAAGAATGATCCTTCGCCATTCCAGTTTGAAGCTGCACTCCTGATTTGTTTGTAAACACAAACAAAAACACATATAAGACATGGTTAAATTAAGGCAAACTTTTGTAAGGATGAACCAATAAGCACAATACATCTTCTCCGGCTAATAAAGTTAACCACACAATCGATCAAATGTCTAGCATTCACTAGCAGAACATGATGTACAAGTATAAAGAAAGGTATCAGAACTACATTTTACAGATGTGAGTTATTGTAATGAATCACCTGACTTCACCAGCATAATCAGCACTTTGTGATGGAGGAGCACAAAAGATCACATAAGAGAACTTGCCCCCGTAATCTGTTCCTTTAAGAGATGGTTTGATACCCAACTTCTCCAGTTCATCATGATGATTTGTTGTTACAGTCTGACCAAAGATTTGACAATCTGAATGTTCCTGCTCCACATATAATGAAACTCCAACTTGTGAGTACATGATTCTTACTATAAACTTTGTGAAGTAAGACTGATGATTGGTACATCTGATTTTATCAGTTTAGTAAACAATACAGAACTAATACATTTCTCCATTGTTCTGCAACTAAGCGTCCAAGAACACCAGGTCCAACAATAAGCAAATCGTTTGCCCCAATTGAAACATGAGACTGGACCTTCAAGCCATCACTGGTCTCACCTTCATACACAAAAAGGTCACTACTTGGAGAAGCAGAATCAAAAAAAAAATTCTTAATTTACCACTTTCTGAGCTTCCTCATCTATAAATCACAACATCTTAATCATTATTCGACTCTAAGAAACTCACTATACATCGGATTAACTCTGAAATATAACAGAGTTCACAAATCCTAATATAACAGAAGCAGAGAATGGAGATACCAATAGTGGAGGAAGAAGAAGCTTGAATAGGAGTCGCCATGATCGAAGACGCGGATGGAAGAAAGGACAAGACTTTAAGTTTATCCTCTCGGCGTTTCAAAGCAAACTTATGTGAATATGAAGAAGATTGCTTGGAAGACTTTAAGTTTATCCTCTCGGCGTTTCAAAGCAAACTTATGTGAATATGAAGAAGATTGCTTGGAGAAATGAAGAGTTGATAGAATTCTTGAATTGACAATAGGAAATGAGATACAAGAGATGAAACCCATAAAGGAAAAAGCTCAAAAGCTTCGATTTGACGACAAAGAAGATTGATTTGGCGTCACCAAAGATGTCAGCTTCTTCACGAGAATTTTGTGATGGGTTTTATCTTGGCGTGTTTTAACCAATAAGGTGTTTACACGTCACGAAATCCAATATTTAGATTATTTACTAATGAAATTCTCATTTTCCATGTAAAACAGTGTTCTTCAGGTATTCATGGAATCACATAAGCTATTAATGGTTTGTTTGATGTTACAAACTCTTCTCTGCCTATAACTAAAAGATTGATTTGGCGTCACCAAAGATGTCAGCTTCTTCACGAGAATTTTGTGATGGGTTTTATCTTGGCGTGTTTTAACCAATAAGGTGTTTACACGTCACGAAATCCAATATTTAGATTATTTACTAATGAAATTCTCATTTTCCATGTAAAACAGTGTTCTTCAGGTATTCATGGAATCACATAAGCTATTAATGGTTTGTTTGATGTTACAAACTCTTCTCTGCCTATAACTAATCACTTCACATGAGCTCAGCTTCTTCAGTGTCTCCATCAACATCTTCACCATCGTTCTCATCATTCTCATCTGTTGCATCTGGATCTATTCCCTGCAATGCATACCCCAATTTGGTTCAGACAAGCTCTCAATTTCGATTTGATTCTTTGAGAATCTACAATCATAAAATAAATGAGAAAGGATTGAAATGTAGTTTGATCAACCTTCATTTGTTTCTCCAAGCGATCTAGACCCTTTTTGGCTGCTTCATTCTGTGGATTGATTCTGCTTTTTTGACATTTTTAGACAAGTGTTATATAGTTTAATCCGCATAGAACCAAGGAGAGAACTATAGGCACTACTGGTTTAGAATTTCACCTTAGTGCAGCTTGGTAGTGTGATAAAGAATCTTGTAGCATATTTGTTGCAGCAAATACTTGAGCTAGCTTGACGTGGAGAGAATCATCAGCCCATTCTTTGAGATACCGTTCAAGTAGTGATACAGCATCTCCATATACTTGAGCTAGCTTGACGTGGAGAGAATCATCAGCCCATTCTTTGAGATACCGTTCAAGTAGTGATACAGCATCTCCATTTCTTCCTTCCTTTAGATGAAGATCAGCTAGAGTTGCCAATGGAAACATAATAAATCTGACTATTTTTTACCTTTTCCTTGCCATTTGAATAACTAGCATGAACATCACCAACTAATTTTAGAGCCTTTGCGGACTGAGGCATTGCATTCATGGCTTCTCTTGCGGTACACAATGCTTCTTTATTTCTACCAAATGCCAGATAAGAATGGACTAAGCCTGTAATGACCTCAACAGTACAAGTTAATTCACACTCAACAACACAAAGGTGGAAATGTATATCAGATGTTTTTCTCTTGTGAACCAGACCTTGATATGAACGAAGATCGGACCTCAAATTTTGGGCAGCCCTGAAGGCGATTGCTGCAGCTTCTGGTCGTTTTGCTTGTAAAAGAAGATTCCCCTGAAATACAATAGAAGTCGAGGTAATAATATACTCAAAATTATTTAAAAGAATAAATTTCTTCTTAAACTAGCTTACCTTCATTATGTAACCGGGTATGTGCCTCTCGTTTACCCTGATACTCTGATTGCATAGTGAATCTCATCAGGTATTACCACACAGAGATTTTAGCATACAAAATCATTCTCAAAAACGCTAACCTTCTCAGCATAAGACAATGCTGTCCTTGCATCTTTTCTTTCCCATAGTACGGATAAAGCAACAAATACTTCTGCTCTGGTATGATCAATGCTTAATAAATCGTGGACGAGCTTGTTTAGCCTGGAATAATCACACTTTATCTGAAGTAGCATTGCATACTCATCCATACTGGTTAGTGTGTAAGGATCAATTGACCGAACCTACAAAAGCTTTTAGATGATTATGCATGTTTAAAGTAGTTAGTGTGTAAGGATCAATTGACCGAACCTACAAAAGCTTTTAGATGATTATGCATGTTTAAAGTAAAGTTGAAAACACAAAAATACTGATGCGGTAACTACCTTCTCAAATCTCATTGTGGCCTCGTCATTTTTCCCAATAATGGCTTCAACCTATACAAATGAAATCAATGATTAAAGAGTTCATCAACTACCAAAGATAAGTCAATCAAGGTAGAGCGTTGTTCACAATAATAAGGAAAATCAGTTTTATTTTGTTTGCATCGTGGTCAGTACAATCCCTAACCTTTGCTGTCTCAGTTAACAAGTGTACATTATTTGGAAATCGTTGTAAAAGGTCAGCAAAGTGTTCCAGCGCCCCTGAGTAAACAAAAAATAGGATACACATTATCCAGTAAGGTATATTAGATGAAGCATTGCAGAATTTCCCGCAAATTGTATAAACAAAAAATAGGATACACATTATCCAGTAAGGTATATTAGATGAAGCATTGCAGAATTTCCCGCAAATTGTATGTAAGAACTGAAATCTACAGGTTAGACACAAACATCCAAAAGCAAAATCTCAGGCACTGTAGGCATGTCCATCCCACAAATAAAAAGAGAGCTACCTTTGTAAGCATGTGAAGCAACACAACACTGGGCCTCGACATAACGCTGATAAAACGAAGAAACATTTCCAGAAAAGACAAAGAGGAAAATTAATTTTTTTTGTCAGAGAAGCCTCAACATGAAACTAATGAAACAGTCACCCAGGAAAAGAAAAAGAATTAGTTCTCTGGTTATAAATTCTAGCTGATACTAACCGAACATAAGCTGATAAAAGTACTAGTTTATTAGAGGGAATATTATCAAGACATTTATATCCACTTTCCAGTCATAACAGCTACTCTCTATGATCAAAATGTATATGCTCATTGTATTTTACATTCATCTACTCCTTAATGAAAAAAAAAATTTAGAACCAGTAATACATAAGTCTTATTCCAGAAAACAAAATCACAAAAAAAATTCAATCAGCTGTGCTGCATGATTAACAAGAGTACTTTCAAACTTTTCAATGTTGTAATAACTGTCAAAGAATATGCTTACTTGCAACCATCGGGTAGGATCTATCTGATCAACCAGCGAAACCTTTGTACTTCTATTTGAAGTCTGAAATGAACAAACGACACAACAATAGTATTCAGGTTACAAATGTAATTGAAAAATGGGGAGTAAGAGGCTCAAAACATATTAAAAGAAATGGTAAAAAGATAAAACAAGTGGAAAAAGAAATGTCATAGAAAGGGAAACCTGAGCAAAAGATGATATGATATCCTTTGCAGTGACTCCCAGTTCAGCTAAACCTATGATAGCTTCGAGTACATAAGGACACTGCCTGCAGATATTAAATATTATATGCATATATATGTAATATGTGTTGAAAATGTATTGAATAACAAATCTGAGAAATTATGAAAGTGTTTATTGCTAGGAAAAGAAAATGAAAAAAAAAGACCTTAAACACTCTTTATAAAAAGCAATAGCTCCACGGTTATGTCCAGAATTCCGATGAAGCTTTGCCAACAGTATATTCATCTCCAGGCTCCTGGTCTTGACAGAGTCGATCTGCCAACGAGAGAACATTGCAATAATCATATATTAGAACTAAGTAAGCCATGAGTTACTATCCCTAAAGATTGACATGTGGACATGTGGTGTTGAAAGCAAAGAATCCTCTATTAGTTTTACTTGTTTTGCAATATGGAAATGCATTAATGGGTGGGTGACAAGAGGAGGTCAACGCAACACAATTCATCTCGGATTCAGGAATACTAAATCAATCTACTAACTGTGGCCCAATGATGTTTCACTGACGAGAACTACAGTAACAAAAATCTGGTTATAAAAAATTCAATAGCAAGAACTGTGGCCCAATGATGTTTCACTGACGAGAACTACAGTAACAAAAATCTGGTTATAAAAAATTCAATAGCAAGACATAGATAAGTAGCCAGTCATCACTCATTATATACAAAACCAATCTATACTCTGAGAAGCAGAGAAACCACTCAACAGCCCTTTTTCATCTGATAGACATATTTTCTATTTTATGTACCAATGTTTCTGAACCAACAAATCCAGAGGACTAAACAAAACTTGATAACCAGACAGACAAACCAAACTTCCAAAAAAAAAAAAAAAAAAAAGGAATACATAGTCAGTGTGTTAGCAAGACTTCAAAGCTCTCCTCCAAAGTACACCAGAGGAGAAGAATAAGCAATACATCTCTAATCACTCCATAAATATATACAATCAGATATTTTTTTTCCAATTTTACTTTAGTTCATTCAGAGTCAAGATCAAATCAGAACTAAACTCATGCTACATATCTTGAAGAAGACAATCAGACATACCTCAGCAATCGCAGCTTTTGTTTCATTAAGAGCAAAGTGAGATGATGCAATCTTGAATCTCACCTAAGAAGAAAGATAGAAAAAAAGAAGACACAAATGAACTCCAATGGAACAAAAAGAGACAAAATCAAAAAGTATCAAGAAGAAACATTATACTATTTCACCTCGCTCTCATTAATAGCAGAATTTACAGAGGCATTCACAGATGATCTAGTAGATAATGATAATGAACTCCTCGAAATTCCGGAACTTTGCTTCGGAATCCTTGTATAATGATGCAACGCTTGCTTGTACGTATGCTGACAAAAAAAAAAAAAAAG
>CM071718.1:23460148-23473326 GCA_036630335.1 Physaria fendleri | reverse complement strand
TACAATTAACTTCATGAAACTACACTGATCTTACCTTCTTTGCAGATTCCAATACAATCATACAGGCAATCCAGCTCTCATCGCGGAGCTCTCTTCGCAATCCAATCGAAGTCGTGAAAATCGCTTCAACAATCATGGAAGACATAATCAATATCCTGCGAAGCGAGAATCGAAACTTCAAATTCCGACACATCAGGCGCGAAAACAATCAGAAAGCAGATTAATTAACTAAAACCGACCGAATTTCACGATCCAATCCATTAATTACATGGTTAAATTGATCTCTTCATTGCCTTGGAGGGAAAAAAAAAAAACTCTTAAAACTTAATAAGTACTATTTTGTCACTTTTAACGAAATTAATGGTTAGACAATTATTATCTAACTTGTCTTGACAAAAAAAAAAAAAAATCTAACTTGTTCTATAAAACTTACTTTAATAATAATATAAATATTTTATGTAGTCATATACTATTATTAAATTTTTGTTGATATTGCACATATTCTTTAAAATAATAGAAAACATCAATCTAGTCATATATTTTAAAATTATTTAATTTTGTTGTTATCCAACATAAATCTTCTCACTTTTAATTTTCTGTAAACGTATTATTGCGGCTATATACGATTATCGCGAATCCTTGTGATGATAAATTAACAAAGCACTTAGGTAAAATAGTTTAGGAACTAAGTACACTTTAAGTATAATGATTCTCACACTTAGGTAAAATAGTTTAGGAACTAAGTACACTTTAAGTATAATGATTCTCAAATCTTCACATGTAGGGACTCTATACATATTCGAGATTTGCTGTCCAAAATACTTATTTATTTATCTTTTATCTTAAAGTTCTAATCGTCGACAATATATCTCCATTCTCCACCGTCCTCTCCTACACCATATCCTATAAATTATAGCACTGCCTTTTTTTTTATATATAAATTCAGAATTAAAACAAAGTGAGGACTAACTTTTATAGTTTTTTTTTAATGCAAATACTTCATGCTCAAGATACAATAGAGAGTTCATTATCTATGAGAAAATTATGAAGACAATTTTTAGCTAAAAAGTCCGCAGATCAAGTGAAAAATCTTCTAATATGAAGTTTTTTTCTTTTTAACACCAACTTCAAATTTTGAAGTTCTCTAAATCCAACTTAAAATATGAACTTGGCTTTAAAATTTGAAATCTTTATTTTTTAGTCCATACTTTTTTCTATCTATTACAATTAATAATATAATTTTCTAACTTAATATTTTTTAAATTATTATATAGTCAATTATTTTTAAAATAGTTTAATAATTTCATAAAAATAACATTATATTAAATATATTAAAATAAAAAGATATAAAAATTTAAAAAAACAATATTAAATATTACAACAATACTAATATTTCTGTAAATAAGTTAGTCGGATAATTTATATGGGAACATTATAAAAATATATTTATCGAATAATTTATTTATATTTATTTTATTAATTTAGATTGTTTATGTTATATTAAAATATTTTATAAATTAATATTGATCATAATACAATTTTTTTTTTAATTTTTTTTTTATTGATTTTAACTTATTATAAATAACATTAAGGATCCTTGCCAAAAAAATAATAACATTAAAAACTATTGTGCAAAATATAAAAAATTTGAAAAAAATAATAACATTAAAAACTATTGTGCAAAATATAAAAAATTTGAAGTTGAATGGTTGAAAAATTTTCATAGAAATTTCAAATTTGAAGTTGGAGAAACTGAAATTGCCCTTGGATATGCTCTAAATCAATTTTAGATATAGATAAACGTTGTCTCTTAACATAAATAAGCTATATTAATATATACTTATAAGATATACATGATAAGCTAGTGAATATATTCTTGTAATCTTTAACATTTGAAAAGCAAAAAAGACGAACTTTTCAAGATGTTTGTTCTCGACATGGTTACATTATCTTAGATAAAAAGGAAATAATTTCAAGATGTTTGTTCTCGACATGGTTACATTATCTTAGATAAAAAGGAAATAAATTTATTAAAAAGAAAACAACATAAACAATAATGTTATCCGAAGACACTTTGTGTTCTGCAAAGAATACATATAGTTATTTTTTTTTTTTGTCAAGTAGAATACATATAGTTAACTTAGTAAAATTATACCATGATAATTAATTATTCTTATATATCATAAAGTGGAGTCATTACGAGGCTAATCTCTAGTATTAATTTCACTTTACATCACCGGCCTGGCGTTATGTAGATGTAATGGCAGTGTAGATTATCTCAGTCTTCTTTAAGTCCAAAGCAAAGCAAACGTCATCATAAAGTTGTCCAAACACGAAGAGACTAGAAAATTCTAAAGCTTTTGACGAATTTTACTTTTGAATGTTGGTACGATAATCCATTGTGCCAAGCTACATTTGAAATTTTGTTCAAACATATTCTGTCTTTAAATATAATTTGTGATTCCGTGTTGTGTCATTGATTTTCTTATCATTTCGGTAATATTTCTTGTCAAACAGTTTCATAAAAAATCCATAAATCGAATTTATCAACATGAGTGTTAAAAGAGACAAAACTCTAATAGTAAAATTATACGATTCAATTATTTTTTCATGTTTTTATCAACTAATATAATGGTTTTAATGTCTTTTTAACACCATATTATGAGCCATAAGGGATTCTATGTTCAAATCTACACTTAAATGTAATGAACTTTAGTGTTGTGAATTTTCTGAAGTAAATATTCTTATACCACATAATTTTTATATTTTTTTTTTGAAAAAAAAAGTGATAATTTTCTTGAGTACGTGATGAATCATTACCCAAGCTTGTAATATACGAGAATTCATAGGAAAAATTGTCAATTCTGATTATTTTTATACAATATAAGGTGTCTTCTTTTTTTGGGAAAACCAATAAAAGTTTTTTTTTGAAAACCATTTCATTGATAATTAAAAAGCAAGAGTTACATAGAGGAACGCGGATTTAGTTAGAGACTCTGCGACTATATTATCTAAACGGAGAATAACAGAAAATTTAACAAATTCAATGTCAGATAAGATCCCGTAGAATTTCTTGTGTTGTGACTTCTTGGGGAGGGTTATAACAAGGTTTTGTGAGTTAGAGCACACATGAAGGTGTGTTAGACCTCGAAGTAGTGCATGTTGAGCGGTTGTTAGGAGGGTGGTGGCTTCTGTCAGGAGCGGTGACCTTATATTGGGGGCATGTTGAGCGGTTGTTAGGAGGGTGGTGGCTTCTGTCAGGAGCGGTGACCTTATATTGGGGACCGAAGTCGAACCCGTACGGTGAACATTTGAATCTAGAATATCCATGTCCATCCTAGCCCTGCTGCTCTGATAGTTGAGTCCCATATCGCATCAATAGTGATCCTGGTAGTCATTGGGTGTACTGTGTTCAATATGACCTCCCGAATTTTGAGAGGGATTGGCGGTTGAGCCTCTTGCCATTCTTTTACACTACAAATTGCTTGCTTAACAACATATTTGGGATGGTCACTCGTATTTTCATACTGGCGTATCTTTGGGATGGTCCTCAATATAAGGTGTCAATACAGACTTTTTGTACGTTTGGGTTAAATTTGTAAGAATAAATAAACGTGAAGGACCACAAACATATCCAACTAGATTTTTTTGTAAGAATAAATAAACGTGAAGGACCACAAACATATCCAACTAGATTTTATTTTAAAATTGAGATGTTGGACAAAACAGAAGGTTGGATATGTACAAATCTAATTAACCAAAATATGATGCATCTTAATAGCTAATTGAGTTTGGCTGTTAAACACTAATCAAAGACCAATCCATCTTCAAATAGCTTTTTTACTTTGACGAATCCCATTTATGAGTTATAAAATAGGTCATAGCTCCTCCATGATTACTTTATTAAACCTTAACCTAACAAGTTACTTACTCCCTTTTTATTTACTTTAGCTTAGCTTTACTCAATTGGTTTAAAGAACAGTTACATTAGTTACATTACTCCCTTTTTATTTACTTTAGCTTAGCTTTACTCAATTGGTTTAAAGAACAGTTACATTTGTCTTTTACATATCCCAAGTTTGAGTTTAGTGTATGGACAGATCCAACTTATAGGATGAACCAGGTAAACATAGGCTTATAACTTCTAGGTTTATGTCAATGGTTTTGTTACTAATGATTTAGACCAGTCTTTATGAATGGATTGAAAACTCTAGAAGATATGTAGATGTATGAGTCATCCTAAAGTTGAGAAAATGAGAGATGATGTAGAGTAGAAGTGAAAAGCCTCTGGGGTTGGTTAAGGTTAAGGTTAAAGCTGGTGGGGTTAATATCATCATCATGTTACGCATTAAATGCCAAAACAAATCTTCTCTTTTTTGTTTTTGGCAAAGCATATCTTATTTCTCTATACAATTAGTGTTGGTAGGCAAATATTTACATCAATCTTATAAAAAATATATATATTTATTCTTTTGTTATCAAAGGAAAAAAATAAAATCTATTACGTTTCCACAAAAACCTTACATGCCATGACTTAATCTCATTTTGTAAATAGCCTCATGAATTATTCACTCAGAATTAAACTAATTTCAAAACCTGTAAAAGAATTGTTTTTAGTTTCACCATTCAAAGTTTATATTCTTTACGCAGAGAATATAAAGATGATCAAAATAGTTGGGATGGTTTTTTTTTTGTAAGCTTCTATGGATGTTAAAATTCATGTGCTATCTGTCAAAAAAATTATTTTCAATTATTGCATTTTTTAAGTACTACTCTATGTATTTATATAATTTTGTTTTGATATTTCTGTATAAATTCTTCCAATGACTTACCTAATAACATTGAGTATGATTGCACAGCACTCTCAGGTATGGATCCTCTTGTAAGCATCTTACTGCCATAGGCAATGCTTCATACGCCTTTAATATGTATTAACAAATGCACAATCAGAAAACCTGAGACTGTGATATCTTGGGGTTAGGGTTTGATCACCTATGAAGAGGATCCATCTGATGAATTTGTAGTAAGTACCTGCTGAGTACATCTATAAATTTTCAAATTAATGATTGTTTTTCCCCTTCTATCTGCATAGCCATGGGAACGACACATATTTCATTGTTTAGAAGAAATCGAATCAGACAATTACATATTGCTAGACCGATCTGTTCCAAAGCTTAAAACTAATATAAATTGCCTAGATTCTCAGAGTCGGATTAAAAAAAGGATATTTCAATCAGAGGATGTCATGTCAGATTCCTTTGGTTGAAAAAAGGATATTTCAATCAGAGGATGTCATGTCAGATTCCTTTGGTTGATAAAGTATCTTCTCAAACATGTCTTTCATCTTATCATGTCGAACCATCTCATCCAGGATTCTATCTTCTGACACGATTTTGTTGTTGACCAGCTTATCCTTTTCATCAGTAGAAGAGAACACCAGTTCTGATATGTGATGTTTCTTGGTTTGCTTACGATACTTGTCCCACTCAGATGCCCCTTTAAACCAGTTCTGATATGTGATGTTTCTTGGTTTGCTTACGATACTTGTCCCACTCAGATGCCCCTTTAACCATTAGATGGTAGGTGAACACCACTCGCTCTTGACCAATTCTGTAAGCTCGACTTATGGCTTGCTTCTCAACTGCAGGGTTCCAAACAACATCCAGAAGTAAAACTCTTGAAGCGCCGACAAGGTTGATACCCTCAGAACATGTTTTAAATGTAGCCAATAACACTTTAGAATCGCTGGCTGGGTTGTTGAAGTTGTTTATTAGGTGTTGCCTGTCTTTCTGCTCAAGTGTACCATGCATGTAGAGAACTTCTTTCCCGTCAGTCCAGCTGAATACGGCACAGAGCTGGTCCATGATCAACTTTAGAGTGTCAAGGTATTGGCTAAACACCAGCACTTTCTCCTTCACTGTTTGACTGAAGTGGACGAAGTCGATAAGGAACCTTGTTTTCACACCTTCCTTGCAGTCAAGTCTAAGCGTTTCAAGAGTTCTTCTTGCTCCTGGCCCAATGACAAAATTTTCCTTTTTTGTCGGTTTGCAGAGCAAATACAGCGATGGGTGTACGGAAACAGCTGAAAGCTTGTGCTCAAGTTCAAATGTGTTCTGACAAGAGTCAATTCTGTCCAGGATTTTCTTTTGTTGAAAAGAGGGGTTCAACACCACAACACATTCTCTTAGACCTGGAAGATTCTCTTGAAGGATGTTTCCCCTGTGGATATGCACAAAAGGAGCAATGGTAGCCTTGAAGATTCTACATTCTTCATAATTAACTCTTTCATGTTTTCCTTCTTGGCTCCACTTGCTAAGTTCTTGTAGCCTTGAAGAAATTCTATCTGTTGAAGCTGGTCTTACCAGAGATAAGATGTTAGAAAGTTCCTTGAAATTATTCTGGAAAGGTGTGCCTGAAAGAATGATACGATTTTGTGTTTTGACGTTAGAAAGCACTTTCCAAATACAACTCTTCTGGTTTCTCGGGGTGTGGCCCTCGTCAAGGACCACCAACCCCGGCAATTCAAGTAACATCTTCCTAAGCCCTTGCTTTTCTTTGACAACCTTATTTCCCGCAAGTTGCTCATACAGATGGTAGCTAACTCCAAGAACACTTTTCTGGCTCTTCCACGACTCTAGCTTAATCTTTCGGATGATATTCTTTTTGAACTGCTGTTTCTTAATTCCCTTCAAACGTGAGACAGCTGAAGGGTTCTCATAACCTGAGAACTCCTGACTATTCATGTTATGAAATGGAATATTTGCCTTCCATTTTCTGAATTCTGCTTCCCAAGTAAGCAGGAGAGTTGGAGGGGCAATGACCACAGGACGGCTTTTCGGGAACCTTTCTAGGTATGACTGAAGAAAAACGATGGTTAGACGTGTCTTACCAGTTCCAGGAGAATGCGAAATAATGCATCCCCCACATTCCTTAACCCCTAAGCTATCAAGCTCATCAACTTTTGTTGTCCCCGCTATGTTGTTCCAAATAAATTCAAAGCCTTCTTGTTGGTGTGGGTACAAAGTATTTTTGATGCCAGGGACGTATTGCCAGACAGTTCCTTCTGTATTATCCAAAGAGGCGACATAACTGCTGTGATCTGAAGCATCAAACTCAAACCTGTTAAGTGAAGGGTCACCTTTTCTATCACTACAATTCTTATTGTCAATAACATTAGAACGATACTTTTCCTTGTCCTGCACAATGCCCAAAAAAATAATATATTAAGAACTCCAAATATGAAAAGAAGATTAAAAAATAGTCAAATAGAACAACTCAATCTAGGAGGACTTCCGAGTGAGATGGATGTTACCATGGGTGGTGAGTAATCTTTGATCTCGACGTACACATAAGAACAGTGGCAGCATTTGAGACCAATTTCCTCATCCAGCACAAACTCGTGCGTCCCTTTGCTACATACCATAGCTCCATTCTGAAACATCAAAGAGCATGTGATTTAATTTCTTGCCTTAACAATGCTAAGAAAACTCTAGAGCAAAAAGTATGCAACAAGATGGTCAAACGTGTCTTACTTTAGCAGGAATAGATGAGTACATTCCTTCCAATGTTAGAGCAAAGGCCATATCTTCCCACACTTGAGCTCCTTTTGCCTTTAGCCACATCTCTGGCACTACGCTCTTCATCCTCAGAACAAACGAAGTCATTATCAGAGCTCTCCACATAAGAAGAATCTGAACTTTCCTCCTCTGTGTAATCAGATGGGTCAGAAATAGCATCTTCATCACTATCGATGTCACCAGAATCTCCATCTTCGCCACTAGCTTCCTCGCTTACTTCCTCGTCAGAATGGTAACTTAGACTTACTACCTCATCAGAGTCAGCATTCTTCTCCTCACCCTGCAGATTAACATCATCCAGCAGAAAATCACAAACACTAGGAGTAATCCTCCATCTTCGCCACTAGCTTCCTCGCTTACTTCCTCGTCAGAATGGTAACTTAGACTTACTACCTCATCAGAGTCAGCATTCTTCTCCTCACCCTGCAGATTAACATCATCCAGCAGAAAATCACAAACACTAGGAGTAATCACCGAAGCAGAGCCAACATTGTCATCCTTTACATGTTCGTTCTCTCTAGAGCTAGTTCCAACAGAAACAACATCGTCATGCGGAGATAAAGGATTCGAAGTAGAGATTTTCTCTTCATCTCCCAAATTAGCATTATCCAAATCAATCCTATCACAATCAAGAGATTTTGATCCTAAAACCTCAGAACTTGAAGCTAGACGTTCAGAACTAGAACCACAAAAGCCCTAGAAGATATGATTCACGCCGAGAAAGGAAGAGGAAAATATTGAAACTTTGTGCGGTTTTATGCACTGGAAAACAATGAAAAAGGGGTTTTGTTTTCGTTTGTTATTTGGGAAAAGTTGTAAATTTTGAAAAGTTAAGGGGCAAAATTGAATCAGAAATCTGATCTTTTTACATTCCTATTGGTGGGAATCGGGAGTTTCAAAATGTTTGTCAGAAGAGTTATTATTACATTTAATAAGAAGGTTTGTATTTTAATTAGTCAGGGTCAAAAAGTTCTTTTATTTTAATTCAAATATTCTGAGTATATTAGGTTTCCAAAAAATTTTAAACAATTCGAGCTTGGGATACATCTATTTGGAAGTTTCTGATTCCACATGGTTTCTACAGGGTTTTCCGAGAGGGATAACCCATATGGCAAAGAACCAATTCTAATATACTATTAAAAATAAATAAAAAATAAAAATCGAGAATCTAAAATTCTAAATACAACGGAAACTAACGGTAGAAAGCGATAAAAATACAATTAACTATCAAAGCCACTAAAACATTAAATCCGCAAAAAGCCCTAGAAGATATGATTCACGCCGAGAAAGGAAGAGGAAAATATTGAAACTTTGTGCGGTTTATGCACTGGAAAACAATGAAAAAGGGGTTTTGTTTTCGTTTGTTATTTGGGAAAAGTTGTAAATTTTGAAAAGTTAAGGGGCAAAATTGAATCAGAAATCTGATCTTTTTACATTCCTATTGGTGGGAATCGGGAGTTTCAAAATGTTTGTCAGAAGAGTTATTATTACATTTAATAAGAAGGTTTGTATTTTATTAGTCAGGGTCAAAAATTTCTTTTATTTTAATTCAAATATTCTGAGTATATTAGGTTTCCAAAAAATTTAAACAATTCGAGCTTGGGATACATCTATTTGGAAGTTTCTGATTCCACATGGTTTCTACAGGGTTTTCCGAGAGGGATAACCCATATGGCAAAGAACCAATTCTAATATACTATCAAAAATAAATAAAAAATAAAAGTCGAGAATCTAAAATTCTAAATACAACAGAAACTAACGGTAGAAAGCGATAAAAATACAATTAACTATCAAAGCCACTAAAACATTAAATCCGCATAACTATCAAAGCCACTAAAACATTAAATCCGTGAAATTGTTGGATCTTCCGACAAACGGTAGAAAACGACAAAGATTTTTAGGTGTAATCCACTAAGGGATCCTGGGATTTTTCGAGAGGGATAAACCATGTGGCAAAGAGCCAATCCTAATATGCTATTAAATTAAATTATATATATATATATATAAAACAAATGTCGAAGTTCTAAAATTCTAATTATAACGAAAAACTAATGGTAGAAAGCGACAAAGGTACAACTAACTATCAAAGCACAAAAACATTAAATTTGCAATATTGTTGGATCTTCCGACAAATGGTAGAAAACGACAAAGTTTTTTGGTGTAATCCACTGAAGATACGGGGGTTCCCCGAGAGGGATAAACCATGTGGCAAAGATCCAATTCTAAGATACTACTAAAAAAACAAAAGCGTGGCTCTAAAATTCTAAATACACCGGAAAACTAATGGTAGAAAGCGACAAATATACAATTAACTATCAAAGCCATTCTAAATACACCGGAAAACTAATGGTAGAAAGCGACAAATATACAATTAACTATCAAAGCCATTAAAACATTAAACTTGCATTGTTGGATCTTCCGACAGACTGTAGAAAACGACAAAAAAAATCGGTATAATCTACTGAGGGATACGGGGGTTTCCGAGATGGATAAACCATGTGGCAAAAAACCAATCCTAATATGCTATTAAATTATAAGGAAAAACAAACGCCAAGGCTCTAAAATTCTAAATAGACCGGAAAACTAATGGTAGAAAGCGATATTGTTGGATCTTCTGACAACTCGATAATACTTCTCGTCAATAGTTATTGAAATTCTTGTCAGAAAACTACACATCTATCCTTTATGTTTTGTCAACCCCAATTTAAATATCCGAAAAGTGGAAATATTGTCTTGAGGAACTCAATCTCGCAACCAACATTTATCCATGGTGATCAGCTATAATATTGGGCAGGTGTGTCAACACCAAATTTCTCGTAACACGAGATTTCTGGGACTAGAAACCAATCCCATTTCAAATGTCCATGGCTTGCTTAATAAAGTAACACGAGATTTCTGGGACTAGAAACCAATCCCATTTCAAATGTCCATGGCTTGCTTAATAAACCTTTCTGATTCTTTTGATTTTACTGATTGATAACTTGAGTAAAATCCGCGATTGGACATTTAATAAGAGTTAGTATTCAATACTCCAGAAACAGAACTTAATTATGATAGGACATATTTCGTCAACTGTTTAGATTTTTTATAGATAATACATCACCTGGGCAAGTTAAACAGTCGCAGCTTTCAGTGTTGACAAGTGTTCCTCCTCCATATGGAATCACTATAATCTATGTTCTGTGTTCACGGTTTTGAATTTTATTTATACAAAACTATTAGTTTTTCCTACCACTGGATCACAGGTTAAGAAAAAAGATACACAAGGAGAAACTCACTCCATATGGATAGTAAAATTAAAAAGTTTGAGTGGTTACAACTTTAGCCGGCACAAAATTATCAAAGTTACTGGTAATTTTGGCTATAAAATTTTAATAAGATCCCGGGGAATTTAGATAGGGTCCAACGGTGGAAGAGCACCGCACGTTGTGTGGTGGCCTGTGCGTCCCAAAGCTCTTGAAAATCCGTGAGGACCAAGGAAAAACTACTAAAATCATAAGATTTTCGCGAAATCCTCCAAATATTGATTTCGAGGGGCTTGATTTGTATATTACAATATACAGATATTGATTTTTAAGAGATCATAAAGGGGAAAAAGGTATTGCTGAAGTATCAGACTTCGACAGGAGACAATGGAGGAACATCAACTAGTCGTTCAATTGTTTCAAGCTGGTCATATGGAGCAATCTGCAGTTTAACCAAAATTCAAGACTCATAAAAATCTCACATTTTCTTTTGTTTATAGAAATATATGATTCTGAAATTCAAAGTTGTATCATATATTATACCTGGCTGAACCCGTTATATGATTCTGAAATTCAAAGTTGTATCATATATTATACCTGGCTGAACCCGTCGGGCCAGGTTATGGAGACAGCATAGTTTCCCATTGGCCTTATGTCCTCGGGTTCGATATCTTCTGCTACATCCCCATATTGAACCTTCTGCTCTCCTGTCCACTCGTCCTGTTTAACAAGTATTCAAAGATTGACACTTTCTATTCTGATTAACTTAAAGAAACTGAAGCTTTATATTCTGGTTTGAATGTTTCATACTACGCTTTGAGCAGATCGATCATTTCTTCGGACAGTTGCAGGGTGCAGTAAGAATTCTTCGTCTGAGTTTGGTGAATTCTTCGTCTGAGTTTGGTACCTTCACTCTAATCGCCTTTAGATATTTGTCGTATGTCACGGCCGTTGATACTATTGTAAACATACAATGCACATAAAAGAGAGATTCTTCAACTTGAACCATGCATTATTACATGGTTTTCGAGCTTAATGGTTCTTTTTTGTTACCTTGCTGGCGTATCTTGGCACATTGTTGCACTACACATACACCAAGATCCTGAAATGTTCTGGCAACTTCACTTAGAGGATCCGACACAACTTCAGGGGTTCCGCTATCCCCGGAAGCAGATAACTAACAATCAATTAGGAATTAAATAAGAAACCTGTTTAGAATAAAAGCTAAAGATGCAACAATGATGTTTCATAGGAGTATATACCGTAGCTCTAATGGGGAGTTCAAAGAGGTGAGGTATGCCGAATTGCTGGACAACCTGCAACCAGAGACATGGTGTCAGAAGAAGATCTAAATATGCTTAATATACATGTCACCATAAAATATAAATTTATCTTTTGTGTCTTCAAGTGAAACTAAGAGGTAGCATAAGTCAGTAACCTGAGAACCTGAACCTTTCCCAAAAGGGTAATAACGTTTCCCATCAGCATCAAAATGGCACATATTCTCCACAACAGCAACACATGGCACCTAACCAAACAGGAAATAAATCTCGGAAGTTTATATCTGTTTGTTGCAAAGTAAAGAAGAAAAGAAAGAAGAAAGGAGAGAAAAACCTTCAGTTTTGAGAACATTCGTACACCTTTGGCAACGTCAATAAATGCCAACAAAGGAGAGAAAAACCTTCAGTTTTGAGAACATTCGTACACCTTTGGCAACGTCAATAAATGCCAACTTTTGAGGAGTTGTGACAATTACAGCTGCTGTTAATGGCGCGACCTGATATCAAGTAGATTAGACATAGCATGTAGCAGAAGCAATTGCATGCCATGGACAAAGCATGGTCATATGTATATTTGCTGCAAAGTAAAATATTCAATGATTGTATAATCTTCAAAACTGAACCTGGCATAAGGTCAGTTGAATGTCACCAGTTCCAGGAGGCATATCGATAACAAGATAATCCAGCTCTCCCCTAGCATTAACGTCGCCTTAAGATTATGATTTTTTCTGGAAACTACATAAGTTCATGATTTTACTGAAATGAACAAACCATTCTGTTGTTGTAAGGAGTTGGTTTATAACACCAGATACCATAGGACCTCTCATTATGGCACGCCCTTGTCCTGCAAACCCAAATGAAACTAGCTTGACCCCCATATATTCTGTTGGAATGATGGTCTTCTTCTCCGGGTTCTATTTAACATACATCAAAAGCTTAGGCGTTTGTGTCACTGATATGACAAGATGAATAGATAGAGAATATCACCATTTCCAATATACGACTCTCAGGATCGACCATGGTTGGTAGACTTGGACCATAGACATCAGCATCAAAGATGCCAACTCTGGCTCCCA
>CM071718.1:23449374-23459568 GCA_036630335.1 Physaria fendleri | reverse complement strand
GTCCCAAAATCAGGATCAATGATCTGAGACAACGCCTTCAACACATCTCTTTCTGATGTTTTAGAAACACTCTCACCAGTACCATTAGCTGTGAACGCTTGTGTTAATTTCAGAAGATCATACTTAAGAAAACTACAGAACTACAGAAAGAAAAGTAACAATTCAACTTGAATGTATAATCAGTCTCCATTCAATTAGACCCCAACCTCGCGTATAAATGTACAATTTATCGAAGAAGAGAATAAATATGTCAAAGAAACAAACTTTAAAACCTTGAGTGGAAGAAGCTCTAGCTACGGAGAGTTTCTGAGAGACCCGTCTGACGGTTCGTTTCCTGGAGGAAGTGAAGGAAGCTTGAGATTGGAGAAAATTTTGAGAAAGTAGCAATCTTTCTGTAGAATTGCTCCTTCTGGTCTGAATTTGCAAAGAAAAGTGCCGCCATGAGTGAGTATGAAGAAGCGGCATGAGTGGTAAGGAGAGACAGAGAGCAATGAGAGTGGCAAAAACTAGCGGTCCGTAATATTTGATCGCTCTTTTTAAAAGATAAACCTTTCGAATCTTTTATTATTATATTAAAACTGTTACTCTTGTCAGGTAAAACATTAAACTACTCCAATCAAATCTTTGTCTAAACTCAGATCCAATACTAAATCGTTAGAGTTTAATTAGTCTAAAGACGATAACACATCAATTGTATAATTAAAAGAAAAAAAAAAATCAGAAA
Organism: Physaria fendleri; assembly: GCA_036630335.1. Taxonomy (NCBI): domain Eukaryota; kingdom Viridiplantae; phylum Streptophyta; class Magnoliopsida; order Brassicales; family Brassicaceae; genus Physaria; species Physaria fendleri. The sequence continues at coordinate 23,458,844 of CM071718.1, read as the reverse complement.
ACTAATCCAGAGAGATAATAACAATGTGGTCATTCCTGTGGTCAGTTTGATGATAAATAATCATGGACAATTCTGTTCAAATAATATTGTAGTATTATTCATACTAAGAAAGAATGTATAAATAATCATGGACAATTCTGTTCAAATAATATTGTAGTATTATTCATACTAAGAAAGAATGTGATTCAATGGGAATCTGATTACTGTCAGATCATTAGCTGTTGCAAAATCCATTGTTTGGCCTTTTGGTTGAGACAATTTCAGCAAATGCATCAAGAAGCTGTCCAGCTAAGCTACTTGGATCATCCTCTAGAGTCTGCACAAAGGTGTTCACCACGGATTGCTCTTGTGCAGTTGAGCACAGGCTGAACCATGTTAAGAACTTGATCCTGAATGTTTTCTCTATGTAGCCTTCACGCTGTTGAGCACAGGCTGAACCATGTTAAGAACTTGATCCTGAATGTTTTCTCTATGTAGCCTTCACGCTCCAACCACCTGATCACCTTGATACATTTCTCAAGAGTTTCATCAATCTGCGAACTGTCACACTCGTGGTTCTCTGAGTCCTCTGAGTTAGCTTTTCTCTTCCTGGTGGTGAGGAAATCAAACTCAGGAGCATCACTGCTTCCATCTGATCTCACCAAGCATTTTTTCTTCTTCCTACCATTTGAAACAGCATCATCATCATCTTCATAATTATTATCGTTATCATCATCAGGCTCAGCAAGTGATTCTAATGGCACTCCATTGTCTTCACCTCCAGAAGAATCAAATGGGGGAGCGAGTCCATCATTCATGAATGGCACATTCAGATCAAACTCACGCGGCAGCCGAGATGGCAACTCTTCCTCTGGCTCACGGCTTTTCTCAGTATCTTCTTTGTACAACACATCAAGCAGCCCTTCCTCCTGAGCTTCAGCTAATTCCGTATACTTTGCGAGTTCCCCAATATGAAATGTGCCACTTTTCTCTTCTCGATCGATCATCTCCTACTGAATCAATTATTTTCTTTTTCTTAACATTCAACGAGTTATCACGATCCTGTTGCAATATCTCAACACTCTTGGTAAAGCACATAACATTGGAATGGCCAAATATACCAGCTTCTGTGTAAGAGACAACACGAAATATGTACTCTGTGCAAGGCTGAAGGTTGGATATCACCATCTTCCTCTGGCTTCTACTGCAATCAACAAACAAATCATCCTCAGGCGTGTCTCCTTTCTTAAAACACCAGAACTTGTACCCCTTAACATTATGCTCTGCAACACTAGGTAGCTCAATCAGACAAAGAGTCACTTGTGTAGGTGAAATATCTTCGAAAAGAAACCTACACGCAGCACGAACCAAATCTGCAAAACATATATAAGAACTTCTATCAGCATTCTCTCTTCCAGATTAACAAAAGCCAATCCTTTTAGATAAACATGTCTCCAATACTAACCTTTGGCTGCACTAGGTGACAAATCCTCCGCCTTTTTTATTGCCTCGGCACAGAGGTTTTGCACATTAGCTGCAACAGTAAGCCTACTAACAATGCCCCTATTAGTTCTGGCAGAAGGACCATCAAGAGGCCCGACTTCATCTTCCAGCTTAGACTTGGCATCTCTTACTTTCTCATGCAATACACAAAAACGACTAGTCCCATTGAGAAGCTTATAACTCAATTCTATCCTATAACACAGTACATCGCGCCGTCTTGCTTCCATTGCTGCCATTAGCTGCTTTTTCCAACATCTTCGTAAATACACACACACACATACACATTGGGTTATATAAAACCATAACAGTAAATGCAACTTATGTATCCTCAAAAGGAAGAAGCTTACCCAAGAATCTCAGAAACTTTGCCACATGAGTAGCAACAGAAATATCCATCAAGCTTCATAAGATTTCCAAGACTGATAACTCCAATTTTGTTTTCCTTAAAGGCACATTCAAGGTGGCACGATAAATAAGATTTCCAAGACTGATAACTCCAATTTTGTTTTCCTTAAAGGCACATTCAAGGTGGCACGATAAACCACAGAACTCAATATCATCTGATTTCTCGGTTTCACAAATTAACCAAAGACTAGGGTCTTTGTTTTCATCATTTCTCGGTTTCACAAATTAACCAAAGACTAGGGTCTTTGTTTTCATCGAAATTATGACAAACACAGCAAGAACACCTCTTGCAAAATGAATCATCTTTAGAAATCATCGCTCTACACGATGCATTTTTGCAGATCCATGATGATATCAAACATCCACCACCACCTTCTTGTTGTTTTTGTTGTTTCTTGTTAAGTTGTCTCCCATTTGATTCTTGCTTCTTGTTAAGTTGTCTGCCATTTGATTCTTGCTTCTTGTTTGACTTCTTGTTCGTCTTGCGAGATTGCGCGATATTCGATTTTGTTGTTGATGAATCCATTCTTGTTTATAAGGTCAAAGTCTTTTTTTTTTAATATCTTCTCAAAGACTCCGTGAGCAAAGCATTAAAATTTCTTCTTCATTGATTCGGTGTAGAACTGGACTTCGAATGAAAAAAAGATTGCTGCGGCGGCGCTTTTCTTTTTTTCTTTTTTTTTCAAGCTGCTGCGGCGGCTCAATTCGCGTAAAAAGAGAGGAAAGTGATGAAAGTTAGGGCTTTTACTAGGGTACATGTGTAGTTTTGTTGCTAGATCCCACCAACTATGCGACATCGTATCAGACATTCGATTTCTATAAACTATGCGACATCGTATCAGATGGTCTTTATAAATTATTATGCGACATCGTATCAGATGGTCTTTATGAATTACTATGCGATATCGTATTAGACATTCGGTTTCTATAAACTATGCGACATTGTATCAGATGGTCTTTATGAATTACTATGCAACATCGTATTAAACATTCGGTTTCTATAAACTATGCGACATCGTATCAGACATTTGATCTATGTGAATTACTATGCAACATCGTATCAGAAACTTTTTCTGTTTTAGAATGTAATGGGTTTTAGGATAACAGCAGGATTTTCATCCATTTAATCTCTTTTCTTCAATTCGCAAATATTCTTGACCTTTAACCGTCACTTTTTACAAAGATAGAAACAAAGTGACATTCGATTTCTATAAACTATGCGACATCGTATCAGATGGTCTTTATGAATTACTATGCGACATCGTATTAGACATTTGGCTTCTATAAACTATGCGACATTGTATCAGATTGTCTTTATGAATTACTATGCGACATGTATTAGACATTCGGTTTTTATAAACTATGCGACATCATATGAGACATTTGATCTATGTGAATTACTATGCAACATAGTATCATAAACTTTTTCTGTTTTAGAATGTAATGGGTTTTAGGATAACAGCAGGATTTTCATCCATTTTAATCTCTTTTCTTCAGTTCTCAAATATTCTTGACTTTTAACCGTTACTTTTTACAAAGATAGAAACTAAGTTATTGATGATCATGAAAGTCAAAGGATCAAACAAATATGAAATACCATTAGAAAAATGTGCGTTGGGAAAAGACGGTAATATTCCCATACGTATAAATTATGCTGTCTTAGGTCAAAATGTGATGAAATCATTAGGTTCGGGTTAGTAGAAATAATCTTGTTAATTTTTGTTGATATGTAATTTTTCTAAGAAATTGTATTTCTAGCGGGGAAGGTACAAAAAGGTTACTAAAAAAAGAAGAGAGAATGGGTCGAAACAAACAAATACTCCTTTTATTATATTATGCAAATCACATGCTAATTACAAATAGTATATGCTTATCGTGACTTGAAAATAGAATATATTCCAAAGATAGAAACGAATTAATCAATCAAATAATTAACAAAAATGTATAGGAAATACAAAAAGGTAGTTAGTCAACAAGTAAATTATTAAACTTTGATCATTCTTATTAGAAAGGTTTACGTGGATCCGAACGATCATAGCGCACCGGTAAATATCAGGTCCGGGTGGTAACCATTATCCGAGTTCGAGTCTCGCCCGATGCGAACTTTAATCGCGATTTTTCGGGAAGTCTGGGCTTGAGTCTGGATGACTATCACTATTCAGGTTCAAACAGTTTATCTTGGTAGTCCAGAAACATGCGATCTGGCTATCCCAGAGCACTAGTTTCAAGGGATCCTTAAGTGGAGACTTAAGAAGTTTTTGGGCGTAGACAAGTACGCGAGTCCGGTACACTAGCCAGTCCACGTTAATTAGTCCGGATACTGGGCTAAAAAAAAAAAAAAAATAGGCCCAATATGTTCCAAAAGAATGGTCCCACCAAACGCCGCGACAAAACTCCGTCGCTGGTGGTGGTAGTTTCTACTCCGACCCGGCTAAAATGTGCAAACCCATAACCCTAGATGGCCATGGTTAAAGCTCTTCGATTTCATCTAATATCTCAGTCCTTTAAGCTGAATCCCTCAAAGATTCCTCAGAGCTGAAACCCTCAAAGATCTTCCTCCATCTGTTTAAAATAAGGTAGCTTTGTTGTCGCAAACCCTAGATCTCTCTTTCTTCTTTTCTTTTGCCTTTTCTGGGTTGCGCTCGAAGATGGGTGACAGCGAAGATGAAACCGGATACCCCAGAAAATTTTACTCATTGAATCGGCAAAACCATCAGAAACGCCACGCGTATTACCACGAAGAAGACGACGATGAACTCGAAGGAGAAGAAGAAGAGCCACAAGGAGGAAGATACTCTCGTGGGAATGAGATGTTTCAGAAGAGACAGAAGCCAAACAAAGGCGTGGTTTCTTCTGGATATGAATATGCTGGTCCAAGCGATGCGAAAGTTGCGTATGATTGGAGAGAGCAAGAGGCATTTGTGTTGTTGGAAGTTTGGGGAGATAGATTCTTGCAATTGGGTCGGAGGAGTTTGAGAAACGAAGATTGGAATGAAGTTGCGGAGAAAGTGAGTGAAGAGCTTAGGATGGAGAAATCAGAGACGCAATGTAGGAAGATGATTGATGATTTGAAGAGGAGGTATAGGAAAGAGAAGATCAAGATTGAGAAATCGGGAATGGGTTCGAGTAAATGGTCGTTTTTTAACAAACTGGATATGTTGCTTTGTGTTTCTCCTAAATCAGATTTAGGTTTAGCTTGTGGTGTTGATTCAGGAGAGTTTGTGTTTATGAACACTAAGGTTTATCTAGATAAATCTAATGGGTTTGATGAGATGATGGATAGTCCAGGTGATTCAGAAGAGGATGATGAAGATGATGATGACCGTGAGGTTGAGTATGAGAGGAAGAAGTTGCATAACATGGCTTCGTATAAGCTTCTGGCTGATTCAGTTGAGAAATTTGGGAAGATTTATGAGAAGATGGAGAAGAATAAGAAAGAGCAAATGAAAGAATTGGAGAAGATGAGAGCTGATTTTCAGAAAGATTTGGAGTTGCAGAAGAAACAGATTGTGGAGAGAGCTCAGAGTGAGATTGCTAAGCTACGTGAAGAGGAAGAGAACAATCATGATGGTGATGGTGATGGTGAGAGTGAAAATGAGGATATGGAGAATGATTCTGATGTGAATCTCAGTGATGAATAATTTGTAAAACTAGTACATAAATTGATAAGTTTCAGGAAATTGAAATGTATGTTTTCTGGATCAAAGAGTAAAAGTTAAGCGAGAGGAGGCTACAGCGTATGCAATGGCGTATCCATCAAAAGTACTAGTTCCTCTGCCCAGTTCGTCAAGAATTACAAGTGAATCCTGAGTTGCGTTCTGAAGAACTGACGCTGTCTCAGTGCACTCTACTAAGAAGGTACCTACAAAGGAAAAACCAGCTTTTCCAATCAGACTAAACCCACGCAACTGGTTTTTGTTAGAAGAATAGGTAACTGATGAAAACAAACATACTCTCTCCAGTCATGATCCTATCAGATGCGCCAAGCCTTGTGAAGATAGTATCCACGAGGGAGAGTTCACATGTCTCGCAAGGCACATAACAACCAAGCTGCACATCAAAAAAAGAGAGAATAAATTGTGTTGCTTGACGAGTAAAAGCAGTGATTTATGTAACAAGTGTGTGTACAAACTTGGGCAAAGATAACGGCAAGACAGGTTGCACGGAGAAGAGTTGATTTTCCACCCATGTTTGGTCCTGTCAGTAACAATGACCGAGGATGAATGCTGCTTCTAGCCTCACCAAGGAGTATATCATTTGGAACAGGCAATTGACCCAGTAACAATGACCGAGGATGAATGCTGCTTCTAGCCTCACCAAGGAGTATATCATTTGGAACAGGCAATTGACCGTCAGCTACAACTGCAAATGGATGCCATAGTCCTTGAATTTTGAGTATTGGCCCTTTTGTTTTTTGATTTGTATTGTTTGATTCAGGAAAAATAATAGGCCTAGTCATGCTTCCAGCAGAGAGACTTGCAGCGATTGCAAAAGCTCTGAGGACATCAAGGCAGCTTATGGTGTAAATGACCTCAGACCATTGACTGGCTCTTTCAATAAATACTTCAATAAGTATTGTTAGAGTTTCAGCATTCTCCTCGGTCATATCTTGGTTCTGGTACATGATCAACAAGTTGAAGTCAGATACATATCAAACCAAAATCATGTACCAAAAACTTTAAGAAGAAAAAACAAATTCCTTTCAAACCTCCTGGGATGTTAGTTTAGCACTAAGACACATGCATATGATGTCTATAGTATTCAATTTCTTCTGCCTACTAAAAGCACATGTCTGTATAAGTCTAAGGGGAGTAAATGTAGATCTACTCTATATGGAACATGGGATATTGTGTTTGAGCATTGACAGATACTGTGTTGCAAAGTATAATTTGCAAGATAAATGGGCACCTGATAATACATAAATTGATAAGTTTCAGGAAATTGAAATGTATGTTTTCTGGATCAAAGAGTAAAAGTTAAGCTAGAGGAGGCTACAGCGTATGCAATGGCGTATCCATCGAAAGTACTAGTTCCTCTGCCCAGTTCGTCAAGAATTACAAGTGAATCCTGAGTTGCGTTCTGAGAAAGTACTAGTTCCTCTGCCCAGTTCGTCAAGAATTACAAGTGAATCCTGAGTTGCGTTCTGAAGAACTGACGCTGTCTCAGTGCACTCTACTAAGAAGGTACCTACAAAGGAAAAACCAGCTTTTCCAATCAGACTAAACCCACGCAACTGGTTTTTGTTAGAAGAATAGGTAACAGATGAAAACAAACATACTCTCTCCAGTCATGATCCTATCAGATGCGCCAAGCCTTGTGAAGATGGTATCCACGAGGGAGAGTTCACATGTCTCGCAAGGCACATAACAACCAAGCTGCACATCAAAAAGAGAGAATAAATTGTGTTGCTTGAGGAGTAAAAGCAGTGATTTATGTAACAAGTGTGTGTACAAACTTGGGCAAAGATAACGGCAAGACAGGTTGCACGGAGAAGAGTTGATTTTCCACCCATGTTTGGTCCTGTCAGTAACAATGACCGAGGATGAATGCTGCTTCTAGCCTCACCAAGGAGTATATCATTTGGAACAGGCAATTGACCATCAGCTACAACTGCAAATGGATGCCATAGTCCTTGAATTTTGAGTATTGGCCCTTTTGTTTTCTGATTTGTATTGTTTGATTCAGGAAAAATAATAGGCCTAGTCATGCTTCCAGCAGAGAGACTTTGATTTGTATTGTTTGATTCAGGAAAAATAATAGGCCTAGTCATGCTTCCAGCAGAGAGACTTGCAGCGATTGCAAAAGCTCTGAGGACATCAAGGCAGCTTATGGTGTAAATGACCTCAGACCATTGACTGGCTCTTTCAATAAATACTTCAATAAGTATTGTTAGAGTTTCAGCATTCTCCTCGGTCATATCTTGGTTCTGGTACATGATCAACAAGTTGAAGTCAGCTACATATCAAACCAAAATCATGTACCAAAAAATTTAAGAAGAAAAAACAAATTCCTTTGAAACCTCCTGGGATGTTAGTTTAGCACTAAGACACATGCATATGATGTCAATAGTATTCAATTTCTTCTGCCTACTAAAAGCACATGTCTGTATAAGTCTAAGGGGAGTAAATGTAGATCTACTCTATATGGAACATGGGATACTGTGTTTGAGCATTGACAGATACTGTGTTGCAAAGTATAATTTGCAAGATAAATGGGCACCTGATAATTTGTGTTTGAGCATTGACAGATACTGTGTTGCAAAGTATAATTTGCAAGATAAATGGGCACCTGATAATTTGGAAAGTCGCTGTCTAAAGCTGCTTCAAATTGAGAAAGAAATAACTCAAGCCCATCTTTTCCATCTAAGATAGGAAGTTTACAGAGTTTACTAAGCAACCCCATCATATTTGATTCCTGCTGTAGAGCCAACAACAGATCAATTCCACTTCTGAACCCTTTCACAATTTGCCCAAATGCTTTAACCTGCAGTGCAATAAGATAAGAGAAATGTAATGAATAACCAGACAGATAGCAAAAGGAGAGCAATTGTTAGCTAGACCCTAAAACCTAAGCCCTATGCAAATCATGGAAGTCATAATTCAGATAACATGTGATTGATACTTACTCGTTGTTTCAGTATTTTCTTTCCCAGAAGAGCTGGTAAAACAGAGGCTGTTGACTGAACGCTAGACTTAATGCGTCCAAGCAGTCTTTCTAAGTCTGGGAGTTTATGGAGATACTGCCCGGTGATTTGGATAATTCCTGAGTTTGCCGTGAATTCTTCAACTACATATGAATATGTGATTAACAAAAAAAAAGAAAAAAAGAATATCAACTCCTATGTCTGCCTTCTACTTGAAGCTATAAAGAAAAACAAGCACTTGCCTGAAGGACCACCATCACAGCTGTTGTTGAATATCTCAAGATTTACCATTGTCTGGCCATCAATTCTGAGACAGCCCCTGTAAACTTGGTATGGATAAATATCCCCATTCTTAAGTACATCTTCTTGCTGCAAGAAAATAGAGCCTGTAAGTTGCTGATTTCCTTTGCTTAACTTGTGACAAGAAAACTAACCAAGCCAACACACCTTTAACCTAGACAAATGATTGATTAGCTCGCCAAGTGCATTGAGGGCAACATCACTTTCAGTTAGACCATCAACAACACAGTTCCACAATTCAGAAGAACCTCTAAAGTATCTGTTGGATTCAATCATATTTCTAACTCCACCAGCATTCATATCCCCCATCGCATGTGGTACTGGTGCCAACTCTACTGCCGTAGACCCTATAAAAATGAAACACAAACATAATCTATATTACAATTTACAAATGTTTAGAGCTTGATCATTGGGTGATAATGGTCTAAATGATAATATCTTCAGAACATATTTTCCCCAGCTTTGACTTGGGTTGCCTACTGAGATGGTACCTGTCAATGTATATTTCCTTAGAACCTTTTGAGCTTCTTTTGATAGCGCTGCAATATTTAAACGTTTACACAATTAAACTTAACCTGTAAAATTTACCTAAAATTCAATATGACAAAACAACTGGGGTTACAAGTAGTTTACCTTTGCT
>CM071718.1:23359496-23399928 GCA_036630335.1 Physaria fendleri | reverse complement strand
AAAAAAAAAAAAAAAAAAAAAAACATTTTAACTCTTCCGCATCCTAAATCCACATGGTCGTGAGGCCGTTCCAACTGTAACAGGGTACCAAATGAAATCCGAAAGTTTGAGGTCTTTTTCCCATTGTAATAAGGATCCAAACGAAAATCCCGAAAATTTGAGACTCTTTGAAAAAAAAAAATATCATGCATCTAATAAATATTGGTCCCTGATTATTAGGCTGACCACGTGGGAGTATTTAAGTAACTACAAAACTATACTAACCACTAGACTACAAACATAATTAATGTCTCATTTACAAATATCAAATTTTATATATATCTTAATAAATTGTCAAAATTGGGGCCCAAAAATTCCAAAAAAATCAGGGACCCTAAACGATCGCTTATGTAGCTTATGTCACGGAAGGGACATGATGGTCATACCCTTTTACTACAATAAGATTGTCTCAGCGAAAAAAAAAATATAACTAAAACTATCTAATAATATTAATTAAAAAAAAGTATGTACTTTTTTTTTGGCTGAAAAAAAAAGTATATACATGTAATAAAAAATACACATTCGACCAATTGCCACCAACTGGTCGAATATAGGTTGCATTGACCGATCATCCTTTATGATTGCTCTTGGATATTTTGGTATCCTCACCAACTGGTCGAATGTGGAGTGTGTTGCATCTTCTGGTTGTTTCGGACATTCTGAAATCCCCCTCAACCGGCTTGATGTAAACTATGTTCGACCGGTGGGATTGTAATTTTGAGCTTTTGATCGGTCTTTGATGGTGCTATTTGACCGCTTAGTGATGGTTTTGGAGAAAAACACATTTTTTACGCGTTTCTGCCTTGTTTCACCTCTTCGGGGTTGCTTAGTCACGAACTGGCCTGGAATAACTCAAAAAACACATTTTACATTTGGAAAACCGTTAAAAAGGGTTAGTAACTGGTAAAATTCGAGGCCTATCAATGGTCCTAAACAATTTACCTAAAAATATCAGAGGAGGCGATGAGACAGTGGAGATTTCTACGGCATGGTAGTGAGTTGATAGCACTACCGAGATTGAGGGCCTGAGTAAAGAGGCGTCTGAGATTGAGAAGTTTAAGAGAGACCTTACCGTGCGAGACATAAAGTAGAACCTAATGCTTGAGCATAGCCGAAGCCGAGAACCGAGACGCTCAATGAGTAACCCTAATATAGCTCGGTACTAAGATCCTCGGCAACAATTCCAACTCGAGAGGAGATATATACCGTCTTCAAAATGGTGTAACGACCCGAAGAAGGATTATCCACCACCGTACAGAAGTTATGGGCGTCGGTGAGCGAAGGAAGCTCCACCGTACAGAGTCCAAAAGATTGTCAAATATTGAAGATTCTTTGAGGTAAAACTGGAAACCGACCTTTCTCACAAAGCAAAGGTTGAGAATTTCGTTCTGCTATTCGAAAAGATCACTCCGCCATCTCTTGCCGGTCTTCCCGACGCCTGTGAAGAATTTAATTTAGAGTCAATTAGATACACTACCATTTCAGTCCAAAAAAAAAAAGATACACTGCCATTAAGTGTAGTTTTCCTTATACGGAATGTCATTTCCGTTTTCGATAAACAGTAACCCACAGACAGCCATAACGTGTAGTACACGCATATGTATTACCGTCCTTTGTACCATAGACAAACAACGCGTGGACAGCATACGTCATGCTATCATTGTCCATAAACGACCAAAACGATCTCGTTTTGACACTAAATCTTTCGTAATTATTTGACACATGTATTCTCGTCTATTCGTCTCACGCGGAGCACGTTCTATCCCGGACAATTTTACAAGTTCATGGACCAAAATGGCAAGTTAACAAAGTTTCAGAGACACCTTAATTTAATTTAATTAAATACTCTCTTTAATTTAATCCAAATAAATACTAAAAATCATATAAATTTGGTAGCCTCTAATATTATGCAAAACTTATGGTTGTATATTTCATGAACGTGAATCCCTAATTCCCAAATTTCTCTTCACAAATCCCCAGAGGGAATTTTCAAATTTAAGGGTGATCGACCTGCTTCAGACTTGCACAAGGTAAGTTATGCAATTCCTTTTCTTTTTGACTGTATCAATAGCCAGTTGCTTGAATCGATCGTGTTAGTTGGTTTATTGTGATTGTTTGTTGTTTTCATACATTTGTGTATTTTTGGATCCTTTTAGTGACATCCGTGTTTATTAGAGTTTATGATATAGAGAAATAGCTATTGAGATTGTCTCTTTCTCTCAGATTCTAAAGAATATGTGATCTTTTGTTGCAGTTGTAAAGCTAATTGAGTAAACAATCATGAGACTCCGAAAAGGAAGTAGAGTTGAGGTGTATAGCCTCAAAGAGGCACCTTATGGTGGGTGGCGACCAGCAGAGATTATATCAGGTGATGGTCACAAATACAGTGTTAGATATTACTCTTTGGGGCTTGCAAACAATGAGGCAGTTGAGGAGAGAGTTCGAAGGAAGGCAATCAGGCCGTATCCTCCGCAAATAGATGTAGATAGATGGGAAACTGGTGAACTGGTTGAGGTTTTTGATAATATATCTTGGAAAACTGCTACGGTCCGAGAGGAATTGTCTGGAGGACACTATGTGGTTCTGTTACTTGGAGCTGCAGCAGAGCTTACAGTTCACAAAGCTTATCTCAGGGCTCGACAATCTTGGCAAGATGAAAAATGGGTTGTGATTCGAAAGGTATGTTTTACTCATGCTATTTTATATCCTTTGATGGTCTTGTAGTTATATAGCCCTCTATTTTTTTTGTCTTCATTCAGATCTGTGCAGGAATTTGTCTTTAAGTGTGTCTTTAATGGTAATGTGTTTTGTAGTGATGTATAAACAAATATACTAATGGAGTTACATGTTGACTGTCCTATGACTGTTATCGCAGGTATCTTGTTCTCTGAAGTCCTCTACACTGACTGGATCAGATACACACCAGAATGTAAAGCCCCTTCTGAACAGCAGGGTGCCTCAGGAGACTAGTGGTGCTTCCTTAAGAATTTCAAAGAGACTTTCACCCTGTGATTGGTGGGAGTCTGCTGAATCATGCACGGGATATCCTAAGAAGATACAATCAGTGGAGGAAGAAAAATGTGGTCTCCACCAAATGGTCAGGGTGAGATCAGAAAAGGTAAGTGAGTGTATTGGTACAGGAAGATCACTCTCTAATGGCTGTTATGATACCGATGCATGCTCCGTTGGTAGTTGTAGTCCTATTAGTTATGATGAGAATGACAAACCAACTTCTCTTCTAAATGGGTCTAGTCAAGGTGCCGCAAAAGTTTGTAGTAGTGATGCTGAATCTTCAAAAGAAGCACTTGGCTGCAAAGGGGAAGTTAGGAGGCAACATGCATTAGAAGGTGGTGGAGCAATAAGGCCTGAGCTATATACCTACCGCAAGATGCTGGAGAAATTATATGCTTCTGGCCCCTTAAATTGGGAGCTGGAAGCATCACTAACAGATCTCCGGCTTTCTCTTAATATATCATCTGATGAACATTCGATAGAGCTAAAAAATCTGAAGTCAATCGGTACCCACAGATAATTTTTGTTAGTATCAATCATATCCTTTTGATCCTTTACCGTCTAATCTTCAGGTGTTGGCAATACTTACTTGCAAACTGGAATCAACTGTTATCTATTGTTCCTTTGCCAGAGGAAGAAAAAGTATGTAAACTTAAAATACTCATTGGGATATTTACTTGTGATTTATGGATGATTCATGTTTTGGAGGATTGTGTTCTTATGAAGCTGTCTTCTGTTATTACTTTAGTTTATTGTGCTCAAGCTTCTGTATAAAGTAGCCTTTTTTATTTTCTCATCAGTGATGGATCATTGAACTTCCTCTACATTTTTCAGGAACAGTGGATCATTAAACTTCCTGCAGATCTGATGCATGGGCTTTTTACAGAATGAGGCAAAACAAAATGCCCTTTTCTTGCTCAAAATTTGAGTTTTGTTGTGATGTCCATATTGTATTACTTGTACAGATCATCAATACTTAAAGACCTCATTTCTTCTTTTTTAATCATCGGTTAAAGAGATTGAAGTCATGGACTCCTTACAAAACCGGTATTGCCAATTAAAAGCCCAAAAAATCCCACAGATACCATCTAAACCGGCTTCAAAATTAGATTCAAGCCCGGTTAGTTTTACTTTTACATGTTTTTCGGTTTGATTCTATTTCTATTCTTGACCGATCTTTCTATAACGAACGGTAGAGATTATAACTGTAAGACGACGGCCGGGAAATAGCAACACATCAGAAATCTCTGAACTTTGACGTTGTTCTAGGTATACGATGTCGTTTTATTCTCTCGTGCTTCCATCTCCTCCTTCCTCTTTGTCTGCTAAGCTGAAGCCTTTCAATGGCTACGGAAGGCTTGATCGTCATTTAGTTCGAGCTTCTTCTGATGTTCCTGATTTCCTCTCTGCGGATTGGTACGCCTTAATCCCACATCTCAAATTTCCTTGATTTTCCCTGGATTTCAAGGTTTTTAGTGTCAATCTATCCGAATTTTGTGAATTCTTGTTCCAATTAGATACACAGATTAAAAAAAAATCGATTTTGCAAAGGCATAGATTTATGTTTCTCCATCATTTCTATACCTTTGTTCTTAAATAGTCTACGGATTTGAAAAGGATCGTCTGTGGCTTTACATTATCTTTATACCTTCTTGACTTAATAGTTTATGTTGTTGGATGGTTTTACAGGTTGGAGAGTCGTAGGAAACGTCCTTTTGGCCCCAGGCTTGATGTAAGAATACACTCTTTACTCTATAAACCTGTAACATATGTATTTGCTTTTTGTCTCTGTTCTAGTGTATTGATTCTAGTGTTTTTCTTGGGTCATAGTTTAGTGCGGAAGATGCTGTTAGACATCAGCTTGATGCATTGAAATATAACGACCATCCTCGTGATGATTATGGCATAGAGGTTATGTATCGGGTAAGCTTTCATTACAAAACCTTCTTTTGTTTCTTACAACTTTTCTGATGTTTTGACATCTTTTGTTCGGAAAAAAACAGTTTGCTGGATTTGACCCGTTTGAGAGATCTACATATTTTGGTCCTTTCTTTGATCTAGGACAGGTTAGTTTTTAAACACTTTGATGATCGAATCGATCACATTGTTCCTAGGTTCCTTATCCTCTGACTCTGATTGATTGGTTCAGTTTGAAAGGTTTAGACGTATTTTTCACCACTCTTCCTACCGTGTGTTGCTTGGTCACAAGGACAGACAAATCTTAAGTAGTTTGTTCGTTGAGGAGGTATCATCTTACAATCATTATAAATTTCTCATGATGTTCTCTTATATCTAGTAGTTTGTTCGTTGAGGAGGTATCATCTTACAATCATTATAAATTTCTCATGATGTTCTCTTATATCTCGAGAAACTGGTATATACAGAATCGTTTCAAGCAGAGGATTTGGATTCAAGGAAATCGACCTGAAGAAGAAGAGATATTTGAATTCACACTCTTCCAGGTTGGTACCTTGATGGTCCCTCACTATAGAGACCCTATGAGGTTAGAATGGTTAATGCAATCAATGGTTTGGATTATGTATGGTGGCAGAGAATAGGTGGTAAATGGGATGGTTATTGGTTAACAGAGAGTTTGCTTCACGACGGAGATGTGTTTTCAGGAGGGTTAGCTTACTGATTCAATGGCTGAGATTCATGGTCTCTCTTTCTGGTTGTATATTTTGTTCAGTCCAAGCATGTGTAATAATTTGGAATACGGTCTTTACTGTTAATACTAGATACAAGAACCAGATGTAACATTATGTACATAGTAGCTTGATGTAGAGATGAAGGTAATTAAGTACAAGTCCAAAATGTACTTGACAAAGAGCTCTGTGTTCTGAGCATCACACACTCTTAACTAAAAAAAGAAAAAATGAGAAGACTGAAAGAGTCCACGTATCTTCATTAATTAGCTTTAGTTTGTAAATATTGGAGTAAACACGCGTCTCAGTGCATGTATGTCATTATGTCACTTTAAGTATTATCTATTTTGTGTTGAGATTTCTCTTTATAAAAGCAGTACTAATTCTGAAAGTTATATAACCACATCCTCAATACCATCAAAAAAGAATCATGTCAAACAATTTTGAAGAGCCCTTAACCAAAGAAGATCAAGAAACCAATGAAAAAACCTTGAGTCTGCAAGCAGTGAGTATTGTTGTAAACAGTGGAGCTTTACCCATGGTTCTAAAAGCAGCCTTGGAGCTAGGTGTAATCGACACCATCGCTTCTGCAGGTAATGAAGCTTGGCTCTCACCATCTGAGATAGTGGTTAGACTCCCAATTAAACCCACCAATCAAGAGGCACCAGTATTGTTGGACCGCATGTTGAGATTTCTCGTGAGCCACTCGATCTTGAAGTGCCGTGTGATTGAAGAAAACAGTGAAAACAAAAAGATTGAGAGGGTTTATGCAGCCGAACCGGTTTGCAAGTTTTTCTTGAAAGATAATAATGGATTTGGTTCTCTCTCGCCTATGTTGTTGTTGTTACAAAACCAAGTCTTCTTAATGGCTCGGTAAGTTCTTCCCTACTAGAACAAAAGTAAAATTAATTAGCACGTTAATCACAAGATGAAACCGGTTATACCCAACCTAATTAACTCGGTTTGACATAAATAAAATATTGTTCTATATAAACTTATCGTATATAAACGGTAAAACAATCTATTCCCCTATTAGCTATTGCAACAATATCATAATATTTGTACACGAACTATTGACCTATGTCTAGATCTCACAAAACAATAATTCTAAACATATTTACAAAATATTGTTCTACATAGACTTCTCGCATATGAAATGGGAAAACGATATATTTTTTCTCAATTATTGCAATATCATAATATTTCTCCACGAACTGTCTAAATTCCACAAAATGATAGTTTTAAACCTATTTATTTTCGAAATATTGTTTACCCATTTTTCGGGTTAGATCGGTCTTTATAATGTCTAAATAGATTTCGAACTAGTAATTGATAATGTCTAAATAGATTTCGAACTATTAATTGATGAATAAATAGGTTTAGAATTATTATTAAAGTTTTTCTTCTTTTTTTTGTATTTCATAGGTCAAATCTAAAGGATGTAATACTTGAAGGAAAAGATGCATTCAGCTCTGCCCATGGTATGAGATTATTCGAATACACTCGTTCTGATCAACAATTCGGACAGCTCTTTAGCCAGGCAATGTTGGAATATTCAAGTATGGTCATGAATAAAGTCTTAGAAAGTTACAAAGGATTTGAAGATGTTAAGACTCTAGTGGATGTAGGAGGTGGAATAGGCACCATATTAAGTCTAATCACTTCTAAATATCCACACATCAAAGGAATCAATTTGGACTTAGCTGAGGTTCAAACCCAAGCTCCTCTTTGTCCTGGTACAGAACTATTTGGTTTATCTATATATTGTGTGTGTGTTAGTTTTAATAAGTACTAGTGTGAAATTTGTTTTGTTTAGTCATTCTAAAAAATTAATTAATGATAGGAATTGATCATGTTTCTGGAGATATGTTTATAGAAGTTCCAAAGGGAGATGCCATTTTTATGAAAGTAAGTTTATGTGTATTACTATTTTATTTGGATTTCCGCATTATTCTTATTATTCTTTCCTCTATTGTATAGTTTTACAATTTTTTTATCCGAATTTTTTCTCTGTTTAGAGGTTTTCTCAAAAAAAAAAAGTTTTTTGTTGTAATACACCTCATACTCATCGTTTTTTCATAAACTACTATTTAAAATTAAAACAAAATAGCGATTCAAACTTGGTTTAGTAAATTTCGTATTTGAACCCTAAATTGATATTCGAAACCAAAATTTTAAAACAAAACCACAATACATCCGGCTTTTTAAAACTCAAATCGTTTTTTTTATCTATCAAATTCTCATTTTTCCTTTTTTTTTATAAAATTAGGGTTTTTGAATAAACTCTCAATTTTTTCAACTAAACGTGAAATGAATTGATTGATGGTGACGAAATGGTGCAATCTAATGTCTTAGATCCAGATAATCCATATTTTGCCCTCGATTTGAGCGATTCTGATGTTATTTTTGAATCATTATTTTCGTTTTAATTTTAAATAGTAGTTTATAAAAGAGCGATGAGTAGGGATGGGTAGAGAGTATTACAACGAAAAAACGTTTTTAGGGAAATTTTTAAAAATTCGGATAGGAAAGATCGAGAAATTGTATAAAAGAGAGAGGAATAATACAATAATCGTTTATATTTAAAGTTGATTTAAATTGTTGAATTACAGTCGATACTACATGATTGGAGGGACGAAGATTGTATAAAAATTCTAAAGAATTGTTGGAAAAGTCTACCGAAAAATGGAAAAGTGATAATTGTTGAGATGGTTGCACCAATTGAACCAAAGGGTAATGATCTTTACTCTAACATTGTGTTTGGGTTGGACTTGTTGATGTTAACACAATGCTCTGGTGGTGAAGAGAGAACTTTTTCACAATTGGAGAATTTAGCTTTTGCTTCAGGTTTTGTTCGATGTGAAATCATATGTCAAGTGCTTCCATTTTCTGTAATCGAATTCCTCAAATAAGCTTTGGAATTTAGGAAAGTAAAATAATGTTGTGGTTACTTAAATATAGTTTCTTAATCTTTTTTCTTCAATGTTCTTTTGTTATTGCAAATCTAAGATTGTTGTGTCTGTTTTGTGTAATGGTTCAATAAGAATGTTAAAAAGGTCAATTAAAATAGTATTTATGGGTTGGGTGACATTTATTTTAGTAGTTTTGCTAGAATTATGACGTTGTACAGCATTTCTATCATATTTATTAGTATAAGAAAAAATTGTAGATTATCATTTTTAGTATTTCAAAAAATTTAGAACTTATGAAAACTGCAATTTCAGTCTTTTAAAAATGTCATAGACGGATATATTATCAGCGTGTCTCTGTCTGTGAAATGTGTGTTTAATAATAATAATATTTACGATTGACCATAGGTAAAACAGTCCGTCTATCACATTTTAAAAAGAAAGACCTGAAATAACAGTCTTTACACAAATTGGCAATTCATATAATTTTCTCAATAACAGGATCCTTCGAAAAATCAAAGATACATGGATCGATTAGAAACGATGGGTGATGAGAACACCTATACTGGACGAAAGAGAGACGTCTAAGACACCGATTAGAGAAATCAAGACATCATACAAATATAAAGGAAGTCTTATCGGAGATGAAAGAACCATAATATGAAATCTCGAGCAAGAAAACCAAAATGAAGAAATGTCATTAAGACGTTGGAAGCTGCTTTATTAAACGGGAATCAGTTGTTCATCTACGAGGATGCAACTAGAAACACTAAAACCTTCAGCGAAGGAGATATCAGATACCAAAATCGGTCGAGACTTGCTGAGATGGGAGGAGGCATCTTTCTTTTCAGCGCTCGATAAATCTTTGATTTCGACTTCCAATGAGAGTGAAGCGTAAAATTCTCCGAATTTACCTCTGGATAAAAAGGTACCTACGGACGACCGCCGCCTTTCTCGCAAAATATCCTAAAACCTATCGTCACCCGCACCGAAGAGGCTATGAGCAATAATGCAAAATCAAAGGGTGATTCATCCAGGAGAATGATGTGGTAAAAAGAGAGATCAAAATTTGAGGAGACGTTCGTTAGATTCGATCAAGTCCACCGTACTCGCCACCAAAACTATTAGAAATCATGGGCATACACCTCAAAAGTCAAAACCAATTGTTAATGAGTGGAGTGACCCTCTTATATACTAGTGAATAATTGTCTCATATTACCCTTTCTAATAAAAACCGCCATAAGAACAACAAAAAAACTCAACAACGCACAAAACAGTCACCGTAGAAATGATGATTTATTGCTGAAAGATAAATTCGATCGGTGACATGATCTTATAAGTTCACGCGCCAACACCCTCCTTCTTCTCTGGTATTTATACGATTGAGCTTATGCTTCGCTCGGTCCTTGGTATGACTCCG
This sequence comes from Physaria fendleri, assembly GCA_036630335.1. Taxonomy (NCBI): domain Eukaryota; kingdom Viridiplantae; phylum Streptophyta; class Magnoliopsida; order Brassicales; family Brassicaceae; genus Physaria; species Physaria fendleri. The sequence goes on along the minus strand of CM071718.1, from coordinate 23,389,903 downwards.
ATTTAGAAGTTGATCTGCTGTGGACTGAATATACATAGGAAGTCTGGTTTGGGATTATGTTTCTTCTACTGGTGGTTTTGATTGACAAGGCTGGATTTGGGTATAGACACAACTACCATAGAATGAAACTAAGATCTCATCCTCAGACCCTAAATTATGTGAATTAACCTCTAAGTTTTGAGAGTAATTATATGGATTATAGCCATTGCAGTTATGCAGGGAGTTTGGAAAGTGCATCTTGGTTTCTATTCCCTCCAAGCTTAGTGCGTCTTCATCATATTGGTGATTCCTCACTCTCCCAAGGTTGACCCTTCTCAGTAGTATCTATATTGGTTGTTGTAGAGACCGAGTTTTTTGCATTTCCATTGACTACTGTTGAGATTCTACTTGGGTGATTCTAGTTTTCAGACTCGCATACGGTATCTTCAGAAGACTTGCTTTAATCTATTGGCGGATCGTTACTCAAATTGTCGTATGCCCGACAACTTCGTGCTTATATGTTGATTTTGCTTTGATAGTTAATTGCAATGTTTTCCTTAGAAGATATATTATATATAGCTTTCAGGACTCTTAGATTTTCTGTTGAGTCTCGGCTTGTTTTATTTCATATGTAGCTTCTTAGCTATAGTGTTGTAGGCATTATGCTTCTCGGTTTACCCTTCTTGGGGAACCATCGTATTCCTCTGTGGATCATGTAAATCTTTCGGGATTATCTCAGGTCTTTTGTGCCAGCTATCTTAATGAAAATATTAATATGAGTTAAAAAAAAAAAGTTCACGCGTCAACAGTTAAAGAAAAATTCGAAATTGGTTTTTTTTTTTAATAATAAAATTACTGTTCCGAAGAGAATTTATTTTGTTTTTATCTGAATTTATTTTATTTTATTTTTAACGTAGTGTATTCAGTTTTTACTCTTTTTCTCGAATCGCTTGATTGGGAAATTTGGAAAAGCAGCCTGTTTTTCTTTTTTTGCGCGTGTGTGTGTTCAACCTCGTAAGTTTGTGGTTCAATTAAAATTGAGATCGCCGGTCAATTTGGTGTTTGATTTACTGATTAGGGTGTTAAAGTTTTTTCATCAGTACCAATGGTGACTCCGAAACACCTTGATTTCTCTTCCTCTGGTGTTGATGACTCCGATTATACCCCCTCTCGACGAAAATCACTACGGAATACCGCTATAAATTATGCTGTTCCGGACGCAGAAGAATCAGATGAAGAGACTAAGAGAACAAAGAAGAAGAAGAAGAAGAATAAATCGGTGAGCAACAGGATCTGGGACGAGGAAGACGAGCTTACAGTTTTGAAGGTATTTGTTTAATTGTTTCGTTCATCTTCTACATTACATGATTTTAATTTGCATGTCTAATTTGCATGTTTAATTCTTCAGGGATTAGTGGATTACAGAGCTAAGGGAGGATTTCCATCAAAAATTGATTGGAGTTCGTTTTATGGTTCCATTGGAGGTTCCATTAATGCAAAATTCTCCAAGGAACAGGTTTTGAGGAAGATCAGGAAGTTGAAAAGGAGATTTCTTAATCACTCTGACAAAATCAACCAAGGACGTGATCCCCATTTTACTAGGTCTAGTGATTCTGAAGTCTTTGGGTTTTCCATGATGCTTTGGGGACAAAATGAAGCTGAATTTGGTCATAGTGGTATGGATGACGAGATGTTGAAGGCGCACGAGGACCCGCTAGATGACTATGGGGCAAAGGACAACGGGACTGATCAAAATGGTGAGGAGATGTTGAAGGAACAGGTGTATGTAGCTACTGTTGAACCGTTAAATGACAATGGTGATGAAATCGGAACAGATAATGGGATTGCTCAAAATGGGGCTCAAAATGAAGAGGAGATATTGAAGGAACAGGTGGATGTAGCTACTGTTGAACCCTTAAATGACAATGGTAAATCACACCATGACAGTGGAACAGAGAACGGGACTGCTCAAAATGGGGAGGAGATATTGAAGGAGCATGTGGAAGTAACTAATGTTGAACCTTTAAATGACAATGGCAAATCACAAAACCACAATGGGACAGAGAATAGGATTGCTAACGGGACTGATCAAAATGGTGAGGAGATGTTGAAGGAACAGGTGTATGTAGCTACTGTTGAACCGTTAAATGACAATGGTGATGAAATCGGAACAGATAATGGGATTGCTCAAAATGGGGCTCAAAATGAAGAGGAGATATTGAAGGAACAGGTGGATGTAGCTACTGTTGAACCCTTAAATGACAATGGTAAATCACACCATGACAGTGGAACAGAGAACGGGACTGCTTCAAAATGAAGAGGAGATATTGAAGGAACAGGTGGATGTAGCTACTGTTGAACCCTTAAATGACAATGGTAAATCACACCATGACAGTGGAACAGAGAACGGGACTGCTCAAAATGGGGAGGAGATATTGAAGGAGCATGTGGAAGTAACTAATGTTGAACCTTTAAATGACAATGGCAAATCACAAAACCACAATGGGACAGAGAATAGGATTGCTAACGGGACTGATCAAAATGGTGAGGAGATGTTGAAGGAACAGGTGTATGTAGCTACTGTTGAACCGTTAAATGACAATGGTGATGAAATCGGAACAGATAATGGGATTGCTCAAAATGGGGCTCAAAATGAAGAGGAGATATTGAAGGAACAGGTGGATGTAGCTACTGTTGAACCCTTAAATGACAATGGTAAATCACACCATGACAGTGGAACAGAGAACGGGACTGCTCAAAATGGGGAGGAGATATTGAAGGAGCATGTGGAAGTAACTAATGTTGAACCTTTAAATGACAATGGCAAATCACAAAACCACAATGGGACAGAGAATAGGATTGCTGGAAAAGAGAGTCATGACAATGATGATGATGAGTTATGTGCTGTGAGGGATGCTTTTGAGACGATGATGTCTCAAGGTTTAAGCGATTATCAAAAGAAGGTGCAGCTTGGGAAGCTTATGAACCTTGCAGGTAGCAAAAGAAGAGAGTTAAGCGAAGAATGGAAAGCATTATGTGTTGAGGAAAGAAGATTGCATGTCAAGAGGCTTAGGTTTTCCGCAAAGCTTGCAGAGGCAGCTAATGATAGCTAGATGAAACCAAATTGTCATTGTTTGGTCGTGGACTATTTAAGTTTCTTAGTAGTAGCTAATGATAGCTAGATGAAACCAAATTGCCATTGTTGCTTTTGGTCGCTTACTGTTTAAGTTTCTTAGTAGTGTTTAAGTTTCTTTGTAGTCATTACTTTTTCGACTGTTCAATTTTTCGACTGTTCAATGTAATTACTTATGGTCTGTGTTCAATGTAATTACTTATGGTCTGTGGACATAGCTTCTGCTCTTTTGGTAAAAAACTACTTGGGAATGTGTTTATGACACGAATCAGTGAATGAAGTGGCACATCTTATTTGGTATTTCCCTTAACAATGTTACTTTACATTTTAAACCACTAAGAAAACAAAAGGCCAAGACATGTGAATAAAGACAGACCCTGACCAAATAATAAAACAATTTATCTTGTTCCTGCAGTTCCTAATGTCCAAATGCTACTTCTGTTCTAGTAAAACGGCTTTAGTCTTGTGATGTAGCAGAGTATTCAAAAAGCAAACGTTTGGACGGTGCGGATTGCAGAAGGACTCGCAAGCGACTTGTGAGCTGATATATCAGTGTCCATTGCATAGCCATCTCAGAATCTTTCATCTGTCTTACCACAGAGGCCTGTAGATAAAGACAGTACGAGCAGGGTGATGCTTACTTTGTTAAGGTTTTATAAGAAGTGTGACTTGTACTTGACATATGGAGAACAAATAAGATTTTACCTGAAGACGTTTTCCGAGCTGCACTTCGACTTCTGTTCCAAATGAAATGTTGCTTGCCAGAGACTTTAGAGGATCAACAGTTGGATCAACAGAGAGTAAACTTGGGATCTGTGGGGCATACACCAACCTCCATCTCGCCTGACCAAACTCTCCTTTGCCTTCTATCCTTGGCATTAATGTTTCAAGTGTTGCGGTCGCAAGTTTTTTGAAAGCAAGTTGGCCATCTCCTTCTAATATTGACTCTGCTAATTGGCTCTCAAACACCTTTGCAGCCTGGAGAGTGAGATTATAACAGAGAATATCATCAATATGAAAAACGCTACAGCATTTCCAAATTTCCATTACGTTTTGAATTCAACTTTACCTCGGAAGGTGAAAGAGCATCCTGTTCCATAGAACGAGTTGAAGTGACCACAAGTTTGTCCTGCCAATTGCTGGAACGACTTTGAATCCTAAATTGCCATTCTGAACCAGCTAAAGCTAAATCTAGCAGAGGATCCAGTCCATGTTCGGGCTCAAACTTTGCAATGTTGAGATGCTCCCTCTTCAGGCGTACCTGTGATTAGGAACCAAAAGAAAATAGATGATAATTACTCAGGGCAGCTTATATTAAGCATTGCAAGGAAAGAAGGAATAAGTGAGTACACCACAGAAAATATTAAGACAAGACCTGAGTGGCCACAAGATTGACATCTCCATTTTCGAATGCCAGGATACCCTTTGGTTTGATATATTTGGGATGAGCCAAGCCATCAAGTTCAAGTTCACCACTAACAGCAAAATTAAGAATCAAAGGATACACAATCTTCAATTCTGGTCCTAAAACAAGTTTCATATCACTCAGACGGATATCCATCTTTGGTTTCATTTTCACTTGTTCAATCTCCTTTTCAACAGAACTTGATTTATTATCAGACTGGGAGAATTTCATCTTCGAAGAAGCCCGTTCGGTACCGAAAAAGCGAGCAAAATATCTTGAAGCAACTGCTTGATTAATAGCACCTGGAATCCTATATTGATTAGCTGCCAATCTATTGAAAGGAGCAGCTCCACCACCCTTATCATGAGGCAGATAAGCTTCTCCGTGGCTTAATTTAATATTTCCTGATATAGTTGGCTGCAACATTGATCCAGTAATTTGCAGCTGAGTATCAACCTGACCACTGGTTTGGCAACATGATCACACTCATAAGAGATATTAACAGTTAAGTAAGAAGAACATGATAAATCAAAATTGTATACTACAAGCTCAAAATGATTGATAGGTGGGTTGTTGCAGAGAGTACCTTAAAAAATTCTTTGCTCGTACTTCTAAAGCTTCACATTTGAGCTCTATTCCATCATCAATGGATGCTTCATTCGATCGGAGGGGAAGATTTCCTTTGACAACCAACTTTCCCCTTCTACTTACCCTGCTTTCTAATGAGCTGATGCACAACCTGTTTGATTTAACTAGTAAGGTCCCACCGAAGTTTGTGAGAGGTTTACGGAGCACAGGTGATGATATTGACGCCCTGTGGAATGAGGCAGACCCATCAAGCACTGGATGATCGACTGTACCTCCGACCTGCTCGGTATAAGTACATAAATTTAGTCAGACATCAAGACCTATAATGCTTAAAGACGTGGACAGATTGACTCGACTATCTTATGATGTAAAGATAACAAGAACGCAGGCTAATAATTTTTGCCAACCTGAAGCCTGATATCAGCATTGCCTTGGAGCCAATTAGCATATGGAGATATGGCTGTCAACAATGTCATTCCCCCATCCTTGATGTCTGCCTCCAGTCTAACTTCTCCAGCATCTAAAATATTCCAGTACAAACCCTTGAGACTCTCAGCTAGCCGGTTGTCCCATCCCTCTTCGCTCCTTTCCCTTGAGGTTCTCTTCTCCTCATCTTCTTTTTCTTTTGCCCAGCTAGGGATTTTCACTGCACCTCCGCTATCAGTTTCTGTGTCTTCTCCATCAGACATATTTTTTTGTGAAAAGCTAACAGGAACACTCCCTTGGATATGAACATGACCATTTTGGACAAATGGCTCGAAGTTGGAATTGAAAAGAAATCGACTGTTAGATGTAAGAGATGCAAAAACTTCAGCTCGTCCAAGGTCTATACCACCAACCGCACCATCCAATAATCTAACTTGTACATCACATTCTGGTTTTTCAAGACTCCCTCTAAGATCCCCTTCCATGTGCAAAATGCCTTTGATTGGTGCCAACAGTTGCCTCAAAGAATGAGCTAAATTAGTAGCTGAAGATTCAACAACCTCAACCAAGGTAGGTATCAAACTAACAGGGAAATTCAGAACTGCAAAATGAAGATTTGTTTTTGGTCCCAATAAAGTGCCATCTGCATGCAGTGTAGCATTTCCTTTTTGAATAAGCATCTCCTTAAGACGCAAACCATCATCATTGCTATATGAGCCAGTAGCCAGGACACGCTGTGTTTTGTAAGTCCCCCATTCCCAGTCATCCCCTTGGAAGTCGAATTCAGCCTGATATTAGAAGTAAGAGGAAAAAGTTTCAGCAAGAGCATCACTAGAAGTATTCACTTGATTATCCCACTCATACGAATAAAAAAGACAATTACGCCCATCCCTTTGGATCAGAAAGTTTGTGAAAACCTATATGGAGTCTCCTTAAAATATGAAAATAAGATTGGCAATGGTATTGTTTATACCAAGGTGTCTCCATTGCCTCCACCACTAGCATCCAGCGAACCCTGCCAATGACCTTTGAGTTCAGCTAAACCTGGAAGACTTGGATCTTCAAGAATGACTTCACTTGGTGGAGTATAATAACTACGTATCTCCTGATTTCAGGGAACCATGAAATTTACATTAGGAGGAAATTAAAGATGAGCTTAATGGTATCTCTACAGTTTTTTTTTTTTTTTTTTTTTTTTTTTTTTTTTTTTTTTTTTTTTGTCGTATAAAAACTGACTTCTATTCAGACGCCTTTCGATCAATTTAGAATGGAAGAAAGGCACATATTTAGTACATTACCTCTAGCAAGTCTCGAAGATTTTCAGCTTGTAGACAGAGATTTTGCAAACTTTGAATAAAAAGATCCTGCCACACCAACCAAAAACTCTCACACTCAGAGACATTCAACTCAAAGAGGAGATGAAAACATATTTTTGGAGTACACTAACATGAACATGCTTATGCAGGTTGAAATTCTTGAACCAACAATTAAGAACATGGCTATCGCAATATAAAGATGTGATTTAGCAATTACATTAGCCAACCTTTGATCTTGAGTGAACAGCTGGATCTGTACTTCTTGAAAGAAGCCTTGCAAGAGGAAGCATCTCAGCAACCTCTGCCTTAGGCACTTCAAGTCTCATTCTCCATCTTCCCATAGAAGATATAACACTTCCTAGATGACCAGTCATGGCTCTCATTAAGAAACTGCCAGCTTCCTTCTGACCAAGGTCTCGGTCACGAGAACCGGGCAATACATATTCACCTTGAAGCTCATACCGGCTATTGCTTTGTTCAAGAATAGTTTTCTCAAGAGTGATCTTCAATAAGAAAAATGAAAAGGAAAATCAGATATATCATCACGCACCATTCTCATATTTGCCATCACTATTAAAATAACTCACTACAACCTATATAGTCCTCCATAAAACATGAAAGACTTGAAAACAAAGTATTAAGCATAAAAATGAAAAAAGCTTGATTTAGATATATTGTACTAAAAATGGTCGCAAATGATGTCCCTGAGAAATGCTTAAACTAGACATCAGCGATAGTTTCTCTCTAGATTTATGAGATAGCAAAACCAAAAGAACAGAAATATATACAATTATACTACATACCACATCACCGCTCCATCTTACTGCAACATCTAAAGCTTCACCAAGGACTCCACTAAATTTTGGCTGAATTACAGACAACAGGCCATGTCCTCTTCGCTTCTGAAGATTTAGTTGAATCTCTGCCTGTGGAGAGTAAGATTTTACTGATAATTTAGAAAGAGAAAATTGGCAGGTCTGTAAAGCTGGGTTTCTAAGTTATAAGCTTTTATCAGAAACAGTAAACCATATTTGAACTTGCAGGAAATCATCTTACAAATGTTGTATTAAGGCTAATCTTTGTTGACACCGTTGTTAATATGCAAAACAATATCCCATAAAGACTTTTAAGCTGATGATAACTTTGATAAACTGTTCTACTACTGAACCTTCACTCAGCAAAAGCAAAGAATGAATTACGTACATGAAAGTTCTTACCCTTTGAATCACCCCTCTCAGCGAGGCCAACTCCATCTCATCAAGTGGAAAATGGCGTATCTGCAACCAGATATGGGTACAAAATAAAGCAATCTGCAGTTGATACTTATTCTCTTCAAATGATGTAATAAAAACATATAGTCACACAAGTGAAAGTAACACCTCCAAAGTAGCGGACTGTTGTGGTTGATAACAAGCATTAGCTCTTAATTGTCCCTTCTGGAGAGAAAAGGAGAGCAACTTCCCACTTTGTAAATTTTCGTCCGAATTAGGTTGTAGGGGACCTTTAAAGTTTAGTGTAAGACTTTCATCAGGCCGGCCAACAGCATCAAGCTAAATGAGTAACATATCCAAGAAAATATTAGCATATACATCATAGTATAACATTTGTCTAACTAAAAAGCAGAATAGAACACTGTTAAAATCAATATATAAGACTATTGAGACAATTTTGACAAGATAGCCTTCAAGAATGTAATAAACTGACAGAAGCTATTTTAAGAAAAAAAATTTAGTAACTAGAAATATCATATCAACCACAAATTATTTAAAGCCTAACAGAAAAGTCTGTTACAATCACAATTAAGAACCACCATGCAAGAATAGCTACTAGCCTACTACTAGTGCTCTATGTGTTACTGATATTGATGATAGATTAACTGAAGAAGTAAGAAATCAGGACATTACCTTAACATGATCACGTGAAACACTCAAACGCCCAGCCAGTTGAGGGGCCAAAATCAACTGATTCAGCTTGAGACTTGAGATGGAAATTTCACCATCAAGGCTTGAAATCGCAGCATTTTCACTTTTGTCAGACTTATCATCTCCATCTTTTGTGGTGCTGTGTTGTTTTATCTTCCCCAAAAATTTGATCCTTCCTGTTGCTTTTAAATGCGTAGGTCTTGGCGAATCAAATGGATAGGAAGAGACCAAGCTGAAAAATTCAAAACCTCGCATTCGCAAATCCAAATCAAGCCCCTCAACAATAAAAGGCATGGCCTCCCCTTTTGTGAAGTCTTGGTGAGACAAAAACTGGTCTTGGTATGAGGTATCTAATTTTGTGTACAGATCAAAAGCAATGGACGATGAATTAACGATGATATTATCATGTGATATCACAACATCTCCCCGAGCATCAGTTAAGGATCCATCAGCTTTAGGTGCGGCCCATTTGATGTCAAACCTCCTGCATTTAAAATTCACATGGAACAGAATAAGACAAGCACAAACATCTATGAACACTACATATAGCCCAAATGAATGGGAAGGGAACCTTACGGTTTCAAGAGGGCCCCAGAAAGTTTTGTCTCCCCAGTTAGATCACCCAAGTTCAGTGACCCCAGATTAAGATATTCAGGTACATACCGATGCAGAACCTTATCAAAAGATATATTTCCTGAAAAGTTCACATCTAGTGCAGTATCATCTACCTCTCCCTGTAAACATACATACCATTTCAGCATCCAATAGGGAAAAAAAATCATTACACTATAACATTCGATTGGTGAAATAAGGGAAGAAAAATGAAGACATTCGAATTTAAGATGTTATCCCTCAAATTAACCTCATAAAACAGCATGTCAAGTGGGCTAGTGGGCAATCAATTGAGGGATAGACTAAATTGAAACTACAATAGAATATGGGGATGGTGCCAGGTGTGACTCGATAGTCTCTTTGAAACATAAAAAAAATTCTTCAGTTTAACATACCGAGTTGACTATAAGGTAAAGATTACCATATTCTCCATCCAAAATATATAAACCAAAATACACAGATACAACTCCTTGTGCTTAATTGCTAGACAGATACTACATGAGTGACGTGGAACACAATATCAAAACCATGTATTTGAATGAAAGATGGGACTCAGATACAGTCAATCTAAAAACCTAACAGACTATCCATAACGTCAGCTGGATAGAGTAAGCATGCATCTGAGATCCTTCAGGAAAAAACTCAAGATTGAGCCAGATTTCTCAGTCAAGCCTACTGCTTCGTATCCGTTTTCCCTAGCCCAGTCTTCCCATAACCCGGATACATCAATACCGCAACGCCAATTATTGTAGGATTATACAAGGAAAGATAGGGAAGTACATACAACATACCTCTGGACAAATCCAAGCATTCCCTGCTCCGCGTATCTCCCCACCATCAACAAGGGTAGCTCTAATACCATATAAATCTGCAACCTATTACATGAGATATGCTAATTTGAAAATGTCTGAAAATTTAATATATACTTCACGGGGGTGGAACTTCCAGTTTCCACTATAGAAAAAAAAAAAACAAGGAAAATGCTTACACAGTTGTCACTGTTAAATGTGAAATTAGCAGAAAGATATGAAAATGGAATACGGTCAAATGCTGCAACTGCACCAGCTTCCTTGTTTTTAAGCATTGCCTCATATGCCAAAGATGTAGGGAGATCTGGAGATAGATAAGCTATCTTCCTGGAGACCATGCAACTTCCCACAAAAACAGGAGCATCAAGCGGGCCTTGACAGTTGAATACAGCTGTAACAGAGCCAGCTAGCTGCAGTCCAAGATGATAGAATGAATTTGGGACGAGATAAAGGAGTCACTAAGAACCAAAAGAAAAAGAAATACAAAATCAAGCGCTAAAGAAAGGTGATGTTGCATAAGGCAATATAAATGATACCGGGAAAAACAAGGGCTTCATCTTGAACGTTTTCATCAAAGCATTAATTTCCACATAGGGAACCTGAAACAAAATAGGGACAATCAACAATTTTGACAGGCATTAACATCAGGAAAGTCATCCAGTGTAGCAAGAATATTGACTCACGTCTAATGATTTCATTTTGTTTGACTAGAAATGTAGATAACAAAAGTTTCCATTTGGATAAGGGGTTCGCATTACATATATTACCTGACACATCAGATGAAACTCTCCCTCATCAGGATTTATACCGAAATCTCCAGAAGCCTCCAAAGGAACCTTTCCAAACCAACCATTGGCATTATGAAGGAAAATGCGCTGCCCGCGGAATGACAGGCTGGCTGAGACATCCTGCCAAAACAAGATGAGATTATATGAGGCAAAAGGTAGCCCGAGTCAGCAAAGAAAAAATTGAGCTGACATCCTGTGTTTTTAGCTAAAGACAATAACAGGAGAATCATAGTATGTATCTGAACAATTACATGGAAAGCCTAAAACATAGACAGACATGAGAAAGCATTTTCAGGAAAATTTAAAAAGAAGACTTACAGAAAACGAAGAAGGTGCATCATTTATATGGAAGCCTAATCCTGTGACATCAAGGTGACCATGTAAGTTTGGAAATGTGTCCCCTCTAGACATACACAGATGAACCTGCAATGCAAATAGACAAGAGTCAGGAAAAGAAATCCCAGGGCAAACTTGACTCTGAAGAACTGTCACTCTCTATCATATACATATAGAGAATCCGACAATAAGGTGTTTTCTAGCAAGGTCGGTGCACCTTGAATGACTAACTAATAGGCATATTTTAGCAGTACATAGAGATATTGTACACGTAAACTACTATAAGAAAAATGGAAAGGTAGTAAACATAAATAAAGAGTAGATTTTTAAGGTCATTGAAAACGATAGACTATAATTCACTACGAGGAAACACAGTGGAAACTAGAAAATCACCTCACCAGTAGCTCTTCCCTTAGACCACTCAATTGGGATCTCCAGAATTCGTTCAAAAATCTGCAGAGATGCAGAAAAGAGATTAGTCAACCGTTGCAAATATAGCAAACATGTCTATTCTACCTGATACCTACCGGGACATAGAAGTTGGCTACATTTAAATTTGCATGCCAGTTCTGTTCGACAGTATCAACAAAAACATCAACAGACAAAAGTCCACCATCTTCAGTTGTTGCATCTGAACCCCACATATTACAGTTTCCACCAAGTTGCACGTAAACACGGCCATAGTGATTCTGAAACTTAACCTGTCCATGGGCATTCCTCATTTCTCTGCATAATAAATGTTGTGTACCAAAATCAGTCACCAAAAAAGGCCTCTACGTCAGACCTCTTGCACTAAGAAAACAGAGATATCAAAGACAATACTGATGTCACAAGTTAAAATGGGCTTTGATATCGACTCTAAAGTGAGAAATCTAATGCTACAAATTTGATAATCAAAAGTTGAAGCTACAGTATAGAAGAAGGGCATAGTAAATGGCTGATTTAAATATTACATGTACAGCGATAAATGACCCTCACCTGGGCTCGGTATCTCCATAAGCTAATAGAATAAGTGTCCCACCTTTAAACTGCACAGAGTCGAGCATAACTGGTAGTGTCTTCTCAACATAAACAGCAGGCATCTTCTCAGGAGCATTCAGATCTGCCCCTCCTGTTAACTTCTTAGGGGAACCAGTTAAAAAAGACACTACTTCCTTCAATTTTATGTTCCATGGCCAAGTAGGACGCGAATGCTTTGCTGCAAGTTGATGCTCATGCTTTTTGAGAGTAAAATCACGAGACTGATTTCCACTTCGATTACCATGTGGAAGATCATCAGCATTCTGCTTAACAACATTCTTAGATATTTCCCCTCTCTGCTCGCTAAATATCTCAGGTTCAGTAGAATACACAATATCTTCAACACATGAGCTTCCTTTAGTTTGTAAAAGTGCACCGAGTCTATCAACAGTCATAAGGAATGGATCACATGATACAGTGAACTTGTCTAACATTGAAGTCTTTTTTACAGAGAGGAGCCTTTTTTCCCTCCCTCGATGATCTTGTCCATCCAAATCATTAGCTAATGATTGCTTGCCGGGTGACTCATTCGAATCATACTGATTATGGATTTCTCTCTCGCGGTTGACTAATAACATATCCAAGCTCAACCCATCATAATTCACGGATGACACTGAATGCTCGTCAAGCTTTTGTTGTGATAGGTTGTGAAAATAAGATACAGCTGCTGAAGCACTGCGATCAAGAATTCTCCTCTTGGCACTAATATCAGAAAATGAATTATTGTTTGATTTTGAATTCCACTTGAATTTGTACTTCTTCGGAAACTTAAACATTTTTGACATAGACTTGAGCCCTGAACCAGGAATTTTTTTGCCAAACGATTTCTCCAATTCAGCGTGCTTCACGTCGTAATCAACACTTGGGTCCAAGCAACGCTGGTTTGCTGAATGCATCCTTTCATCCATGCATTGAAAGGAGTTGGGATTTGCTATTTCGGTAAAATGCCTATCATGCTTCACTGCATCATCTTTAGCTTGAGAATTATTACAAGGAACAACATAGCCCATCTCTGCAGCTTTTCTTGCATCATTATCTCTTTCATTATCCCAACGGATCCCTGCTTCTTCCCTAGCGATTCTTCGGGTTTTCGTACGAAAATCAATACCTTCTTCAGAGGACAAACGGCCTGGCAAAGAAGATTCAGATATAGGTATCCCTAACCATGTATAATCTTTCTTTTGTGCAACTAAAACTGTTGGATTACTTAGAATCGCATCAACCACAATCTTTCCCCTCCTAAGGCTAGCAAAGGGACGGACACAGAGTTTTATAGTCGGAACCTCACCACACGAAAATTCTTCAACATGAGGACCAATGGAGCAAGCTTCAAGTGTTATGGACAACGGTGAAACTCTTCTAACCTTTCCCAAATCAACCTCACGCTGGATAGTCTCACCAAGCACAGAGCAAACAGATGGCAAAAGCTTTGTCTCGACAAAACTACGAGCCTTGTTCTGTCCATACCATACCAATAAGCAAACACCAGAGATGACAGCAAAGAAAACAGAACACCTAAGGAAAAACAAACCCTCTTCCCATACAGGAGCCAAAGACTTAACCAAATCCCTGCTTAGTACAAAAGGCTCTTTCAGACATTTTACCTCCATTCTACTTCTAGAATCAAGAGACTTCCTAAGAAGTTTTACATTTTCCCCACAAAATCGAGAAAATTTGACAACTTGAGCTATCCAATCATTATGTTTCTTCTCTGAACATATACGCTTGCTACGAAAAGCTCTTCTAACAACATTGCTTCTCTTATCTCTGCGATTGAAAGAACCTTGAAGATGAGGAGTAGCAAGAAAAGGACTTTGCAATCTCAGGCTCATTATTCGCCACTCATCTGAAGGGGACCAAGAAGTGCCACTCTTAGCCCCCGAAAGCTTCAGAGTTCAAGAAAACTACAAATCATAAGATCCTAACAGAGACTGAGTGGCTTCCAAGGATGTGGAAACTAGGGCTTCTACGTTACAAGAACCCAAATCGACTCAATTCTCACAAACCTAGGTCAATTTTATACAATAACGGGAGCAAATAGAGATTATCAGTGGCCTAAAACGAGAAATCGATAAAGCTTACGAATTCTTCAGAAGGATAGAGAAAAGAAGGACAAGGAAGCAAAGTGCGTTTGTGAATGGTTAACGTATAAATGTGGTCCGGTTTAGCCGCAGTAAATTTATAAATTTGGTCCGGTTAACGGTATTACAATAACTTTATACCCAATTCAAAAAACAGAGCTGAAATACCTGTCGGATCTCGGGTCTCAATATGGGTGGGTCGGATCTCTCAATATGGGCCCAAAGCAGGCTCAAATATTTTATATCATGTTTGGTGGCTTGGGTCCAAGTTAGCTTTAGAACAACGACTCTACAGCTACTCTCTTCTCCGGCTTCCAATTCCCGAAAAATCCGCCATCCCGATCATGGATTTGGGAAAGCTGATTCATTTCTCTATACTCTTATGCACAGTTCTTCAATCTTTCCACTTTAAGATCATAGGAGCCTCCGTTCACAGCTACATTTCCCAGCCATTCCACGATGTCGGTAATTCTCTCCTCCTCTACGGTGGCAGCGAAGGTATCGTCGCCTCTTCACGATCTTTCATCAGGTATCTATCAATATCTTCTCACATTTTCAAATCTTTGTATGTATCCTCAATGGTTTTTCTCTCGTGTAGGTTTGAGAACATCACTCTCTCGAGGACAAGTGGAAATAACCGCTCAAAAGGTGGATTAGTCCAAGCAGTGATCTTTGAAGCTTCAGATCGTAACAATATTGGTGGTTCAGCTTACGGTGGCCAAAGATCTATTTGTTGTACTCCAGATCTGGCTAAATTTCAAGGTTGTAAACAGGGTGAGATCATTAGGATTCCTTCTGCACATGATCCAAATTGGCCTATCCTCTTACGTATTCGATTCAAAGGCAAACGTTTGTCTGCTAAGATGAAAAACACTGAGATTCTAATTAGTAAGACTGGAATCTATAATCTTCTGTTTATATCCTGTGAGCCACAGCTTAAGGCTCTCAAAATGACTGGAAAGACTGTGTGGAAGAATCCTGATGGTTATCTTCCTGGTAGGATGGCTCCACTCATGAATTTCTATGTCTATATGTCTCTTGCATATTTGTTGCTTAGTGTCGTCTGGTTCGTCCAGTATTTGAGGTTTAGGATGGATATATTACCACTACAACATTGCATAACAGTGGTTATTGTTCTCGGATTGCTTGAGATGGGCTTTTGGTATTTGGATTATGCACATTTTAACAACACGGGGATGAGACCTTTTGCCCTTACTACATTGGTTGTTACAATTGGTGCGATCAAAAAAACTGTTTCCCGCATTCTCATACTCTGTGTTTCTATGGGATTTGGGGTTGTTAAGTCCACTCTTGGTGGTCTCACTTCTAAAGTTCTCCTTGTTGGAGTGACTTACTTCATAGCTTCTGAGATGCTTGATATAGCTGAGAATGTTGGCATAATCGACGATATATCTGGAAGAGCAAAACTTTTTCTTGTCCTTCCTGATGCTTTTCTGGATGCATTTCTCATATTGTGGATATTTACCTCTCTCTCAAAAACACTGGAACAATTACAGGTTTCTTATTCTTTCCAAATTAGCAACTTTGTTATCAATCTCTATAAGTTGTAAGGTTCTCAGGCAATATTCCTCAAATTAGCTATAAAGTTTTTTATGATTGATTCTTACACAGATGAAGAGAAACTTGGTGAAGCTAGAAATATACCGGAAGTTCTCAAACGCTCTTGCTGTGATGGTTGTTGCCTCTGTTGCATGGATAGTCTATGAGGTACCATTTTGTCAAGCCTCATTTAGTAAAATCAAATCTTCATTTAGGAAATTACTGCTCAAGGCGATTTTGAAAGTATTATAGCTAGGATGATTCCTGCATGTGAACTAGAACTGGCATAGAATTCAAACTAGGAAAACACGACAGAGAAGCTCCTCCTTTCTTGAAATGTACTCAGCTTGCCTGACGATTTGTCCCCTGCAGGTGTATTTCAAAGCAACAGATCCATTCAATGAACGATGGCAGACTGCTTGGGCTATAACTGCGTTCTGGGATGTTATTGCATTCGTGTTACTATGTATTATTTGCTATCTCTGGACTCCCTCAGAGAACTCCCAAAGGTATGTTACATCAACTTAAAGGTTTTGATACCTATCCAGCATACCGATAAATAAGCTTGGTTTTGTAAGCTGAGAGTTACTAGAATAGAAACCGTTTCAGCTGAGCGTGTTGTGCTAGTCTTGTGGGAAGTCTTTACTAACATTAACATGGTAGTAGTTTTAAGTAGTTTTAAGTATTGGTCCAATTTATTGTTCCTGGATGTGTTAAAGATGCTAATACGAAACTAATGATGAACAGATATGCGTATTCGGGAGATGCGGATGATGAAAACGAGGAAGCTCAATCTCTGACAAGGGCAAAGCAAGATGGTGATATTAGCTTAGCTAAGCTTGAAAACAATGATGACTCGAACAGCGAAGAAGATGTTGAAGAAGATAAGAGAGAGTGAGGAGAGTCAGCAAAGAATAAATCGCACAGGTGGTTATGCTTTTCCTTGGCATCTGTTCTTGATCGTGAATCCAGGGAAATAGAAACATCAGCATGAAGTATAGCACAAAGAAACAAAAATAGGGCGCTTCAATACATATATATATATCAGAAGGAGAGTAACTGTGTGTTTGTATTTGTTTGTAGTACATATATGACTTCTTCTTGTGAGTCTCTTTGAATGTAATGGGTTTTTTTTTGGCACAATGTGTCTTAGAAGATACACTTTCATTATCAACATATAGCACAAACATGGTGCACTGATTTTGACTCAAAATCTGTCAGTGATTTTCAGTTCAATGAAGTTTTGAACATTTTATTAGAAGAACAAACATATAACAAGAAGATCTTCAAGGATGTTCATTAGATAGCAGGGGAAGGCTACTGGGCTCAACTCGTCCGTAGTTCCTCAACCTCAAAACCACATACAAAAGAATCCCAGCAACAAAGCCAATTGCAGCATTTGAACCCAAAGAGACAGCTGTGCAAATAATCATCACAAAAGCATCTCCCTTTGTGTTCATATCTCTAGCAGCCATTGCAAGCTCTGTCCCTGCAAATAGAAGCAAAGCTCCAAGCACACCAACCGGAAACTTCTCCAATATACCCACCAATGAACCTCCAAGGACCAACCCTAGAACCAATTTAGCTATTCCCAATAGTACCACACACCCACCACTCCTCCCACCAAACTTGTACTGTCCAGCTAACCCACCAGCTCCATGGCAAGTAGGCATTGCCCCAAACCAACATCCCACCATATTCATCAACCCAACAGTCATTGAAACAGATGCAGCTGAGAACTCCTTCTCCGGGAACAGATCATATGATAGCTTACACACAGCCACAACAGAATTGAGAACAGACAAAGGCAACTGCGGAATCGTCCCTTTCAAAAACCCATTCTTCCATGCTTTTTTGCTCATTCTCACTACCTTCATCTTTGAAGGTCCAAACTTGATGTCATGTATAATACTCGGCTTCCTTATAAACGCCAAAACAACACCTAACAAGAATATAAGCAAAGCAGATGGTACATTAGCTATAACATTCCTTATTCTTCTTCTTCCTCTCGAACCATCTCTCGCCTCCTCTTCCTCTTCTTCCTCTTCCTTTTCTCCATCTCCATTAACAAGAACAATGAAGAAAACACAAAACAAAGCCAAAACCAAACCATCAAGCCCTAACCATGGCCTATCACCACCAACACTCTTAGACTTTGAAAAATTCTGTTCTTTCATAATATACTTAACAGCAGACATAGCAAAAGCTAAACCTTGTGACAATTGAATCCCTCTGACAACAGATAAAGGAATTACATTGAACACAAACTGCATCAAACCAGAGATCCCTAACAGAAACAAAATCCCTCCTGTACAAATCCCAGCCGCCATAATCTCCGGTATACCAAAATCCTCCGCACTCGACGAAATCGCCACAGCTGCAATCGATTTCATCGGTTGTACCGGCATAGGAACACCGTAAACCGCTCCGGTTATAGCGTTGTAAATACCGGTGAAGATTAATGTTGTCCCTAAATCCAAATCTTTGGCGAGAGTTAAAGCGAGGACGATTGGTATGTAAGTTCCGAGATCTCCCATTGCACCGTTTACTTCACCTAGCTTTGATCGGAAAACAAGATTTGCCTTGAGTTTATGGAACATTCCGGCGAAAGTAGAACGGTTTGGGGTCTCAGGTTGACCAATCTGAGACTGAGACTCCATTGTTTATTGTGTGTTTTGAGTTTTGTATGGAACAGAGTCATAAATAAGAGTTAGCTCTTTTATAGTGTATCAGAAAATTGAAAGCTTCGTGGTGACAGTATCTGATTCTATAGCTTCTAAAGGATATCCCTCTTCCTTTGGCTTCGGGATGTGTGTGTTATCAGTTTGTGGATAGATCATGCTTGTAACTCATCCTTTTGTTTAATGATATTCAACTCAGTGACCAAAAAAAAAAAGAGTCCTATTCATCATCATCAACTAATTTGTTTATGAATTACATGGTACCAAGGGATTACATGGTACTAAAGGATTTCCTCAACTCTTTTCACTATTGGAAATACGAAACTACGGCTTTAATTTAGGTAGTCAACTGAACGTGGAATATGAGATACGACAAATTAGTTTTCGACGCAGATTCTTTCAACCTCATTAACTCCTTACAATTTCCAGAACAATGGCCAAGACTAGTATCTTTCACTTCAGAAATACAAGATATTATCTCTAGAAGATAATATCAGTCGGATAAAGAATAAGATAGCGGATATTTTGGCAAAACACGCATTATTTTTCTTTTTATATTCCGGTTCTATCGATAACTCTATGGCTATTTGGCTCTACCACATGTTTGATTCTTTATGATTTGGTTTTTATAATGAAGTTGAGTTGACAACAAAAATTTGTTTATGAATTTAATACCGGCACATATTTTCGTATCTTCATTTATTAATCTCAGCAATTTCTAAATTATATACTCCATTTATTAAAAGATAATACTATTAACAATAGTCAACGCTCAACATAAAAGAGCAGTGCATTTCATTGCGTATTTGAAACGGCAATGGAAAAATCGCTATCGAAGTAATAATTAGGATATTTTAGTAAGTAGGCCACAAAGGTCAATGTCTACTATATTATCTTTTATATTTATTTGATGAATTATGAAATTCATTACATAAAACCACTGTTGGATAAGACAATGAAATAGCGAAGATGTTATAGTAGTATTTGTGATGGACTTGTCATTTCGACGAATAAGTTGAAAAGATGGTTAACCTTTTTATCGTATTTTTCTTTCTATTCATGATTGTTTTGTTGATTAGCAAGCAACCCAAGTTAGATGGTTTTAAATGCTTTTGTGTGATTTTAAGACGTCTGATGCACGAAACTGATTGATTCGTGTTTAACGGAGCTAATTAGTTCCTAGTAAAGGTAATCCAATAACCACAGGTCTTTGATCAAAATGGAACCAAGCAAAGAAAAAGACCATACCTGTACATGAAACGTGTTGAATAAAGTCATTCCTTCATCATTATATTGTGAATAATGATGTATATACATATGGCTAATAAAATGTCATATTTATGAAAACACCAAATCCTCGAGTTGTTTTGTTACTATGACGACTTTACACTCTAGTCACCTTGTGCTTTTACAAACTATTTTGTAATAGTCAGTATAAAGTAGACTAAGATTTAACAGCTTTGAGGAAGTTTGAAGGTAGAAGTACCTGTAACTGGGAATTTGGTAGTTGAAGCCTAATCCATTCCATAAGTGAGACACTCAGACCTGGTTGGTTTGAGTACCTTTTCAGCGCATGTCATCTGCGACCTGTGAGCCACGAACTGCCCAAAAAGATGACGGCTTCAACTTCCTGTTTGTAGCTGTGAACAGCCAGCCCAGCTGTGTTTCACACGTTGCACAGTTTGCAATTGTCCATGCATACCTGCAGATTTTATGACACATACAGAGATATTATGGTCGATGAATTTGGTTTCTTGATAAAAGTATCAGAACCAATGCTCTAAGACATATGAACAATTGATCTAAAAGGTTAATTAACAACAAATTGTGCCAGATGCTTTACATGCTAATGCGCTGAATCTTTAGAACCAAAGCTAGTTTTTGGAGCATACAACTCTGAAGTTTTTGGACATATATTAGTGATTAAGTTTTATTATAAACTTTTGAGGTATAAAATAGGTGATAATAATAACAAAGTAAGCATGTTAGCTGGTTATAACATAGAGGTAACATCAATGGTGGAAAAACTCTTACCCAGGAAACCAGCTGTCCTTTTTAACAGGTCTACCTATAAGCGCGATGTCATTTGCTTTATAAAAGGTCATTACTTCGTGCACATAGCCATGTGGGTTTACGTATGCACCGAGAGGACCTTCATTAGACATCACCAACATGTCTTTTCTTCTTGCTATGACAGTCTGCATTAATATGCAAACGTTTCGGTAAACCAACAATGGAGAGGAAGTGGAAGTATTTTTTTTGCGAGCTCTTACAAAATACCTGACAGTGTTTGCACCGAACACGATCAAAGCTCTCAAGCAATTCAATTTCTCGCTGCAATCTGTAAGAGACTCCGTCAAGCTCTAAGAGCTCTTGTCTAATTGACTCGGAGACGGGAATTTTACTACCAATGAAAAAGGATAGAATATCTGGTTTATTCACAAAAGCCTCCATGTTTGGAACCCCAACTATCTGCTTCCACAAATCTGCATATTATCTTGATATTAGCAGAGTCTTACTGTGTGTGCTACTTGTAGAAAACAATCAAACCAAAGAAATATACCAGCTGCCCTTTGAGCAAGGTAATATGAATCGTACATCCGATACACCCAGAAGGGCCAAAATGCTCTTGGGGCCATGCGGAATCGGGTTAGATCAGTATTTTCCCGGAAACTTGCCAGCCTATCTTGCTTATGATATTTCCCATGTGAAACAGGAGTCTTGCTAATTTCTGATAGACCGTCTTCTTTCTCGTTATCTGGGCCAGAAGCTAAACCTCCAGTGGACCTAGTTCTAGAGCTGTATTGACTAGACCCACTAGATTGCATATCAAACATGCTGACTACTTGATCATCATCACTACTTGTTGAGTCACAAAACATTGAGCCGACTACTGAATAATGAAGTCTTTTTTCTGATGGTGAAAGAGCACTCTCAAAACTTTCTTCAGAATTTGCTACTGACTGAGCATCTGTATCTCTAAGAGGTGTAGATAAAGACATTTTACTGGAGTGACAGGAACCTTGCAACTTGCTTAAGGGCACCAGTTTCCCAAATGCATCCCTGGGAGTCCTTAAGGGCACATCTTCCTCAACAATTTGAACCTCTCCGCAAGGCTGCAACAAAGATTTAGCGAGAATCACAACAAAATTAGCCAATTTCCAATTATTACTTGTGAATAGGCATCTATGTCTATATATGAGAGAATGTACATACAAATCCTTCAACATCAGTCCAGCGACGCTTTAGACGGAACCTTTGTTGTCCACGAGTAATAACATTGAATGAACCATCTCCAAGTCGCCGGTGTTGTCGTATCTGTGATTAGCACTGAGAATAGTGAGTTACATAGCAAGAGATAGAACTTAGAAGGCCGAAGTTCTCCCCACAGAATAATCAAAAAACATCCATGCCATTAACCCATTTCCTCTATCAGTCAGACCCATCTCAAGCATTGATCTAGAAATTGATTAAACACCGATGCAAATTGTAAAATGTATTACTTTCTTCAGATGTTTTGGTGCTACCACCAATCATATTAGATTCCACAATTCCAAATACAAATGTCTAGTATTTCTTCATTTCTGTAGAAACAGTTTGATACCTTATACAAAGAATTTGGAGATATTTTAACTGGTACATGTTCAAAGTTATCTAGAATTCTGTAATCTAATTAAATACTAATTCAAAATGAATTCAAATATAGGATAGTCAATCTATTCTATCAAAACCTCATGAATTTACACCCAAATCCTGAAGCTTTCTTGAGACGAGAAAAAGCAACAAGTGTTTGGAAACAGAAACCTGAAAGGTATAACTTCATCTACCAAGCATTTCAAAGAAAAGAAAATAAGAAAATATGGAATGATTACCTCTGCGGTTGTCCCAACACTGGAATACTTGAACTGACCACCTTCTCTGTAAACACGAATCTGAAGAGGAAAGGATTATATTAGATGTGTAAAATTATTTGCAGAAAGTAACAAGATATTCCGGGAGGCTAAGGAAGCCAAGCAAGAGATTAAGTCACCTACCACACCTATTGTACATGGAGCATTAGCTTGGTTCAAAGCTCTCTCAACAGCAGCCAAGAAACTTGACTGGATAATTCTAAGGGGTAGTGTAGCCTCTGGAAATAGAACCACTCCTGAAGTATTGCAAAGCAGCAGTGTCAATGTCTAACATACACATCTGCTTACAAAACATTAGGAGACAACCCTCCGCACTAAACAGATCTTAAACGAATTATTTGAAAAGAAATGCTACTTCTTGTACGTTTGAATAAGAAAAATGGCGTCCTTATTCAATACAAGTTAGTAACTCATGTCAGTGAACATGCATCTACATTCTTAGAATAAAGCTATAGATGTAACCACTAAAAGGATTAACCTTTCATCACATCATATTATTATGAATACCTTCAAGATAGAAAAGAGGAATATTCAACAATGTGCCTCCATCCACAAAAGCAATTCTGTTTTGGGTGTCCTCAACCTCTGGGGTAGACAGTAAATCATAAGCTCAAATGTAGCAAGCTAAAGAAAACAACCTCAGCAAGAAAACAAGACGAGAATCATTCCATACCGCCAAGATAGGTATGTAAAGAAGCCAAAGCCGGGTTGAAAATTAGTTCATCATCACCAAGGTTACTACTGTCAAGTAACACCATATAAAAAAGTGAGAGAATGCAATAGCATAGCAATCAGGATGAAAAACAAAAAAATAGTTTTACCAACTATTAAACATCACAAAACCCTAAAGGATGCAAGGTGATACTGCAAATAATGAGCTTCACTTACAAGGTCACTAGGAAAAGTCAAACGAAGAACGAATAGAAATGAAAAAAAAAAAAAGTAACAATCGATTGTATACGAAAGGTCATAAAACGAAGTGATTGTGAGAGGATAAAGAGGAGGAGGAGGAGAGATTGCTCACGAAGCTGGGGCGTGAGACGAACCGCCAAATACAGGGAGATCATCATCATCATCATCGGAATCGTGAAGGTCATCGACTTCTTCCACCTGTAATTCCTCGAATTCAAGCTCTCGAATCTGCTCGATCTGGAGCCTTTCTCTCTCTCGAATCCTGTCGTTGTCCATGTCCTTCTTGTTTGCGTTTACCCGCCAGAAGTGAACCTTCGCCGCCTCCGCCGGTCTGTGATTTCCAGGATTTATCTCCGTCCTTGGATTAAGTGATTGAGCCGATTGTGGATTCAATATTCGGCCCAACACTATACTCGGCCCAAAATTTCGGGCTAATATATGATTTCTTTTGTCACCCATTAAGATGTTCCAAGGCAACATGGAATTTAGTTGAAGTTGAGTTATTGCATCCTTATGTAAAATATTACGTGAAGTTAAGTTCATTACTAGAGTCTGATGGTTGATGGTGGGGGATGGTTGTGAGTTAGTTTATGGTTTGGTGATGAACACGTATTTAATACTAGTTCAACTGAATCTTCGGTGGATCGGTGTCCGGATAATATGATTTTGAGATTAGGATAGGATCGGTCCGGTTTGATTCGAGACTTAATACGAAAAAAATTGTATAAAACATAAGTTCACAAAAAAAATTCAAAAACAACTAATAGCTTAATCTAGTTTTCTAATATAACTCTGCTTGTCTTTTTTCTCGGTAAAACCACTAATCAAACTTTTACAATTAAGATGTTTAATCATGTCTCTTTCAATTGATAACATGCTTAAACCGTTCAAGCTATTTGGTGGCATCGTTATTCGTAGATAAAATTTTATCAACTTCAGTTCTGAGAAGATTCATTCTAATATTATCTAAACAATTTTTTCTTTTTATAGGCTCTCTATAATTAGGGACCCAACACAAATGTTTTATTTGAATTAAAAGAGGACATCCCTGATTAAGGATGATTTTGTGCATAATGGAACTTTTTCTTCTAAGACATGGAGTTTGATTTTTTTTTTTTTTTTTTTTTTTTTTTTTTTTTGGTCAACAGACATGGAGTTTGATCATCTTTCCATATTTTGCTTGAGTTCCATTGAACTGTCAACCAAAGTGGATAAATTGTCAGACTTTTTCTGAGTGATGTGACATTTTTCAAGAGCTAAAATTGGATGCGTCAGATGGCAATCAATGTTGTCTTCTATCCTACTTCAATTAGCTCATGAAAACATTGCTTCCAATTATGGGTCGCCTTATTAATATCTTTCCTAATCATAGATAAGAGATTTAACTTGAAAATAAATAGAAAAACACTCTCATATTTTACTGGTATTTCAAAATTTTGTGAAAAGTAATACCGCAGACGTTTCTAAAATCAGCGTGTCACTGTCCGCGAAAAAGACCAGTATGCCCCGGAATTTACAAATATTTACGATATAACTGTCCATAATGATCAAAACAGACCGTTTTGGCCAGGTAAAATCGTAAATATCTGTAATCTCAGGACACGATGATCTTCTTTCGTGGACACTGATACGCTGTTTCAGAGATGGAAATTACAATTTTAAAAGACGTCTAAAACAGTGGTAGTTTCATAAGGAATAGTTTCATAAGGAATTATCTTCGAAATGGCAGAATCGACAATATTCTATACAAATTACCAAACCCCATCTAAACTTTTCCACAAACTTGTCGGCTCCAAACACCGAAACGTCGAAAAAAGTGATCACACTTAAACTTCGACATGTGTAATAACATAATGAATGCTAACATAAAATCCGTAACTACGCGTTATTAGAACAAGAATGACATAACTCACTTCAACTACGACCAGTACAAGTAGTTAGCAAACATTAACTATTTTCTCACCAACTACCCACTAGATTACAATTACACACCATCACAAACCCTTATAAGATAAACCCCAAAATCATCATATAGATCTCACTCACATAACTTACCTAAACAAAAAATGAGTAGATCCAACGAACAAGATCTACTCGCTACCGAAATCGTAAACCGCGGAATCGAACCATCGGGTCCTAATGCCGGATCACCAACATTCTCAGTCCGTGTCCGAAGACGCTTACCAGATTTTCTTCAGTCGGTGAACTTGAAGTACGTGAAACTTGGTTACCACTATCTTATAAACCATGCGGTTTATCTGGCCACCATACCTGTTCTTGTCCTGGTGTTTAGTGCTGAGATTGGGAGTTTAAGCAAAGAAGAGATTTGGAAGAAGCTTTGGGAGTATGATCTTGCAACTTTCATTGGATTCTTAAGTGTCTTTGTCTTAACTTCATGTGTTTACTTCTTGTCTCGTCCTCGTTCTGTTTATCTCATTGATTTCGCTTGTTACAAGCCTCCCAATGAACTCAAGGTACACATCAACATCTAATTTCTTATATGAAATTAAGTTTTCTTAGAAATTTGAATAGATGGATTAGTTATAGGCAATGCCATGAAATGTAGAATCAAAGCAAATAAACTCAGGTCTGCCCCGAGGCACAAGCCACATAAGATATCGATTAGGATCCCTGAATTTTTTTAAAAAATTTTAGAGTCCCAAATTTTGAAAATTTTATAAGTATGATATATTTTTTTTATATATATTGTTAATAAGATAATAAATTATGTTTGTAGTATAATGGTTAGGGTAATTTAGTTCTAACTAAAACACATGATTTCCAATTCCCACCAAGAACATACGTTTAATATTTTCGATTTTCTTTTTTAAAAAGTCCCAAATTTTCAGTTTTCGGTTTTAGCTAAGGACCTATTACTCTTACACCGCCCTGAATAAACCATATGCATCCATATTTGTTCAGGTCACAAAAGAAGAGTTCATAGAGTTGGCTAGAAAATCAGGAAAATTTAAAGAAGAGACTCTCAGTTTCAAGAAGAGGATCTTACAAGCCTCAGGTATAGGCGACGAGACGTACGTTCCAAGATCCATCTCTTCTCCGTCAAACATAAACACAATGAAAGAAGGTCGTGAAGAAGCCTCCACAGTAATCTTCGGAGCATTAGACGAACTGTTTGAGAAAACACAAATCAAACCCAAAGACGTAGGTGTTCTTGTGGTTAACTGTAGCATCTTCAATCCAACGCCTTCGTTATCCGCAATGGTGATTAACCATTACAAGATGAGAGGAAACATACTTAGCTACAACCTCGGAGGTATGGGCTGTTCTGCTGGAATCATAGGCATTGATCTTGCTCGTGACATGCTTCAGTCTAACCCTAATAGCTATGCTGTTGTTGTGAGTACTGAGATGGTTGGGTATAACTGGTATGCTGGACATGATAAGTCAATGGTTATACCTAATTGTTTCTTTAGAATGGGTTGCTCAGCTGTTATGTTGTCTAATCGTCGCCGTGATTTTCGCCATGCTAAGTACCGTCTTGAGCATATTGTTCGGACTCATAAAGCTGCTGATGATCGTAGCTTTAAGAGTGTGTATCAAGAAGAAGATGAACAAGGGTTTAAAGGGTTGAAGATAAGTAGAGACTTGATGGAAGTAGGAGGAGAAGCTCTCAAGACTAATATCACTACCTTAGGCCCTCTGGTTCTCCCTTTCTCTGAACAGCTTCTCTTCTTCGCTGCTTTATTCCGTAAAACTTTCTCTCCCACCGCCAAAACCACCACAATCACCACCGGAAAAGCCAATGGAATTACCAAGTCTTCTACCTCAGATATCTCCAAGCCATATATACCAGACTACAAGCTTGCCTTTGAACACTTTTGCTTCCACGCAGCAAGCAAAGTAGTGTTAGAGGAGCTTCAGAAGAATCTAGGGTTGAGTGAAGAGAACATGGAGGCTTCTAGGATGACTCTTCATAGATTTGGAAACACTTCTAGTAGTGGAATCTGGTACGAATTAGCTTACTTGGAAGCCAAGGAAAGTGTTCGTAGAGGAGATAGGGTTTGGCAGATTTCATTTGGGTCAGGTTTCAAGTGTAACAGTGTGGTCTGGAAGGCAATGAGGAAGGTGAAGAAACCAACTAAGAACAACCCTTGGGTTGATTGCATTAACCGTTACCCTGTGACTCTTTAAATTATTTAATCTTCTAAGTATATCATGTAAGATCTCTAATGGTCAGAGTCTTTAACTTTTGTATTTTTTGTTTGTTCTGTTTGACCCTTCATCAACTTTCAGATATTAAAAACAAACGTTCAATAACCTTTCTATCAATACAAGTAATGTTTGTATTAGGCCCAGGGATTTGGTTCAGAATCGAGAAAACCGAAAAAATTGTCAATTTGAAACAAACTGAATCTGTTGAGAAAATAGACCGTAAGTAAATTAAAATCAATTCAGTTTTCAGTTCGTTTGATTTCGTTTAGTTAGGTTTTGGTTTGTTCGGTTTTTTGTTTTCGACTTTTTGGTTACTTTCCGAATATTTTTTGGTTTGTTCGGGTTTTCGTTCGTATAAATTTTTTCAAAACCAAACCGAATAAACCAAAAATCGAACTTAACAAGCCAAAAATCGAACTTAGCAAGCCACCCCTACTATTGGGTTTCAAACCAATTTCCCATGAATTTTTGGCCTCTTCACTATACTACATAGACAATATTTGTATTCATTTTACTCCATGAACTTTATTAATAGGTGCAATTTCTCCCTATTTAATTAGATCCAGTTAACCATAAAAATATCGCTAATTTATCCTAAATTCTGATCGGTTTTGCAGTCGGGTATGACAAGCAAGTATATGGAAAATGGTCACTATTTTTACTGGCTACAAAATCAGTCAGACTTTGGGATAAACTAGCGTTATAATCGATTTAAAACATAATATTTTTATGGTTAATTTAATTTGATTAAGTATGGTGGAAATTGCATCGGTTAATAAAGTCCATGCAATCAAATGAGTTCAAATGTTGTCTATATAGTATAGTGAAGAGGCCAAAAATTCAGGGAGATTTGGTTTGAAACCCAATAGTACAGGTGGAATTAAAAAGTCGGCCTTTTTTTTCTAAACCAAACCGAATAAACCAAAAATCGAACTTAAGCCAAAAACCAAATTCGAATTTTTTTTTTAATTTCTAAACCGAATAAACTAAATAAACCAAACAAACCTAACTGATAAACCCAATTCCCTAGCCTAGACCTTGTATGTATTAAAAAAAATTAAGTATAACGCTAGCTAACTTTTTTTATCGACATACCCACATAATATGATATTGACGTTACATAAAATAAAAAAATAAAATTACTATATTATCAACAATCATAGGTTTTCTGATGACGTGTTTCTCTGTGAAGGACTTCTCCAAAAACCAGCACCATAGAAACGATCCAACATTTCATTATCAAGCTTAACGACGTCGTTTACATCACCACTCGTTTGACATTCATCAAATTCAATCTCAGCCGTTAAATCTTCTTCATTCAATCTAGCGTGTACGGTTCTCTCGCTTCCTTGTCGTTTTTTCATAAACCGTCGTCGTTTTGATTCTCTCCAAATTTTTTTACAAACCGCCGCCGGAACTTTATACACGGCCAAAACCACCAGATTCACCACCGCACAAGGACAACAACACCACACAGCTGCACACTCCGCCGTTGCTCCTCCTGCAACTTCTCCTACTTTTCTTCTCTCTTTGTTCATCGTCGTCATAGGAGAGGTCTTTGATTAGAGATTTTTGAACTCTCCGAAAAAATAGAATCTAGTTAAAATTGATTCTCCTGAGAAAAGAAAAAGAAGAAGAGTGAAA
This sequence comes from Physaria fendleri, assembly GCA_036630335.1. NCBI lineage: Eukaryota > Viridiplantae > Streptophyta > Magnoliopsida > Brassicales > Brassicaceae > Physaria > Physaria fendleri. The sequence goes on along the minus strand of CM071718.1, from coordinate 23,360,607 downwards.
ATTGATCCAGCTTTATTTAGGTTATTCATCATTGATTCTGGATTACGTTGCAATCAAATCATGATGAAAAAAACTGGTGTACGATAAAGTCAAAAAGAGGATAAAGATTAACGAACTTTGCGGAGTTTTTTCTTAAAAAAACTTTTTGATTTTTGGATTAGTTGTAAAATTCCAGAAAATAGAAACGTATGGTCAGAGAGAATAACTGAATCGGAGATGAAAATCGGAACCAAGAAAATCGGAGAAGAAGATTTAATAACCAAAAAAGATTTGTGTGTTTTTTCCTAAATTAAGCAAACAAGAAAGCTACCATAATAAAACGACAAAAAAAAAATGTAAATAATAAATGAATTTTCTCATGCTTTGGCTGCGATTTTGAGAGAAGTTAAATTTGGTCCACACGTGATATTTATCATAAATTCTTTTTTGGAGTTTTTTTTTTGTTTTTGGTCAAGAGTCTTTTTTGGAGTTTTCTTCTTCGTTTTAAAGTTACCTCAGATCATATGTAGATCAGTCCATTCTCACAACTCACAAGCATTATATATAAATGAAAAAAACCTTCTTATAAAATAGAGCGCGTGAAAAAGAATAATTTATGAGATTTTAACATCTATATATATAAAGTTAACTTTTTCTCTCCATTCGGGATGTCCACGTGTCCTGATAAATTTTTTTTTTTGGCAGATTTGTTTTTCCCCTTCGATTTCACCGTCGATTCTTCTCTTCTTCCCTCCGATTCTCCGTCGCATCTTCTCCGGCGCCATTGCATCTTCTCCGGCGCCATTCTCTTCGTCGGCGTTCGTACGCATCTTCGATTCTCTATCTATCGAGCTATTTTTTTGTTTCTATTGGTTTGGTCTCGGAGGAGGCAGACAAGTGAGTATTGATCTGAATTTGATTGATTTCTGGAATTGTTGTTTGGTAGTTGTTTATTGCTTCGATACTGCGTTGTTAAAGGAAGAGAGTATCATAGTCGCTTTAATCTTACACCTGTTTTGGCATAAGCAAAACTAGATATATTGGTTTTGGGGTTATGAGGGTTTAAGAACAGACGTTCTGTGAATTCGGCTGTGAACGAGATTGATATGGTTAAGTGTCATCACTTCTCTAT
>CM071718.1:23334801-23348415 GCA_036630335.1 Physaria fendleri | reverse complement strand
CTACAAAATTCACAGATGTAGGTATAAGCAACCTCTTGCATATTTAGCATGAATGAGAGTGATAATAACGCTCATCACACATTCGGATCGACGATGCATGAATGAGAGTGATAATAACGCTCATCACACATTCGGATCGACGATTAGCTTACAGGTAAGCGTAGATGACCCAAAAAAAAAACAAAGGGAAAACCAAAATTCAGTCATGCCACATTCCATATAATGCCACATTCCATATATTAAGCTTGCAGATTAAAAGTGATAATAACAGTCATGCCACATTCAGATCATGCCACATTCCATATATTAAGCTTGCAGATTAAAAGTGATAATAACAGTCATGCCACATTCAGATCCGCGATCAGCTTGCAATTCAGATCCGCGATCAGCTTGCAAGTAAGCGTAGATTGCCAAACATACAAAGGGAGAACCAAAATCGATTTCAAACATGCGAAAGGTGAGATATAAAGAAACTGTAACAGATTAGGGTTTATCGCATCACACCCAGTGACACAACTACGTACTCTCTTAGTGATCTCTTCTTGATGAGCAAATAGTTTTATCTCTCTATTCTAACTCAAATGATGAAAAAGCCTTGCTTTTGTGTTTTTGGCTCTTAAAAGATCGTTATTTTCAAAGGCTCCTATTGTTTTGGGCACTGCTTTTACAACATTGCAAGTTCATGTTCTGTCAATTTTTGATGTTTGAAATGATTTCAAATATCTCTGATTTGGATTCCACTGAGTTCTTGCCCTACCATACCATTTGAGGAGAGACTTTGATTAAGCCAAGCAAATTAATAAAGTAAAGTTCAGGTTATATTATTAATTGCGATAAAATTAGTCTTTCTGTTTAATCTTGAAAAAAAAAAGTAAATTAAATATTGCATATTCTTTCAAAGACAGAAGTTGATGTAATAATTATATGTCTTTGAGGTCGTCTTATCTTTTTATAAACCGAAAGTTATAAAAAGTAAATGAATACATCAGATGAACTTAAAGACTTTAGATCTCAACGAAAGCGACGTTAGCTTAATTAATCAAATACTAGATCATAACCCATTTCAAATCTAATCTCATCACCTTAATCTTGTCTTTTTCTAACCATCATATAAATATCAGTTTCAAAATATCTTTATTATATTAATATTTTGCATTGTTTAAAAAACTATATAATATAATATCTGAGACCTAATAATGCGGAGTGCACCATGCAAGGATGTTTGGTAAATATATGTTTTTAATCACAAATTTGATCAAAACCCATTTTTTCTGGTTTCTTATTTTTACTTTTATTTATATTTCCATATCTAGCAATTAATCTCGATCGTTCGATTGATAGATTTAAAGTTTTCACCAACTTTATACTTCCCTAAATAAATTGTTGAATTTATATTTTTAGTCTATGGTTTCACTTTTTCTATGCTTACTTATGAATATAAACTAAAGTTTTTAAAATATTCTATCGAAAGTCCAAATCAACTGCTATATTAATATAGAAAATTCCCCTTAAAAAAAAAAGTGCGTTTTTCAACAAATTTAAATTAAAAAAAAAAAAAAAAACCAAAAGTTATTTTTCTAAATTATATATATTGTTTAAATTAAAAAAAAAAAAAAAAACCAAAAGTTATTTTTCTAAATTATATATATTGTGACCAATAGAAGTGTGTGAAGCGGCACGTGCCGACCTGAAACAGCAAAAGCTAAAAAGCGTCCGCCTTCTATAATATTCTCCGTCAAGACCGTGACTTATTCTTCATCTTAATTAGATCCAACGGTCAATGTTCATTGCTTTTGTTAATCAACCGTCTGTGTTTAATCTAACGGTCAATATTAAATCTAACTTCCTTTTTTCTTGTCTCTTAAAATAATCATCTAACCCGCTTCAAAGTTCAAAGCTTTCTCTTTCTCTCTAACGAAAGTGAGCTTCTTTAAGCTAAAAAAAACGAGAAAGATCAAAAAAAAATTCTGGGTTTTAGAGAGATTTCTCGTGTTTTTATCTGTTTGCGATGGTGCAGAGGTGTTTAACGTATTTCCGTTTAAGATTTGGCCGGAAAAATCGAGAAAGAAAGTGGTGATTTCAGACTTTATTCAGCCTCCAAGATCGAAGCTTTCTGAAAAAAATTTGGTTTTTATATTTGGGCTCTGTTTTTGGGGCTCTGTTTTTTTTCAGAGATGAGTAAATCGAAACTTACGAGGACACAATCGTCGTTACTAAGATCATCTCCGACGATTCGATCATCAATTCAAAGCCTTTCTTCAATCACTGAACAAGATCTAGAATCCGGTGAAAAAGAAGAGAAACAGAGGAGGCAAAAACCGGTTAAATCATTCAAATCAATCAACTTTATCAAACCGGGTAGAGAAACAGAGGAGGCAAAAACCGGTTAAATCATTCAAATCAATCAACTTTATCAAACCGGGTCTTATCTTCACACTCGTCTCCCTCTCTTTTCTCAGTCTCTCATCTTTCCTTTTCTTCTTCGTCGATGAAATTTTCACTTCAGAGAATCTCTTACTCTGTTTAATCTTCATCGCTATTACTCTGTTCTTCGCATCAAGAAACATAGCAGTTATTAACCAAACCGTAATCGCAATCAAACAGATTCGAACCAAACACAAACCGAAACCGGTTCAATGGTACATCGGAGATTCAAAACCAGAACAAGAAACTCGAGAAATTGTTGTGGAGGGAGTTCAAGTTTTTAGTAATGGTGATTCATATGAAGGTGAATTTAACAGAGGAAAATGTAATGGAAGTGGAGTTTATTATTATTTCGTTAATGGAAGATATGAAGGAGATTGGATTAATGGAAGATATGATGGTTATGGAATTGAATGTTGGTCTAAAGGAAGTAAGTATAAAGGACAATATAAACAAGGACTTAGACATGGTTATGGTGTTTATTGGTTTTATACTGGTGATTCTTATTCTGGTGAATGGTTTAATGGTCAAAGTCATGGTTTTGGTGTTCAATCTTGTGCTGATGGGAGTTCTTATGTTGGTGAATTCAAATTTGGTGTTAAACATGGACTTGGTTCTTATCATTTCAGGTAAAGTAAAGATACAAACAAAAGCTTTAAGCTTCTGTCTTAACTTCTGTGTTATGTTTTAAGCTTTAAGCTTCTGTCTTAATTTTTGAGTTCTGTTTTGTCTTAATTTCTGAATGTTTCTTTTTTATGTTTTGTAGAAATGGAGATAAGTATGCAGGAGAGTATTTTGGAGACAAGATACATGGATTTGGTGTTTATCATTTTGCTAATGGACATTATTATGAAGGAGCTTGGCATGAAGGTCGTAAACAAGGCTATGGAACATATAGATTCAGAAGTGGTGATATAAAATCTGGTGTATGGGATAATGGTAATCTTGTAACCCATCTTTCTCTAGAATCCGACCCGGTTAAAAAAGCGGTTCAGGTACTTTTTTGGACTCTAAACTTTTAGGGGACTTTTAGACATTGAAAAAGATAGTTAATGGTGTGATTAATTTGTAGAGTGCACGAGAGAGGGCAAAGAAAGGAGTGAACCAGAGACGAGTCGATGAACAAGTGGTTCGAGCTGTGGCTGCAGCTAATAAAGCTGCGACCGCGGCTAGAGTTGCAGCGGTTAAAGCTGTTCAGAATCAAATGGATGGTAAAAAAATTAGTGAAAATTAAAAGATCATATTGAAAATGAAAATAACTAGAAAGATAACATAGGAAAATGTTTTTAAAAAATTTTTGTTGTATTTTTTTTTTTGTTAATGTGGTTAAGCTTGAATTATGAGAAGCTTTACTAATTTTTAACTAATGTAAATGGGAATAGATGAAGAAGTAATGTTTGGTTTTTCATTTTTTGTAAGAGAAGATGTGTTGATGATCTGAATCACTGACATATAGATAAATTTTTGTTTTAGTTTGAAATATTATCCTTAAATCTAAGTTTGTGTTTTGTTTCGTACTTGTTTTGATAAAACTAGGATTATAATATTATATTCAGGGTCGGTCCGGCCTTATTCGAGGCCCAACACGAAATTTTTTTTGGATACTATAGAATTATATAAAACTTCGCAAACTCATTCATCAAATTTTCATAATCAAAGTATTTAATCATGTCTCTTTCGATTGATAACATGTCTAAACCGTTTAAACTATCATGTGACGTCATTGATCGTATGTAAGACTTTATCAACTTCGAGAAACTTCTTTTTAATATTATCTAAACAATTTTTCTTTTTTAGAGATCCCTACAATTAGAGGCCCAATACGAATGTTTTATTTGAATCAAAAGAGGACACCCCTAATTATATTAATTAATATATCAAAATAAAGGCTATATAATAGCTATATCAAGTAAAAAATTACAATTGATCGGTCTATATGATTATTAGCCTGTAACTGCTAAATTGTCTAACCAAATTTATTGCAAAAATACACAGAAAATTCCACGAAACTGATTTTCTTACTATACATGTGAATTAGGTGAAAACATTAATCAGTTTTCACATTTTTTGTTGTTGTAAATAGTTACATATTATGCGTGTATGATAAAACGAATAATTTGTTATATAAGAGAAATATTTGATGTCATGAAGATCCTGTTGTAATATTTTATTACATCGACAAGTTTGACTAAAATCTTTTGGACATTCAAACGTTGAAAATCTATTTTGCTCTAACTACTCATCATGCATTATTTGTCTAATAGTCAAGTTGGTATAAACAGAAATTGTACTGTGTCCTATAAAATGAAAATTTCATTCGCAATAAATATTATATTGCCCTATTAGCTACGAGTAAGAACAAAGCATTTATTGAAATTAGTCATAGGACATTTAGTTTATATATCTGATTGGTCGTACAAATAGGATTAAGGCTGCTAAATGTATTGAATATTTGACATTTATGCGCATAGCCAATGATTTGGATTATTGCACGAATTAGTACCACTTGTTTTGATAGAGTATATGATGATAATTAAGAACTAATATCCAACACAATTTATTAATCTTGTAGACTATACAAAAATACTTGTTTATGTTGTTAGGTATAGTTATTTCACAAAGTTTATATGATACTTTTATTTATTTATTCAAAAAATATATATGCAGTTTTACTGCATGAGTTTAATAGTTCATATTTTTACATTAAAGTTGTTTATTTTTTTGCATAAAAATGAATGATTTGTTGTGTTAATTTTTAAGATTCCATAATTCCATATGACATGCATTAACTGCCTCGTTTATTACAAAAATTTATTAAATGCAGAGAGTAATTAAAGGCGTCATAATAATAATACTAATGGATTTAAAAATGAAATTAATGAAAAAAGTGCTTTGACCCAAAGCATATTGGTCAAAGAACAATCCATGAGACACTCCGTATTCAGTGATTAATGCTATCTTTAGATTTTTATAATTACTTATTTTCATACAAACATTATCAGCTTAATCACTTTTATACAAAAATTAAACCTCCCAAAATTATGAATCAAACAAGAGCATCCAAATAGTAACATCTTCGAAACTCATATATTTCTTTATCTTTTCTTCTTTATTTTGTATGATTGATATATGAAAGTTGGTTGCTACAAAACATGTAAAGTAGACAACATAATTACAAATTGTATTATTACCACTAAAATTCAAAAAATAAAAGCAAACCGACTTTTGAATTTTTTTGTCACCTCGAGTTTTGGCTATTACCACATTTTTGTGGACCATTTTATTTTATTTTTCAGTATTATTTGTTTGTGAACCAGTAAACATATGTTACAGATGAAAAGTTTATATATTTTCTTGCTTAAAACTTCAGCAAAGCCTTTCTCCAAGACGTTGATTTGCATAATATGTAACACAATGTAATACTATAATGGTATAGTATGATAATCATAATTTATTGCAAAGTAAAAAGTAAGACGACAGCTAGGTAACATATGGTCTTCTTTAACAGTAATATAGTATTGTTAATCAGACAAAACACATGAGCTTAAGGTTTATAATTTCACTTTAGATAAATATATCTAATATTAATTTGTTGACCGACTATAATTTACTTGCAAAGTCTCTTTTTCTCGAAACAACAAACATGTATGGTCATAAAAAGTTTGTCTTCAAATGTTTGCCTTCATTTGAACTAGATCAACCTAAAGAGGGAAACGAAAATATGGGCTTTAATTGGGCCCAAATTAAATATCAAATCTATTTGTTTTAGCCCAAAGTCTCAAGGTTTCAATTCATTTGATTTTGGCATAAATCCACTAACCCGGTCTCTCATATTGGGTCTTAAATATCAAGAAATACTTGGAAATTAATAATAGAAGACCAAAAAAAATAGTAGTAATAAAGTACAATACTTAACACAAATATATTGGAAAAAAAGAACTAAAAAGGCAACTGATCATCTAAAATTTAATGTGTATATATTTAATAATTAAATTTATTTTCATACAAATATATTTCTTAATTAGTTCACTCCTTGCAGCAAACAACTTAAGCCTTAAGGAAACAAACAACAACGAATAATTATAATTGATAAAATTTAAAAGAATGAATTAAATGAAATTATGTGAATTGATGTATCTCAAGTGAAACTCCATAGCTGAATATCAGCGTCTTCATAAAAGTCATCCATAGTCGTCTTTGAGCTAAGTATCTGTGGAGAATACTCAAATGGAGCTCCATTATAACCAAATTCATACCATGATGGATCCATTAGAGACACATGTTCATTGTAATCCACTAAAGATTCCATCAATGGTATCAAATCATCATCATTATCTGGTGGAGAAGAAGAAGAAGGAGATGGATGTTGATGTAGTCCATCATCATGATCATCATCATCAGAAGATGGATGTTGATGTAGTCCATCATCATGATCATCATCAGAAGAAGAAGGGGTAAAAGGGTCAGAAGTGAAGGAATTAGCAGCTTGAGCAGCGACCTTTTGGATAGATTTAGGGGATAAAATGGTATTTTCATCTATGTCTTTAAGAAAAGGAGAAGTAGGGAAGTTGAGATTAGCTTTAGGTCCTTTAAGACATAAGAGAGCAGCATCATAAGGAGAAGTAGGGAAGTTGAGATTAGCTTTAGGTCCTTTAAGACATAAGAGAGCAGCATCATAAGAAAAGGAGAAGTAGGGAAGTTGAGATTAGCTTTAGGTCCTTTAAGACATAAGAGAGCAGCATCATAAGCTCTAGCAGCTGCCTCTGCTGTTGAGTAAGAACCTAACCAGATTCTTGTCTTTTGATGTGGTGCCCTAATTTCAGTAACCCATGAACCCCAACTTCTCATTCTTACTCCTTTGTACTTCTTTATCTTGTTCTTACTAGATTGATGATGTAGTTGTGAAGAAGAAGTAGAAGATGATGATGAAGAGGATGAAGTAGTAACTTGGATCTTGAGTTCTTTTTTCACCATGATAATATGTAGTAATCTTGTTCTTGATTTTGATGTTTTGTGTAAGTGTTTGAGTATAGAAGAAAAGTATTTTTGGATGTGATATAATCTTGAGGATATGAGATTATATATAGCATGGACTTGATACAATAATGTCTTAATTTTATTTAATATAAAAGTGGTCAAATGAATTTGTGTATGAATATGACGTTTTTTGTGTATGACAGGTGTTTTTAAAATTAATATTTTTTGCAAAGGCAATAATCACAAAATGAATATGTCAGATTTTGTTTTCATATAAATACTAGCTAGTTGCTATATATATTCTTATTTTTTATATAATGATTTCCTTGGTATGAAGATAGGCTAAACAGAGTTTTTGAACAAAAGAATTCAATATATAAAATGATATAGTATTTTTTTATATATAAAAAAATATATACTTTAGAAGGTTAAATATATTAATTATATAATATATATAGGCTTAAAATTTACCATTAATGGAATTTATTTTTTAAACTACGTCACTTTTTATTTAATAACTAAGAAATCTATCTGATAACTGTACAAGTTAGCTGTACGGAAGCAACTTGGTGGGGTAATCAAGAATTACTTTTAAGTAATTTGAGGCTGAGAATTTTAAAATGTTAGAAATAAAATGTTTATATAATTTGATACCTTGAGAGCTATCAGCCTATCACTTTCTAGAATTGCAAATTACAGCTGCATTTGAACGTGTCAAATCTTATGATATTTCGAAGAAAGAGACCCTTCAAACCTACTCATTGGTCTATGTTAAAAAAATTTGGTTTATACTAAACAAGTTAATTAGATGATGTAATGGTAATAAAATTGTAAAAACGTCCGAATATAATATGAAAAATAATACTATTTTTTTTTTATAACACCTTTGATAACATTTTATAAGAGTGACTATAAGCTAAATGGTAAATTGTAAGATTTTTTTTAATATATATTTGGGAGAATAATGAATTATAATAAAGAAATGAAAAAAACAAAAGTGAGGAAAATACATAGGATTCTGATACGAGACGACAAGAGGAGGCAGCTTCATGAAGTAGCATGTGAGGTCTCTTGTAAACAAAAAATGATAAAATAAAATAAACCTAAACCATTTTATAATTATGTGTTTACACTATAAAATGTTAAGATTAATTATTAATAAAACTGATATTAAATATGATATAGTTTAATGTGGAGACGCGCAGCCAAATAGTGAAGACTGAAGTAAGTGAATCACTTAAACAAAACAGCTGTTTACACTCTGTCTTGCTGCTTCATAAAACCGCGTTTTATTATTTTATATTTTTTAGTTTTTGTAAACATTATTATTTTAATATAATAGGGTCCCAACACTTATAAAACACATAGAAAACAAAGTGTGACCCCTAGATATATGTCAAATCTTGATACAATTAATACTATTTGATGACTTGATGATATTTTATTTCGTAGTTACTTTTTAGAGATAGAAACACCAAAATTATGTGGAACTAGAGATTGAGAAATTATGTGTTTAGAGTTACTTCAGCCTACAGCCTACTTTAAGTTAATTAAGTTTGGTTCATTTGTCTTTTTAGACATAAGATGAGAAGTCTGTTTTGTGAACTTTAAAATAGATTCTCCACGTTGAGTTTAGCTAAACTACAAAGTTAAATTTGCTAATTCCATTCTAAATCAAATCATTAAAATGCATGACTATTATTGCATGTATTTAAACTTTTATAACAATCATACACTACAAGAAAAAACTCGATTTCCAACCATATTTTCCGCCAAAATTGAGTGGTCGGAATTTCAAAAATGGTTCCTATCAATTTTCGATACATAATTTTGTTTAGCCAGGGTTGGTCGGATATTCGTCGGAAATTGGATAGATTTTCGATCAACTTCCGATGTATCAAAGTTTTTACAGAAAAATTAAATTAGAGTCGGGAAATGTCAGAGAATTGGTCGAAAATTTTCAAAAACATTCCATCTTAGTTTCCAAAATATTGTTACTAAGTTTCATGTCACGTCTAATCTCTTTTTACTAATTAGTAGTTTCATGTAATCTCCAATCTACAATTTTATCAATAATAAAACATCAATAATAACTGCATGCATATTCCAAAATTTATTAAGATTCTATGGTTTAGAAGAGTCTCGATACCAAACCACAATAATATATGTGCATGCATGTGAGAATATGAAGATGTGTAGATAGATACTAAAGGAGGATAATGATTTCAAAAAGAAGCATGTGAATTTTTGACAAAAGCCAAAACAAACCATATATAGAGAGAACTTTAATACACGCAAGAGCACATGATCTAAAGAGTTTTTGAGAGATGGCATGTTCTTTTTTGGGGACAGCCTTGACTTTATTACAAAGCCTTAAGAGCTTATGAGAGACTTGTCTTCGCTTAGACATTTCACACTTTGGTCCTAAGCAAACCCCATTTCACACTTTGGTCCTAAGCAAACCCTTAAAGGTCAAACAGAGGCAATTTTTTTTGTCAGCTTTACAGCACCCTAATTATTCTTTTTCTTATTTTGGCAATCAAGCATCTCGAGGATTCTTTCATTCTATTTTATCCAAGTAAAAAAAAAAGAATTGGTAAAAAAATTCATTTGTAAAAATATAGTTATACAATTTTCCATGATTACAATATAAATTTTATTTTCATAGCTATATAACTTAATTACTTTTTTGACTAATCTAATTTAAGACACTATATCATAACTTATAGATAAGACCGGTCCTGACATATATAAGGTAACGATTTAAAACTATAAAATATAATATAATTTTATGTAATTTTTTTATTACTAGGCCGTTTATTTATTAAAAAAAAATTCGATAAAAAAGTCCGTAAATGCTCTATTTGTGTTTAGGACCGACCTTCTAAAGCCGATTCGGTTCGTAGCATAAGTCACATGAGCCATCATTTTTAACCTCGATTTTTTTTTGAAATTTTTGGGTCTTAAATTTTAAAATTTTCTAAGTATTATATACAAAATTTTGTTTTCATAGGAGAACCTTTAGTATTGTTTGCAGTCTAGTGGTAAGAATAATTTAGTTTGTACTTTAGTTCGATTCCCACTAAATACGGTTTTCGCTTAGGGTCCATATTACATTTGGACTGTATTACATTTGGACTGGTTATGTGGCCTGCTTGTAAATTTAGATTATAGTAATCAAGTAAGCGTTTGGATGCTTAATGCTTATAGTAATCAATTTAGATTTGGTTTGATTTTTAAAATCTGTCGGATAGTTCAGATTCAGATGTTTTTAATTCACATTAGGGTTCCACTTTTTGCCCATGACGGTAGGTGTATTTAATTTATCATGGATAAGAAACGGGTACGATGGTACGGCTTTGTTGTGAGAAATTTCGAAGAAGTTGCAAAATTGAGCATTTATTATAGGTTTGAAAATTGATACTAATATATAAAACATGTCATGTACCTCTAGGTACATGCAAATATTTCAGAATCGAGATTGTTAGATTTATTTAAATTAAATAAGTGTCGTTGAATAATAAATGTTCTTTTGAGAGAAATTGCTAGGAAGTGAAGAAAATTGTGTTTCATCATTATGGGGAATGATGATCGTATATTAAGTAGGTCCAACTACCTAAATCTTGTCTATTTGTTTAATTTATTTTTGTAAAATTCTATTTGAACAAAATTATTGTCTAATTATAAGAAAATTGATAAAATAACAACATTTTTTAAAATTTTTTTTGATAAAATATAGAATATACAAAATGAATAAAACGTAAATCCTCCGTTTCACAGTAATTAATTTTATATCATTAAAATTACATATCTAATATATTTGATTTTCTATATTTTGTCTTAAAAAATTATCATCAAACTGTAATTTTTTAAAAAAATTGGTCATAATTAAATTGAGTTTATATTATTGATTTATTGTGGTTGAAAATTGTAAATTTTTAATAAATAAATGTAATAATTATCAAATAATCAGTATTTTTTTTTAATATGTGTGAAAAAATTAAAAATTAAATATTTTGGAACAGAGGAATTGGTATTTTCTTTTTCTTTTTGAGGAATATGAAAATCCGAATTAATAATAAATTATCAAAAAAAGTTGGGTTGTCTCTTCAGACACATCCAAATACTTGGGTTAGGCTTTAGAAGTATATATTCGTATTAAGTTTCTGAGATCCATACTACAATATGGGCTTCGTACACATGACATAATTAAATTGAGTTTATATTATTGATTTACGAGAGATAAGCTTAAACTTTTTTTCTAATTCAACTTCTTGTTTGATATCTATACCTAATCAAGATGAAATAGTTGGCTAATGATTATATGATTAGGTGAATACAAGAAAAAGACTTTAAGCTTATCTCCTGTGAATGTTCATGCTTTATATGTTCATGCTTTCTTCGTCCTGTGGTTTAGAGATGAAAGAACACAATGGAACAACACATTACTCAGGGAGGTAAACAACCAAGGAAGAGTAGAGAACCTTCTTCTGTGTCTCGCTCTCACTTATTTTACTCAGGGTTGACCCATGAGCCAAACCACAGAACCTTCTTCTCTTTCGTTGTCTCTGAGCTTCTTCTGCCCACAATATAATTCAGAAGGGACAAACTAAGTTGCATAGGTTCAAAGAATTTTCTATATGCACAGAGGCTGGTCTACTTGCTCTCAGGGAGAGTCAGGTAAAGACCCTGCACTAATTAGTTGAACCACACACACATGGCAATTACGAAGCCAATGATTCAAATGTTTGGTTTTTGATTTTGGGTGACACATCCGGATTTGAAGAAAGGTTATGTTCAAGAAGAAAGAAGGTGTACCTCAAGGCCTTTACATGTAATATAATCATCATTATCGTCCTCATAGCCATCCTCTTACACTTGCTTCATACATTTTGCTTCTGTTTAGGATATTTTCTGCTCTTATACATTTAAATATGACAATTACTCATTTGCATTTATCTAAATCAAAACTCTCTCTTTCTTTGAAGCTTTCTTGGCAATCAGCCAAACACAAAGAAGGTGTTTCAAGAAAGCTGCAACATCACTCCGAGAACAAAATAAGAAATCATAATAATTTGGAGCTAGAACCCCAAGAAATAAGGAGGAAAAAAAAAAAAACTTAAAACAGGTTTAAGAGTATTCATGCTTCCAAATACATGATGCTCTCAACATCATCCCAAACATCCATCTCCAAACTCCCGGATCTATGATTCTGTGGCTCTATAACAATCTCTTTTGCTATACAATCCCTCTCCAAATCGTAAATAACACAAATGTTTTTCTTATTTCTGCTCCCAAATCTCTTAGACAATGTAACTTCTCCGCTACGACCAGTACCTCTTATCTCAATGCCATATATGGAAGAGGTAAGGTCATGAAGATCGAGGCTCTGTCTAAACTGATCACAAGGTAAAGCAAAGACCTTGTGTGACCATTTACTGTTCCCTGTATCCTCAAGTACCCATAGGTCTAGAATATTTTTAGTATTGAGACGAGAATAATCAAAAAGAGCTACTTGACCTTGGTAATTCATGAGATTATGCATTAAACTCCGTGGCTTGTAAGAGTTAACGTTAGAGTCCGTGGGAAACTGAATCAAATTGAAGTCCTCAGAATTGAAGTCAAAACTCACAAATTGAAGTCCTCAGAATTGAAGTCAAAACTCATCAACACGTATATATCATCAGACCAAACACCATTATACAAAACGTTGTTGATATTGACTGAGAATCCTTGGACTGGACGTTGAGGAGGTGGAGGAGAAGTAGTGTGGCTTTTAGTGTTTCTCCATGAAGCTTTAGCTCCCAGAACAAAAACCTGAGTCGTCTCGGATCTCCATTTATCGTCCTCCTTGCAACATACTGTGCTGAGCACTTTGTATTCATCATTAACAGAATCGTACCCAAAATAGTTCCACACACGCCCATCATGTGGAAATTCCAGGGGCAAGCTCAGGAACTGCTTGGTGGTGAAATTAATGATCCGTATCTCGTTCCCCCCAATCCTGAAACACATCAAGCCCCTCACGGCATTCACGAATATGGAGTATTTTATTACAGGCAAGGAGATCAGAGGGTTGAGTTGAAGAAAAGAAGTTGTTGTTAATCCATCCAAGTTGTTGCAATTTACTAAGCCCCTCGTAGGGGTGTCCAAGTTACTACTAAGCGATGATGATGAAATCAGCATATAACTATTAAATCCATAACAGCAAAC
>CM071718.1:23301358-23312662 GCA_036630335.1 Physaria fendleri | reverse complement strand
AAAAAAAAAAAAAAAAAAAAAAAAAAAAAAATCCAAAATAGTAATCACTCCCAAGGAAACAAACCATTAATGGAATATTTACAGCTCATTTCCATAAATTCTTTTTAGTATTAATGTCACCAATGATCCTCTTTCTAGAACCTTTTAAATTTTCACTTTGTTCTTCAAAAAATATCAACGCTAAATAGAAAAAAAATAATTATATAGTTGACTGCATTAAAAATAAAAATTCCTAAAACTGCTTTTCTTTTTAAGTATGATTTAATCACCAGAATTCAAAAAAAATGAAAAATAAAAGTGATCAAAAATAGTAGTTAGTTCCCAAAGAAAACAAACCTAAGGAGTAAGAAGAGGACGTTGACCAAAAAAAAAGAGTAAGAAGAGGACAAAATGGACTCAAACTCCTTTTATGTCCTCAATCAACAAACCAAGTCCCAAAATTTTAAGGGTAACATCGTCATTTTGTATACAAAAGACAACTTAAGAGGGTAATATAGTCATTTGAAAATCTTCAAATATACCCGGGGATTATGGGGCACGCTTTATATGCACAGCGAAAACAGCTTAACTGACTGAATCATTTCTAACAGATAGCCTTGGAGAAAAAGGTTTTCTTCTCTGATTTTCAAGAGGAGACGAAAATAAATATCAAATCTGTATCGGAGATAAAATACCAAATCATAGAAATCTGAAAATCTCGATTTGATCTCGTCGGAGGTGGTTAAACAATGGCCGCTGCTTCGAATGGGAGCGAGTATTTTGAATTCGATGTAGAGACAGGTAGAGAATCGTTTGCGCGGCCTTCTAACGCCGATATAGTGGAGCAAGATGAAGAAGATTTACGCTGGGCGGCGATTGGAAGGTTAGCGTCGCAGAGACAAGGTACTCACAATGCGATTCTTCTTCGGTCTCAGACGCAGGGTCAGACTTCTGGTTTTGCCGATGGGAACGTTGTTCAGACGATTGACGTGAAGAAATTAGATCGTGCTGATCGTGAGATGTTGGTTCGTCAAGCTCTTGCGACTAGTGATCAAGATAATTACAAGCTTCTCTCTGCTATTAAAGAACGCCTTGATCGGTTTGTGATTCTTTGAATTCTCTGTTTCTTAATTTAGGATTCTTTTTCTTTTCTTAAAATGTAAATTGTTATATACATCTGAGTTTTAATATTTCTTTAATTTGATAACAATGATGTTTTTGTTTGTGTTTATTGTAGAGTTGGTATGGAGGTTCCCAAAATCGAAGTTTGGTTTGAGAATTTGAATATTGAAGCTGATGTTCAAGCTGGTACAAGAGCTTTTGAGAATTTGAATATTGAAGCTGATGTTCAAGCTGGTACAAGAGCTCTGCCCACTTTGGTTAATGTATCTCGTGATTTCGTTGAGGTTTGTCTTTGTCTTCTTTTTTCTTACTATTCCATACAATCCTTTGTAGTTTGTACCATTGTTTCTCGATGTGAATCTCTCTCTCTGTTGTTGCAGCGTTGCTTGAGTAGCTTGAGAATTATGAAGCCTAAGAAACACAAATTAACGATTCTGAAAGATATCAGTGGGATAATCAAACCAGGAAGGTATATGAAAACTGCTTAGATTATAACTTCAACAATATCTCTATGCAGTCACAAGCACTAATAAGTTCCCATGTTTTGCTATTTCCGTAGGATGACTTTGCTACTAGGACCACCAGGTTCTGGGAAATCGACGTTACTTCTTGCTCTAGCAGGCAAACTTGATAAGAGATTAAAGGTTAGTTAATCCCGTGAAGTTATTTACTATGCTCATATATATCACATGCATCTTTTTTTTTTTTTTTTTAATCCTTTTAGTTTGATAGTCACATATCCCGTGAAGTTATTTACTATGCTCATATATATCACATGCATCTTTTTTTTTTTTTTTTTAATCCTTTTAGTTTGATAGTCACATGCATATATTTTAAAGTTTTGTAATTTGATCTTCTTAGATTCTGTCTTTTTCTTTTTTTTATGGTGTTTAGTAAAAGACCTTAACATTTTGGTTAACAGAAAACAGGTAACATTACCTACAATGGAGAAAATCTTGATGAGTTCTATGTTAAAAGGACTTCAGCATATATTAGTCAAACAGATAATCACATTGCTGAACTCACTGTTCGTGAAACGCTTGATTTTGCTGCTAGATGTCAGGGTGCAAGTGAAGGATTTGCAGGTTTTTAATTTGGCGCTACTACTTTTTATATATTATTCATCAAGTCATTGATGTCCAAAATGTGTACTTATTTGTTGTTGTATAAATGTAGGTTACATGAAAGATCTAACCCGGTTAGAAAAAGAGAGGAATGTAAAACCTTCATCTGAGATTGACGCTTTTATGAAGGTCAGCATCATGTATCTCCGAGCTTTCTTAAATTTTGTTTTCGATGATTATTAGTTAACGTGGTCGACACCTTTTTCTTTGTTATATAGGCTGCTTCTGTCAGTGGTGGAAAGCATAGTGTTTCCACAGATTATGTGCTTCGGGTGCTTGGTCTTGATGTTTGTTCTGATACAATGGTAGGTAATGACATGATGAGAGGTGTTTCAGGAGGTCAGAGAAAAAGAGTAACAACAGGTCTTTTTCACTCTCTTAACTTATGTAACTTACTTATTCTCCTCCAGCTCTGTTATACTAATCTTTCAACCTGACACAATGCAGGAGAGATGACAGTGGGACCAAGAAAAACGTTGTTTATGGATGAAATATCTACAGATGACAGTGGGACCAAGAAAAACGTTGTTTATGGATGAAATATCTACTGGACTTGATAGCTCCACGACTTTCCAGATAGTAAAATGTATCAGAAACTTCGTCCATCTAATGGATGCAACTGTTCTTATGGCACTTCTACAGCCTGCACCAGAAACATTTGATCTGTTTGATGATTTAATTCTTCTATCAGAAGGGTACATGGTGTACCAAGGTCCTCGACAAGAAGTGGTGGGTTTTTTTGAGTCTCTCGGTTTCCAACTTCCACCACGCAAAGGTGTTGCAGATTTTCTCCAAGAGGTATGCACATCCTAATTCTTTTCTTTGGTTTGAATTTAGACTTTAGCATACCAAATTGTACGATCTTGTAGTATATCTAATGCATTTTATGTTCGGTTATCTATTAGAAAAACCGATAGGTATGATTCAAAGATATAATTTAGTAGTACATTTTCATATGGTATCCGAAGAAATTCTCTTCTCTACACTGCGATCCTAAGTATGGGTTATTTTTCTCGTAACTTTTTCTTTTAGTATTGGTTTTCTGACTCTATTATAATGTTGGCATACAGGTGACTTCCAAAAAAGATCAAGCTCAATACTGGGCTGATCCTTCAAAGCCATATGAGTACATTCCTGTTGCAGACATAGCTGCCGCATTCCGTAAGTCAAACTATGGGCATGCTGCAGATTCTAAGCTAGCAACACCATTTGATAAGTCATCCGCAGATCCTGCAGCTTTATGCAGAACAAAATTTGCCATATCAGGATGGGAAAACCTTAAAGCTTGCTTTGAACGAGAAATACTATTGATCAACCGACATCGATTTCTTTACACTTTTAGGACATGCCAGGTAAATATCGACTTGTTTTCATTATTAACAGAGCATAACGTTAGATATATCGTTTTGCATATAAATTATTTGGAGTGGTGCAATTATATCATGAACTAGATGTGCTATCGTTATAATGCAATGTGGCTTATGTTTCTGATATGAAACGTATTGTTGTACGTAAAGGTTGCATTTGTAGGATTTGTCACAGCCACTGTGTTCTTGAGAACTCGATTACATCCAACGAGCGAACAATTTGCCAATGAGTATCTATCTTGCCTTTTCTTCGGCCTTGTGCACATGATGTTCAACGGTTTCTCTGAACTGCCTCTCATGATATCGCGTCTCCCAGTTTTTTACAAGCAAAGGGATAATTCGTTTCATCCTGCGTGGTCCTGGTCTATTGCTAGCTGGATATTGCGTGTGCCTTATTCAGTCCTTGAAGCTGTTGTCTGGACTTTGGTAGTATACTACAGTGTAGGACTTGCTCCCTCACCAGGCAGGTTGGTCATTTCTGGGGACGTTAACATCTGGTTATTTTAGTCTTGCAGTCTTCAATAGATCTCCTTTTGTTATCCTAGATTCTTCCGATACATGTTACTCCTCTTCTCGGTGCATCAAATGGCTCTTGGTTTATTTCGTATGATGGCTTCTCTAGCAAGGGATATGGTCATCGCCAATACATTCGGATCTGCAGCAATCTTAATAGTTTTCTTGCTTGGTGGATTTGTTATTCCAAAAGGTTAATCATTACTACTTTACCACTTGAATTAGAAATTTTTTGTTGGTTCTAATTGCTATCATTTTCTTACAGCTGATATTAAACCGTGGTGGGTTTGGGGATTTTGGGTTTCACCCTTATCTTATGGACAACGTGCCATTGCGGTCAATGAATTCACAGCCACGCGGTGGATGACAGTATGCTCAACAGTCCCTCTTTTTTGAGTTAATAATAATTTGTTAGAATATATGATGCTTGATTATAGATTTTTCAAAAAAGCAGCCATCAACTATATCGGATACCTCAATTGGACTTAACTTACTAAAGCTACGGAGTTTTCCCACAAGTGACAATTGGTATTGGATTGGAATAGCAGTTCTCATTGGTTACGCACTACTCTTCAACAACATAGTCACTCTTGCCTTGGCTTATCTTAACCGTGAGTCTCAATTGTTAAAGATTATTTCTTCTAGATCTTTGTAGCAAACTAGTAATATTGTGAAGCTGAGTTCTTTTGTTTTCTTTTTTCTCTTGCAGCACTAACAAAAGCTCGAGCAGTTGTTCTAGACAGTCCCAATGAAAAAACTCCAAATGCTATAGTGTCAGCTACAAAACAAGGAAAAAGTGAGAAAAAGGGAATGATCCTTCCATTTAAACCTTTAACGATGACTTTCCACAATGTCAACTATTATGTTGATATGCCAAAGGTTAAATTCATTGTCTGTTTTGCTTCGGTCTTTTATCAGCCCTTATCTATGGTTTATGATTACATGGAATTTTTTGAAAAAATCAGGAAATGCGTTCTCAAGGTGTCCCGGAGACAAGACTACAACTGTTATCAAACGTGAGCGGTGTGTTCTCACCTGGTATTCTTACAGCTTTAGTTGGATCAAGTGGTGCAGGCAAGACTACGTTGATGGATGTTCTTGCGGGTCGAAAGACAGGTGGATACATAGAGGGAGATATTAGAATCTCTGGTCACCCAAAAGAGCAACAAACGTTTGCTAGAATCTCTGGATATGTTGAGCAGAACGATATACATTCTCCTCAAGTCACAGTAGAAGAGTCACTATGGTTTTCTGCTAGCCTTCGTCTACCTAAAGAGATTAGTAAAGAACAAAAAAAGGTCAGTAACTAACTTAGTATGAATGAGTTTTAATGCATTTGGTTCCGATTAGGATAGTTTAACTAAAAATGTGTTTTCATGTTTTGTTAGGAATTTGTGGAAGAAGTAATGAGACTTGTAGAGCTTGATACTCTGAGATATGCTATAGTAGGTTTACCTGGTACAACCGGACTTTCTACAGAACAGAGGAAACGTTTAACCATTGCAGTTGAGTTAGTAGCAAATCCATCAATAATATTCATGGATGAACCAACATCTGGACTTGATGCAAGAGCAGCTGCAATAGTGATGAGAACTATAAGAAACACTGTTGACACTGGACGAACAGTGGTTTGCACCATTCATCAACCTAGCATTGACATTTTCGAGGCCTTTGACGAGGTTTGCCTTAAGTTGCTTCGGTTACAAGAAATGTTATGAATTGTATCAATCGATGATTGTAATGTGTTTGTGTGTGTGTTTATTTTTTGCTCTACATTAAAAATACAGCTGCTTCTAATGAAACGAGGAGGACAAGTTATATATGGTGGGAAATTGGGTAAACAGTCACAGGTTCTTGTAGACTACTTTCAGGTACTTGTCTTGGACTTCTCTTCTTGTGTGCCGAATAAAATATGACTAACCCTGAACCTCCTACAGGGGATTAACGGAGTACCTGCAATCTCAAATGGTTACAATCCAGCAACTTGGATGCTTGAGGTAACCACGCCTGCTTTGGAGGAGAAATATAACATGGACTTTGCAGAATTATACAAGCAATCTGAACAGTTCAGGTAGGTATCCACAATTCATAGCTAGAATTTTCAGTCTTTTCATACAGCCATAACTAACAATTTAATACTAATCATACTGTGAATCTACAGAGAAGTGGAGTCAAACATCAAGCAACTAAGTATTCCACCAGAAGGCTCAGAGCCAATAAGCTTTACTTCAAGATATTCTCAAAACCAATTATCTCAATTTTCACTCTGCCTCTGGAAACAGAACCTTGTCTACTGGAGAAGTCCAGAATACAATCTCGTGAGATTGGTGTTCACAACGATAGCTGCGATTATACTTGGCACGGTATTTTGGGACATTGGTTCCAAGAGGACTTCCTCACAGGATTTGATCACAGTAATGGGAGCTCTTTACTCAGCCTGTCTGTTTCTTGGAGTTAGTAATGCTTCATCTGTACAACCAATAGTTTCAATAGAACGAACAGTTTTCTACAGAGAGAAAGCCGCAGGAATGTATGCTCCAATCCCGTATGCAGCAGCTCAAGGTCTTGTGGAAATACCTTACATATTCACCCAAACCATTCTCTATGGTGTCATCACATACTTCACTATTGGTTTTGAAAGAACATTCAGTAAGTTTTTTTTTATTGATCTTTATTCAATGAATGGGCTACATCCTCAATCATCTAAAATGTAACACAATGACAATGAAATGCAGGCAAGTTTGTATTGTATTTGGTGTTCATGTTCCTCACGTTCACATACTTTACCTTCTACGGAATGATGGCAGTAGGTCTAACCCCGAATCAGCACTTAGCGGCAGTTATCTCCTCCGCATTTTACTCTCTGTGGAATCTCCTCTCCGGTTTCCTCGTCCAAAAACCTGTAAGTATTTCAGTATATGAAGTGAAAAGGTAGTAGCTTTATATATTTATGCATTCGAATAATAAATCTATTAACTTTTGGTGGATGACAACCAAAGATTCTGATTCTCAGTTAATTAGGCGTATCCTTATAACACAGTTTAATTTGTGGGACGACAGTTGATTCCAGTGTGGTGGATATGGTTCTACTACATATGTCCAGTGGCATGGACACTTCAAGGAGTAATACTCTCACAGTTAGGTGACGTTGAGAGCATGATCAATGAGCCAACATTCAAAGGCACAGTAAAGGAATTCATTGAACATTACTTTGGGTACAAGCCAGACATGATTGGGGTATCTGCTGCTGTTCTTGTCGGCTTTTGCGCTCTCTTCTTCACCTGCTTTGCACTTTCAGTCAAATACATCAATTTCCAGAGGCGGTAGAAAGTCCAATGTTATATCACTGTCGTGATTTAAGTTTCATCTTTTTGGCGTTTTACAAGTAGTTAGGATCCTTTTTGTTAAAAACATTACCACAAAGACCCTTTTTTTTTTTTTTTTTTTTTTTTTTTTTTCCCTTTTTTTTTTTTTTTTTTTTTTTTTTTTGACATTGACGTTAAAAATATAAACCCAAAAAAATTCTGTTTAGGTTTATTTTTGGTAATTTTTGTACACTGCACACTGAATATGTGGTTGATCTGTTTGTTTTTTTTTTCCTTCTATTTGAATGTTTCACAGTTAATTCATAAATATGGTAGTGCATTTGTCGTTGTTGTATTTTTGACTTAATTACCAATTTACTTCCCTTTTTTTTTTTGTCGTCACAAATTTATTTATTAAAAAGCCCAATGGGCTAGTTCCAGATCAATACAAGGGCCCAAAATGGGCTGAGACCCTAAAATTTGAAAACCCTAATCTGGAGGCGAAACGCCGCCGCCTCGAGCTCATCAGCCACCTATGGCCGACGACAAAGTAATTCGCCGGCGATTTAACAGGTTTTGATGGAAAAACGTTCACAAACCAACCGTGAACGGGATCTGTTCCTAGCCCTAGACTAGATTCATACAAAAACAAAACGAAAAGAGATACAAAAACAATCAAATCCATCCTATTCGAGATCGAGTCCAAAGATCTTTGTCGCACAAACAGGATCCGCCGCTGCATGCTCGCGACCCCCTTGCCGTCGACACGCCTTCTTCCTTGCAGATCCGCCTCGCATACCAGCTTCCTCCGCCGCCTCGATCTTCCCTTTCTCCAGCGACAGTGGTTGTAAATACCATCTTCAAAGGTTCTTCTTCTTCAGATCTCGTTTCAGGTGGGTTGTTTGTTCAGATCTCATAAGCCGTCTCGATCTGATGTCGTAGGGACCACCACCATCGAACGGAGACAGTTGCGGTCGCCGCCGTATGCCAAAGTCGCATCACCGCCGCACCGAGTCATAAAACTAAACAACATGAAAACTTACACCGCCACGTTCTATAGAAACCCTGTGGCTCGATCTATTTACTAGTCAAAAAGCCGATCCGATGAAGTGATGAGAATCATCACACTCGCCACACCGAAGAAGAGAAGAATCGCCTTTTCAACCCTATTCTCAAAGAGAAGGAAGAGAGAGAAGGACATGATTAAAGTATAAATTGCTGGCAATTACCAATACTTCCCTAAGTTTAATGAAAAAATTATGCAGGTCTTAAGAATTCTTTTTTTTTTTTTTTTTTTTTCCCCAAAAACCAATTGTATTAAATCATAAAATGTAATCAAGTTGTTTAATCCAAAAATGGACAAAGCCATAGTGGGATCCTATTATCTATAGAGCCATAATAAACCGGAAAATCCTTCGCAAACTTAGCCAAACAATCAGCCGCCTTGTTGCTTTCTCTAGTCTCTTGCTTGAAGTCAAATGTCGCACCAGCTGTAGCCATCTTATTGTGGATTTCTGTGACATATGTGAGCAAACGTGGCCATTGTCTTGGTTTGTTGATAGCATCAAGCAAAGAGGTAGAGTCCGTCTCGAAAATAACCTGTTGTTTATAACCCATATTCCTCGAAAATAACCTGTTGTTTATAACCCATATTCCCTATGCAATTCACCGCCCAAACCAATGATGTAGCTTCTGCATCCAATGGTGATAACAGCTTGGGGAAAGTCTTAATAGCCCAGAAGATAACATGACCTTGTGAGTCTCTGAGGATCCAAGATACACCACAACGATCATGAGAGTCTTGCCAAGTAGCATCCGTGTTACACTTGAGAACATTATTCGGAGGTGGCTGCTACTGTGTCACCTGAGATACTGTCCGTGTCACAGGTTGAGAATGGATCATTTGCCTCTGTTCCCGCCACTCTGTTGAATCCGAGATAGCTAAGTTGTAAGCAGTTTGTGGAACTGGTTGTTGTCCCTGAAATGCTTTCCCATTTCTAACCTTCCATATTCTCCACATAATCCAAGGCCAGAGATGTTTGTGTTCTTCTGAAAGAGAGTCTTCAAGTTGTAAACAAAACCAAATTTTACCTTGAAAGGAGGAGGAAGAATCCATAATGACCGAAGCAAACGGGGATAGAGCCCACAGAAGTCGCGCAAAAGGGCATGTAAAAAACACGTGTACGACATCTTCTTCTTCCTCTGAACAAAGAGAGCAGCAATTAATGCGCTGCAAATTCCTTTTTTCAGCTCCGAACCAACTGAGATTGACATTGTTACACATCTCCACAAGAAGTTTCGAAGCTTTGGGCTTGTTTGATGATTCCATATTTTCCGAAAAATAGCCGAGTAATTCGGCATCTGCTCCGGAGCCAAGTCGAATCCATGGAGATTGGAGTTTAACCACAAATTATAACTTGACTGAACGGAGTATTTACCTGAACCTGAATGTGTCCATGAATATCCATGACAGGAATTGGAGCCGCCTGGTTTTATTTGCAATATCCGCTCCACGTCTTCTGGAATGAACAGCGACTTCAAAACAGGGATGTTCCATTGATCACTTCCCGTCTCCTTCAGATCAACCATCGACCATTCTGTACAGTCGATATGAGGAAGAGGATTAGGAGCACATGGCCTTGCCTTATTTCCAATAATCCAAGCTTCGTGCCAATATCGATGTCAGAACTGCCTCCTATTTCCCTCTTTGCTCCAAGTTTTAACAAGGCTTGACTCTCACGAATACTGCGCCATCCGAACGATGGTCTGGACCCTATGGGTGCGTCGGGAGCTGTACAAGAAGGGTGATATCGTGCCTTAAAAGTACGAGCTAGAAGAGTGTTGGGATTCTCAACCAATCGCCATAATTGTTTTCCTAGAAGTGCAAGGTTGATCTCAACCAATCGCCATAATTGTTTTCCTAGAAGTGCAAGGTTGAAACCCTCTAGATTTCGAAAGCCCATTCCTCCATGAATTTTGCTTCTAACTAGCTTCTCCCAAGATATCCAGTGTATCCCTTTCCCTGTTGTTTGGTTTTTCCACCAAAATCGGGATAGTTCTTGGTTAAGTCTCTGAATCATTCCTTTAGGTATAAGGTAGCAAGACATCACATAAGTGGGTAAAGCAAAATAGTTCTTGGTTAAGTCTCTGAATCATTCCTTTAGGTATAAGGTAGCAAGACATCACATAAGTGGGTAAAGCAAAAGCTATGGCTTTGAGAAGAACCTCTTTTCCACCTTGAGAATGAGAAGAACCTCTTTTCCACCTTGAGAAAGGAATTTATTTTTCCAAGAGGTGATTCGAGACTTGGTTTTTTCCTCCAGGAAGCTTAATGTGGCTGTTTTAGAGCCAACAAAAGTTTCAAGTAACCCGAGATAGACTCCATGACCACCTTCCTATGTAATCCCAGTTTCCTCTTTAACCCGTAGTTTGGTCTCTTCGCTGATATGCTTGCCGTAGATAATACTCGATTTCGCGTAATTCACCTTCTGACCCGATGCTTCACGGTACTCCTCTAATATAGATCGTAATAGGCGCAATTGACCATTGTGAATCGAGCAAAAGAAGATGCTATCATCTGCGAAGAAAAGATGTGAAATCGGTGGCGCCAAGGGTGCGATTTCCAGACCTAGGAGGCGTTGATCCGTATCTATTCGGTTCAGGCGGAGAATCAAGATTTCTGTGCATAAGATGAATAGAAAGGGTGATAAAGGATCACCCTGTCGAATCCCTCGAGAAGGTTGAAAACGTTCGCTCACTTGACCATTTATAAGCACCCCGAACGAGACCGTTGTAACACAAGACATTATCCATGAAGTCCACTGCCTATGAAAACCTAGAGTGTTTAAAGAATCCTCCAGGAACTGCCACTCAACTCTATCAAATGCCTTCATC
>CM071718.1:23262817-23282030 GCA_036630335.1 Physaria fendleri | reverse complement strand
AATGGGTAAAGCGAAAGGTCTAACTAACCTGACCAAGACCAAACCTTCCAAAACCACTTTTGATAAATCTTCCGACAGTTGAAGAATGGTATTCTAAACCTGGTACCTCTTGTTTGCCCACTTTTGATAAATCTTCCGACAGTTGAAGAATGGTATTCTAAACCTGGTACCTCTTGTTTGCTCAACACTTTCGTTATAAGCCTGTAGAGTAGCCCTTTATTTCCAAAAGGATCGCCAGGAAAGCTACTCTCTGAAGCCAAAGAGCCTTCTCTTAATGGTAGATTCTTTGTTCTTAGACTCGATAACTTATGGAGAAACTTAAATAAGCTGTCTACTCTATCACGCAAATCCAGTTTCAACTGCATATCGTCATAGGATTTATCTACTTTACTATTGTCAACTTCTTCTTCGTCCTCGTCACCCCATTTTCCCCATGGGTCATCATCAAGAGCATCAATGTCTAATTGATCATCAGAGGGAGTTTCTTTGGTTTCCTCTTTTCCCCATGGGTCATCATCAAGAGCATCAATGTCTAATTGATCATCAGAGGGAGTTTCTTTGGTTTCCTCTGGCTTGAGACGATTCAATCTGCCCTCAAGCTCTTCTGTCAACCCAGCGAGAAACTTGAGATTTCCAGCTGATGGATTTTCAAGAACAACATCGACAATGGCTTCTTTTAGAAAATGCTCTTCTTGCCAAGAGAAAGGCCCACCTGAGCCAGATGTAGGAAAATTCTCGCCAGCAAGAATGTAACCAACTATAGTAAGAAGCAGGGCATCTCGAAAAGTTAGAAGCCCTTGTGATGAGGTATCTCGTTTCTCATTTTCCTGAGCTTGAAGTTCTGCCACAGCGCTTTTATTGATAAGGTCACTAATTTGAGCAGCCAAACCTTGACTTGTATCACCAGCACTTACGTTTAACATCATCTCCGCACTGCTAAAAGTATCCCATTTGGCACTCTGGGATTCATCAAGAGCAGTGGCTGTAGCTGCTGCTAACTGAAGAATTCCTTTGTTTTTCAGCACACATGACTGGCTTTGGGACAATGCTCTGATCATGGCCTGGAGCTCCGGTTTTGTACCATAACCAGGACGAGATCTCACGTTAACAGAGATACTTTCACGACGCAAAGCCTCTTGAAGCCATTTCTTAACCAGTAAACTTCCATCCTTTGTTTTCCTATCAATCACGGCCTCCAAGTAAGGTGTTCCTCTAAAACATTCAGTAGCCACAAGAGATCCATTTAGTAGTTCAGTCCAGTTGCTGATAGATTTCTCGTCACATTCGTTAAGCATACCTACATTTTGTGGATCTGAAGTGTATGAATGCCAGCCACGTAAAAAAGCTTCAACTCCTTTGGGAAGACCAGAATCTTGAATCTTGCTTGGTTCTTCATTAAGTAGTTCCCCAAGTGGCACTTGAACATCAAGAGAAGGACGGTTGATACTTGGTACCCCTTGTTTAAGCTGTGCTTGTGAAGAAAATCTTTCTGCCCGAGGCAAACATGAAAAGATACGATCAAAAAGCGAATCCCCGTGACAGCAGGGAGTGATAAGATCGAGGGTGCGGTCAACAAGTAACAAGCCAGCAGATCGCTTACGACGCCCTACATCATAAAGACTTGACATGTCGGTCAGAATTTTCCCAACATTCTTTGATTTTCCCAACATTCTTTGATTGGTCACCAAGTGAAAATATTTCCAACTTCAACTCCATCTACAATATCAAAAAGCAATGACATTGTCACAAACTTCAGAAAAGGTACTGAAGAATTAAAAATTTTGACAAGCAATTGCAAGTTGCAACAGATATCTCCTAATGTTCTAGATAACGTACTTCATGAACATCATGAATAAGTTCAGAACGATTTTTACCTTAAGAGCCAGCTGGTAAAGAAAATGTGCAGTAAGAGTTGCACCAGGAGGAACATCATCAGTATCAGACATAGATCCAGTACTTATGGGAGGCAAACCAAAACTAAGAGAATCCTCATGTTGACGGGACAGGGATGCTTCCGCTACTGATCCTTGTGAAGGTAAGACAAATGCTCGAGGAGTGAATGGACAAATAATCAAGGGGAAGTGGTGTACCGAGACGACCAAACCTTCTGCACCACCTGATGAAATATCTACGTTTTCGCTTATGATAGGCTCCATAGTCAGGGACTCAAGTGCAGAAGAGAACTTAGAAACCCCTTTGTCTTTAGATATTTTGTTGCTTTTCTTGGTATGTTCATTGTAATCTTGAACAAGTAAGGTTTCATACTCCCTATAAGCATCTGGACCTAGAGGAGAATTAGGGATGGCTGAGTGAGACCCCTACAACGTCAAAATTAATAGAGTAATTAGATGACAAATATTCAGTTACTCAAGAAAGCATGCAACTATGCTGAAGATTCTTATATATGGAAATTTATTTTGAAGAAAAGGTATATAGAGAACCAGAACTGCTAAATCAAATTAGGTAAACATTACTGTCACTTTGAATGATGATAATTGGGACACAACAACAAGGAGTGCTATAAGTCAAATAGCTTGTGATTGTTCAAGAAATATAAATAAATAATAGATGTCACTCCTCTTCTCTTCATCTGGAGAAAAAAGAAAGAATGAGACCAAGGATGGCGTTTATAATGAGCACCTCTGAAATAGATGTGAATACTGTGCAGCACTCAACACCTTCATGGGTACTTAAACATCGTAGCATATATCGATGAGCATCATTGAGAAGCCGAGATGTCATAATTACAATTTTCTTCGGAAAATCAGATTTTGAATTCCAATCAGCGACCTAGGGTAAGCCATAAATCAGAAGAAAACTCACTTTCCAGGTCAGAAGATTTTGTATATAACAAATGTATGGAATCAACGAAATCAAACATCAACATTACAAGAAATAAAATACTACTTCAGAAAGACAACCTAAAGAGGTGTCTATGATGCCATTCAAACGTACCAAGATCGTTTACAATAATAGTATGCAGCATGGATAACAAATAACAATCTTCCCATTCTCCATTTCCAACACTCGCCAGGAAAGCTGCTTTCTGAAGCCAAAGAGCCTTCTCTTAATGGTAGATTCTTTGTTCTTAGACTCGATAACTTGTGGAGAAACTTAAATAAGCTGTCTACTCTATCACGCAAATCCAGTTTCAGCTGCATATCGTCATAGGACTTGTCTACTTTGCTATTGTCAACAACTTCTTCTTCTTCTTCCTCGTCACCCCATTTTCCCCATGGGTCATCATCAAGAGCATCAATGTCTAATTGATCATCAGAGGGAGTTTCTTTGGTTTCCTCAGACTTGAGACGATTCAATCTGCCCTCAAGCTCTTCTGTCAACCCAGTGAGAAACTTGAGATTTCCAGCTGATGGATTTTCAAGAACAACATCAACAATTGCTTCTTTTAAAAAATGCTCTTCTTGCCAAGAGAAAGGCCCACCTGAGCCAGATGTAGGGAAATTCTCGCCAGCAAGAATGTAACCAACTACAGTAAGAAGAAGGGAATCACGAAAAGTTAGCAGCCCTCGTGATGAGGTATCTGGTTTCTCATTTTCCTGAGCTTGAAGTTCTGCC
Source organism: Physaria fendleri (assembly GCA_036630335.1). Taxonomy (NCBI): domain Eukaryota; kingdom Viridiplantae; phylum Streptophyta; class Magnoliopsida; order Brassicales; family Brassicaceae; genus Physaria; species Physaria fendleri. Next base: position 23,278,454 of record CM071718.1, on the reverse strand, counting down.
ACACTCACATTAACAGAGATATTTTCGCGACGCAGAGCCTCTTGAAGCCATTTCTTAACCAGTAAACTTCCATCCTTTGTTTTCCTATCAATCACGGCTTCCAAGTAAGGTATTCCTCTAAAACATTCAGTAGCCACAAGAGATCCATTTAGTAGTTCAGACCAGTTGGTGATAGATTTCTTGTCACATTCATTAAGCATACCTACATTTTGTGGACCTGAAGTGTATGAATGCCAGCCACGTAAAAAAGCTTCAACTCCTTCGGGAAGACCAGAATCTTGAATCTTGCTTGGTTCTTCATTAAGTAGTTCCCCAAGTGGCACTTGAACATCAAGAGAAGAACGGTTGATACTTGGTACCCCTTGTTTAAGCTGTGCTTGTGAAGAAAATCTTTCTGCCCGAGGCAAAGATGAAAAGATACGATCAAAAAGCGAATCCCCATGACAGCAGGGAGTGATAAGATCGAGGGTGCGGTCAACAAGTAACAAGCCAGCAGATCTCTTACGACGCCCTACATCATAAAGACTTGACATGTCGGTCAGAATTTTCCCAACATTCTTTGATTTTCCCAACATTCTTTGATTGGTCACCAAGTGAAAATATTTCCAACTTCAACTCCATCTACAGTATCAAAAAGCAATGACATTGTCACAAACTTCAGAAAAGGTACTGAATAACTAAATTTTTTGACAAGCAACTGAAACAGATATCTCCTACTCCTAGTGTTCTAGATAACGTACTTCATGAACATCATGGATAAGTTCAGAACGATTTTTTACCTTAAGAGCCAGCTGGTAAAGAAAATGTGCAGTAAGAGTTGCACCAGGAGGAACATCATCAGTGTCAGACATAGATCCAGTACTTATGGGAGGCAACCCAAAACTAAGAGAATCCTCATGTTGTCGGGACAGGGATGCTTCCGCTACTGATCCTTGTGAAGGTAAGACAAACGCTCGAGGAGTGAATGGACAAATAATCAAGGGGAAGTGGTGCACCGAAACGACCAAACCTTCTGCACCACCTGATGAAATATCTACATTTTCGCTTATGATAGGCTCCATAGTCAGGGACTCAAGTGCAGAAGAGAACTTAGAAACTCCTTTGTCTTTAGATATTTTGTTGCTTTTCGTGGTATGTTCATTGTAATCTTGAACAAGTAAGGTTTCATACTCCCTATAAGCATCTGGACCTAGAGGAGAATTAGGGATGGCTGAGTGAGACCCCTGTACAATGTCAAAATTAATAAAGTAATTAGATGACAAATACTCAGTTATTCAACAAAACATACAACTATGCTAAAGATTCTTATATATGGAAAATTATTTTGAAGAAAAGGTATATAGAGAACCAGAACTGCTAAATCAAATTAGGTAAACATTACTGTCACTTTGAATATGATGATAATTGGGACACAACAAGAAGTAGTGTCATAAGTCAAATAGCTTGTGATTGTTCAAGAAATATAAATAAATAATAGAGTCATAGAGTCATAAGTCAAATAGCTTGTGATTGTTCAAGAAATATAAATAAATAATAGACGTCACTCATCTTCTCTTCATCTGGAGAAAAAAGATGAGACCAAGGATGGCGTTTATAATGAGCACCTCTGAAATAGATGTGAATACTGTGCAGCGCTCAACACCTTCATGGGTACTTAAACATCGTAGCATATATCGATGAGCATCATTGAGAAGCCGAGATGTCATAATTACAATTTTCTTCGGAAAATCAGACTTTGAATTCCAATCAGCGACCTAGGGTAAGCCATAAATCAGAAGAAAACTCACTTTCCAGGTCAGAAGATTTTGTATATAACAAATGTATGGAATCAACGAAATCAAACATCAACATTACAAGAAATAAAATACTACTTCAGAAAGACAACCTAAAGAGGTGTCTATGATGCCATTCAAACGTACCAAGACCGTTTACAATAATAGTATGCAGCATGGATAACAAATAACAATCTTCCCATTCTCCATTTCCAACACTTCGTTTACAATAATAGTATGCAGCATGGATAACAAATAACAATCTTCCCATTCTCCATTTCCAACACTAAACGTTCATCCCATCTTCCTAACATAGCATTTTGAATACACAAAAAAAAAAAGTAAGACCGTAACAAGCTTACCGCATCTAAGGAAGTCATATTTTCAAGGCTGCAGACTGCTCTAGCACCTAGTTCCAAGAACAAAGGGAAGGCTCCTACAAATTGAAAACTTTCTGTGCATCCAGCATCAATATACACAATGGAATCTTCTACATCCTCCTTTAGCTACATAACAAAAAAATTGAGATTTTCAATTACTCTCCAGTAGTATGATAAGGGTTGCTTCAACATGTCCGAAGAAAATACAAAAAAAGTGCAAAATAAAATCACGGAGAAATCGTCTGACAAAAAAAAAAATGATCACGGAGAAATCGTAATGATGATGGTGGAGCAGATCAAATCGGAAAACAAGATTTTCCAAATGAAAAGAAAGGTTGGATTCTGATTTATTACTTCTCGGATCGAATTGAGACAAGAGATCGCGACATCGACCAGAGCCATTGCTCTCAGCTCCGATTACTTCTCGGATCGAATTGAGACAAGAGATCGCGACATCGACCAGAGCCATTGCTCTCAGCTCCGTTAATCGCTGATTCTAGTACGAGAAACGGATACAATAGATTGAGATAGACTGAAATATTCAGCTAAAAGCAAAATACTTTCAGATGTATTGTTTGAATCAGACTACTGCCCAAACCACCGGAGAAACACTGAATTCGCCTTCGCCGGGAAATCTCACCGACGACGAGCATCGTAACTTTAGCTTCATATCGTTCTTTCGATCATTTCACTTCGTTGGGCTTTAAACTCTTCGTGGGCTTTAAGTCATCTCTGATTAAAAATGGGCCTCTTTGCCTAATGAGTAAGAGGAGCTCATTAAACCTCAATTTGATCTTACAAACATATTTTGCAAATTCAGTCCGGCTGTAAGGTGCAATGTTGGATCATTGACTAATGTTTTTAGGAGTGAAAATGATATATCAAATTAATATGAATAATATATAGGTTAATATGAACTAAATTATATAAAATCGACTTAGTTTTTGTCAACAGCATTTCCTTAAACCCAGTCAATGATTGTATAATCAGAAAATATAGCAAAATATTGATGTCCTAATCACATATCAAAATCAAAAATGTAAAATTAAAACTTATCAATTTATATTACCTTCCAAAATAATCACATATCAAAATCAAAAATGTAAAATTAAAACTTATCAATTTATATTACCTTCCAAAATATGAATCCTTCTCTTTAATAGCAACTTAGTTTAAATTTAATATTTGGTGTTGACCAGTTGACTAGTAAACACTTAGCATATTCTACGGCATATGTATACAAGATTAGATCAAAATTTCATTATAAACATATTTCGAAAGTGGCTTTCACGATTATATTAACCAAATCTCAAAAGCTTAAATTTACACATACAACACAACATTCACACAAGAAATCAAATCATGGTCGAGCCAAAATGGGAAGAGCTTCTAGGTCGAGACAATTGGGAAAACCTATTAGAACCACTTGACCATTCACTTCGCAAACTCATCCTTCGAACCGGAGACTTTTGTCAAGCCACTTACGACACTTTCATCAACGACCAAAACTCTGTCTACTGTGGAGCCAGCCGATATGGCAAACCATCGTTCTTCCACAAAGTCATGCTTGATGACGCCAGACACTACGAGGTCGTTTCGTTCCTTTACGCTACAGCTCGTGTGAGTGATCACGAAGCTTTCTTCCTCAGCTCCATGTCTCGCGAGTCTTGGGACCGCGAGACTAATTGGATAGGCTATATCGCAGTCACATCTGATGAACGGACAGCTGAGATAGGAAGGAGAGAGATCTATGTTGTGTTTCGTGGGACAACTAGGAATTACGAGTGGATCAATGTTTTGGGAGCAAAGTTGACTTCGATTAAAGAACTGTTGATGGACGGTAGAGATGGTCCTGAGGTTATGCTTGGATGGTTCACTATTTATACAACGGCTAATCCAAACTCACCTTTCACTAAGATGAGTGCACGTTCGCAACTTCTCACCAAGGTAATATAAAAATAAAAACTGATTACAGTTTGTACCAATATTAGGTTAAATATTCAAAAATATTTTGGATTTGAATAGATAAAAGAATTGTTAGAGATGTACAAGGACGAGGAACCTAGCATAGTGTTCACCGGACACAGTTTAGGTGCAACCATAGCGACTGTCGCAGCGTTTGACCTTGCGGAAAACGTTACAAGTAACTACAGCAACGTGCCGTACGTTACGGCTATTGTGTTTGGTTCTCCAAGAGTTGGTAACCGAGAATTCTCCGACAGAATCAAGAGACATGAGAATGTGAGAATATTGCACGTGAAAAACGAGATTGATCTCATTACTCGATATCCAGCTAAGATAATGGGATACGTCAATATTGGGACTAAACTCAAAATCGATACGAGAGTATCACCTTTTCTTAAGGAAACTCATCATCCTGGTGACTGGCATAACCTACAGGTAAATCATACACTCGTATACTAATAATATAAACACAAAACTGGTGTTAAGTGTAAGAAGAAATTACATTGGTGTTGATGGTTTTGTAGGCGATGTTACACGTAGTGGCGGGGTGGAATGGGAAGAATGGAAAGTTTGAGATGAAAGTGAACCGAAACATAGCATTGGTTAATAAATCGTGTGCACTATTGAAAGAGGAATGTTTGGTTCCTGAGTGTTGGTGGGTTGAGAAAAACAAAGGAATGGTCAAGACCGAGGATGGTGATTGGGTTATAGCTACTCCCGAAGATGAAGACAAGCCCGTTGTCGAGTTTGATTAGCACAACTAAACAAATGAGTAATTGTATCTTTTCGTGTGTCTCTATGGATTTGATTGAAATTTATATTCTGTATTGATTGATTTGATTTTTTACTTTGTTTTGTATGGTTGAGAATGATACAGGGGTTGTGATACTTATTACCTCCTTTTTTTTAGCGCAAATAATTTTATTAATCATAAGAAATTAGTTGTATCGAGTTTACTAATACAAATACCATCATACAATAGATGAACAATATTGGAGTGCAAATAATAGAGCCTGGCATTTCGCCTCCATAGGTGATCCTAGACGAGCTCTGCGAGCCTGGCATGCGCATATAAATTGTCTCTCAGCATCTCCAAGTATCTACCCTACCTTTGATGGTGTGTCCACCGTCCATGCTCCATCATAATTGCATTTTATCCAACCCACTTTCGGTCTTGTCCATTTCTTGGTCGTTGGTCTTCTTGGTGATTGCGGGTGAATATTTCCACAGACTATAACAATGTGTTGTGCTTCAAGTTATTTTTCCTGAGCATCTCCGCTTGTTAAGGTTAAGGTGGTTAGCCAAGGTATCGAACAATATTGATGAAATTAAATATTTCTGTTCTTTCATAACCTCCATAAAATCCAGACTGTTAATTGTTATTGTCGCAATGATCTGGATTATTAATTACTTGGTCTAATGATATGATACACCTTGTCTTCAAGACTGGATCTCGTGGCTCAAACATGAACCTTGGTAGTTCTGATCCCCGCCAGACCCATAAGACTGGATCTCGTGGCTCAAACATGAACCTTGGTAGTTCTGATCCCCGCCAGACCCATAAGTACCACTAAAGAAAATATGATTGTAAGGTTCACCCAGATTACGAATACATTAGGGATTTAAGATCATATGTCTGTTATGGTTGAGCTTTATTCATAGTTTTCACATGATATTCATTAATGTAGATATACTTATCCATGCATCATCTATTATAATTTTTTTTTCCTCATGGCATTGAAAATTCGGGTCTTCTGGAGTCCATAATAATCTTTTCACTTCCAAATATTGTATTCACACTAGATTCTTTTATCTTAAGTTGAGGAACATATTTTTTATCTTTTAATATTGTGTGTTGTCGCACGATCTGCCAGACATATATATATTTAATATAGATTTTGTCATAGTTCTAGATCAAAATATCTATATACTAGATTTAAAATGAAATACCCGAGAATTACTTCGTACCTTAGTTTTTATGCGTACCTGATATCAGATAGAATTTCTAGAATTTAGATTGGAACGGGAGCGGAATTGTGGTGATAACGTGCTGTTAATAAGTTATTTGCTATATATATATATATATATATTATATGTTGAAAGAGAAAAGAAGTATGGATATAAGCTGACTTTCTTATTATATCAACTCATTCTTCTCTCTATCATTCCTTCTGCTCATCCGACTTTATTACAAATGAGTGGTACGTATACCACAAATATACCACAAATTAGCCTTGGGCATTCGATTGCCTTAGATTTTTGATTTGTTCGGTGTTAGAAATGTTATTCCGATATATCCAAAAAGATCAATTCGATTCGGTCGGTTTGGAATACCGATTAATCGGATCGGTTTAACTCCAAAAAAGTGTCTAAACAAATCCAAAATATGATTTTCGGTTTGTTCAGATTTTGAATCTGAGTAAACCTCAAAATCACCAATAAAAACATAAACCAGAGAAATGTTTGCAAGATTCTCAGTTAAACCAAAGAAAAGAAACGAAACCTAAGCCATTGTTGAGTGCACAATAAAATCACCACCATATGAGGAGACAGACTACTCCTCTGTGAATTTAACAGTCGCCCTGAAGTGCTAAAGACATATTCTGAAACCAGTGAAAATGCTTGGATAGTAAGAACATCCCTAGCAAGCTCGAAAAGGATTGGGAACTTAGAGCTATCGTGTTTTCACCATGATATAACACCATATGTCATTCCTAAATTGTTATCGACCTTCCTTTCTGTTTTCTCATTCAAATAGACATCTATCTCACTACCTGCAAATTCATTATTACTTGACCTGTCCCTATTGTAGATATTCTTAATCCTCTCAACATCCTCATAATCAGATAAATCCATAAATATGTCTAGAACTACACCAGATTCTTGACTACCACCAAAATTCTGACTCTCATTAGGTTGGCTAATCTACTACTATAATCTTCATAAAGCTTCTTCATCGTAGTAGTGACTATCCTATGAATTTTCTTACTTTCAATGGTGTCCTTACCATACAACTAATCAAAGAAAAAGACCGCAAACTGCATCTTGTTTTGAGGATCAAAGACACTAGCTTTTATCACTAAAGGGTTTATGTTCATCATTTCATCCCAATATTTATCAAACTTATCCCTCATTATATGTGTTGTTCCTTGATTTTCTCATCATCACTCCCACACCTAACAATCAAACTCCTTTCTAAGCCGACCAGGGTTACAAATTTTGAGGCCGAGAAACTAAGGGTGCACTTATAAAAGTTTTTCAGAAACTTAACCAACAAAGCAACATCATCCCAATACGAATTTGTTGGTGGCCCTATCCTGTTGACTTGGGATTTCTCGTATATTTCTTCAAAGTAGTCACAATATAACTTATCCGTACAAAGCATCTCATCAAATGGTACTCTATACTTGAGAGCTTTTTTCAACACTAAAATTTTAATGTGGAGTTCCATCTAGTGACTACATCTAAGGATAGACTACCCGTTTGAACCTTCCCTGTCTCAAACTGCATAACAAAAGATATCAACCTATTGTAGTGTGACCTAACTACTTAATTGTATTTCTTATTGCAACTATACTAGGCTTTGTTTTCTTCAATCTATCTCCCACTATCAAGTTAAGAATATGGGTACATCACCACATATGCATAAACTCTCCATTTACAATCATTGTGTCACCACCCAAACTCCTTAGAAAGTCACTAAATAATCCAAGCCCCTTATGATTAGCCTTTGCATTGTCTATTGTAACACCAACATCCTATCAATGCCTTACTCCTCAATGCATTATATCAAATGATCACATATTCTTTCCCATATATGATCATTTATGACCTTAAAGTATATGATCGTTTCTGCATCACCTAATTGGAATCTATCCAATGAGCAGTTACAACCATATAATTGTAACTAGTTGTCGGAGATACCTAAATGTCATAGTTAGAGAAACTCTCTGCTTTGAATCCCTAAACAAATCTTTTAGCTTTTCTTTCAAACTCATACATTTCTACAATATCCCTACCAGAAGATCTTCTTGAAAATGGTTGATACATAGGAAGCATGTCAGCAAAAAAACTTCTAAACCCCTTAGATTCCACAAAAGAAAATGGCGGCTCACCAAGAACTATCATCTTATTAGTTGATCTCCTAAACATGTGAGGATCATACTTAACCACGGAAATGTTCCCACTATTATTACCAGCCAATTTTGTTTGCTTATCCCTTTCATCAAACTCCTTAAACATTTTATATCTACTACTTATGTGGCCATTCATCGGACTAGTTCTCGAGGATTTTAATATCACACCCTACCTCAATCCCACAATACCTACAACAAGCCCTACTTTCATTATCTTTTTTAACAAGAAAATGTTGCTTTGCCTGGCGCCCTTTTAGCATACTTCTTATTTGGTTTTGGGGGCAAGCTAGACGTACTTGACTTTGGGTTGGAATTTTTTTTTTGCGTGAGTTTGTGTAACGTCCCACATCAAATAAGTTGGAGTGTATGAGGAGGGTTTATAAAGGATTGATTTGGCCACCTAGGTCACCTGTAACGTCCCACATCAAATAAGTTGGAGTGTATGAGGAGGGTTTATAAAGGATTGATTTGGCCACCTAGGTCACCAAAGTGCACTTTTCTTTTCCGGTGCGAGTGAGGACAAAACACAGGGTAAGATCCTGTGGTGATTTATAGGGAAGGTAAACAAGTCTCAAAATCCTCCAGAAGTAATGCACTGGCCATCGGACCAGGCTAGGGCCCATGAGCCTAGTGAGAGGTATGGGCCCAATAAGGGTTGCAGGGCGGTCGGGGTGTTACAGTTGGTATCAGAGCCAAACCCAGATGCATGGGGTGTTACAGTTGGTATCAGAGCCAAACCCAGATGCATGTTGAGCTAGTTGAGTTCACACCATCAGGGGTGACGGTCTGGCTGTGCAACGAGGACGTTGCGGTCTGTTAGTGGGGGTGATTGTAACGTCCCAGAGTGAGGACAAAACACTGGGTAAGATCCTGTGGTAATTTATAGGGACGGTAAACAAGTCTTAAAATCCTCCAGAAATAATGCACCGACCGTCGGACCAGGCTGGGGCCCATGAATCTAGTGAGAGGTATGGGCCCAATAAAAGTTGCAGGGCTGTCGGGGTGTTACAGTTTGTCTCTGCCTCTATAGCTATACGGTCATCTCGAGGAGGCTGATTCCCACTTTCATAAGTCATCTTCAAGCCATTGAAACAAATATCAAATGTGTTTAATTCATATATATAAAACCAAACTTATATATAAAAAAAAAAAAAAAATTATTGTAAACCGCCTATTCTTGAAAAAAAAAAAAAAAATTATTGTAAACCGCCTATTCTTGCAAGTAGCAAATGTTATGATTACTTAGTTTTTATGTTATAAATAAAGAGTTCAACAGATTAAAACACTTCAATTTTAAGATAAAGAGACAGCTACAAGTTTCACTCTTGCCAGTGTGAAAAAAATTGATTATACCAATTCATGATTTTAATCTTTCTTGTTTCACGTTTGGAGTTTTGTTGGCAATGACTATTTCTTATTAGTTATAGCTACTTGTTTCAGTCTTACTAATTATGAATTCATCATCCTAATCTTATTGTTTCAATTTTGAAGTTTGTTGGCTTATATCTCTAAATTATCATTTTCCCTAAAAAGGCCATTGTACGTCGGAGCTGCCCAAATACACATATACTTTTAAAATATCAAAAAGTTAATTTCAGTTATTTCCAAAAGACAAAAACTGTATCCTATTATTAATGTAAAAACGGTTTGATTTTTACAAAACCTTAACTGGTTCAAAAAAGAAAGAGCAACCCAAACCTATTACTAATCAATAACCGTAACCTATTACTAATCAAAAACATTTCAATTTTTAAAAACCCTTTAATTTTCAAAACCCAAAAATTTGAACCCTTAAATTAAATCTAAATAATTAGATTTAACACAAATTACTAATGTAAAACTAAATTATCCTATTAATACTAATTATAAACACTTCAATTCCAAAAACCCCTAAATTTTGAAAACCCTAATTCAAAAAATATCATAATATTATAAATCGATTGATTAAAAATAAAGAGAATACTAAGATTTAACAAAATGTGTAAAAGAAACATACAAAAAGACGATCTAAAAACCAAAAAAAAATTAGAAATAAAAAAAACACCCAAAAAAAGAGACTCAAAACCTTAAAAAAAAAAAATAATAATAATAATAGGTAAAGTAACACAAAAGAACTAGTAATACAAAAATCAACGGAGCAGCCGCCATGGAGGTAGGGCGAAAACCTAGGTTTCACTGTCGGGATCAACACAACCCTTTCTTCCACTAAATTCAACACCAAATATTCATCCAAACGTTTCTTTTATTCTCTTTTAGAAATCTTCCTCTTTTCTGTCCCACTTTTTTCCATTTATCCACTTTTTCTTGTCTTTTTATTTCACAACTCTTTTGTCCCATACTCACCACCGACAAAACCTAGAAACATAAACCACAAATACGCTCCAGGAAGTTACGGAAATCATCATTGCATTGATTTAATTGTTATTTGGTAGTCTCACAATTTCTTCTGTGTTTCAACCTTGAGTAGCAGTTAAATCAATTCTCGGGCCTTTCAATGGCGAGATCTAACAGATTTAGGGATAAAGAAGTCATTCGACACCTCACAGAAACGGAAAAAATAAACATGGAGGATGCTTACTACATAAACGATTCAGATGATGAAGAACTTATACAAGAACTATCAGAAAGTATGATTGTTAGAGTTCTGAACGTTAATAGCGTCCCCATCAAGGAAGTTATTACAGATCTTCCGCGAATACTGAATCTAGAAGGAAGGATGAAGGGCATAGCAATAGCAAAAGATAGAGTCAAATTCACCTTTACGGAAAAGGATGAAGGGCATAGCAATAGCAAAAGATAGAGTCAAATTCACCTTTACGGAAGCCGCGTTGCTAGAGGATACGCTTCAAAAAAGCCCTTGGTATTTCAACGGATGGTTGGTAACAGGGGAAAGATGGATACAGAATCCAGACACAGAGTATCTCAATCATGTTTGGTTATGGGTTCAAATTAAAGGTATCCCTCTGGAAAGAATCAAAGCTTCTGTAGTGGAGCAAGTTGGTAATCGTATTGGGAAGGTGGATAAGAAACCTGGGGGCATAGTGTTACATGCTAAAAATTCGGATTCACTTGAACATGTGAGGGCACGTATCCTCCTCCCAATCTCGGAACCGTTAGTGTTCAAACTCCCATTTAAATTTTCGAAGGGAGATCCTGTAGAAGTCGAGTTTGTTTATGAAAAGCTGATGAAGTTGTGTCACTTCTGCAAGCGACTAACGCACGACCTATACAGATGTGAAGAGCGTCGGAAAACGCTCAACAATTTTCAAGAGCCTCTTCCATAAAACAGAGGATATGATCAATTGAACATATCTAAAGCTGTAACTGAAACTGCACCAAGTCGATCTCAAGCAGGTACAGGCAGAGGACGCGGAAGAGGTACAAAAACAACAAGACGCAACAACATGCCCACACAAGAATGGAAAATAAAAGACTCAAACCAATCCATGGAAGTGGACAATGTAGCTTCTAAACATCTTGAAGAGACCAGAAGCAGAGATGTTACAAATAAATCCGACAATACTCCTGATATCACCTCGAGAGCTGACAATACTCCTGATATCACCTCGAGAGCTTTAGCTTTTGGTGATAGATTACAGAGAGTAGAGCTTCAGGCAGGGGATCGTATTTTAAACTCAGGAAAGAAAGTTCATTCTCCAAACCTTGAGCCTGGGGAAACAATCCTGCGATCTGGTATAAGAGTATCCCCATCTCAGCAGTCCTGCTCTACGAGTCAAACCGCATTCACCTTTCAAGTTGCTGAAGCGGCTGGAACTCGGACAAAAAGGAAGAGACGTCCAGCGTTTAAACAGAATGAAGCACGAAAACGAGCTAAACAACAGAGAGCTCCTGTTCCAATGGAAGACATGTATGAGGACTCTTTAGATATGACTCAGGATATGAGAACACCGGTTCAATCTCGAATGTCAAATGCTGCTAGGTTCGCGGTTCTCCAGAAACCGCATCGATCGATATGATTACGACCTGTTGGAACTGCCAAGGGGTGGGGAATAACTTGGCAGTTCGACACCTTAAGGATATACTTGGTCAGTATATACTTGGTCAGTATAATCCTCAGGTTTTGTTCCTCAGTGAGACCAAACAATAGCGACATTATATGGAAACATTATGCGAAGATACGGGGTTTTATGATATAGCTACGGTTGAGCCAGAAGGTTTAAGTGGAGGCCTGGCCCTTTTATGGAAGGAAGAGATTGAGGTTAAAGTATTATCTATGAGCAGACACTGGATTGATACTCAAGTTAAATGGGAAAATCATGTTTTCTTTTTAACGGGAGTATACGGTGAGCCTATTGCTAACGCAAGGGAAGAGGTGTGGGAATCATTGATACGGTTGGGTGATGACAGAGATGAACCATGGGTCTTACTGGGTGATTTCAATGAATTACTCAGTAATGAGGAGAAAAGAGGTGGCAGGATTAGGGCCGAAAGTTCTTTTTATGCTTTTCGCAACTTCTTAGTCAAATGTGGACTGCAGGAATTGCCGCATGAGGGGAACTCTTTTTCCTGGTTCGGAAATCGTGGAGGGGAATTGCCGCATGAGGGGAACTCTTTTTCCTGGTTCGGAAATCGTGGAGGAGAGCTTATACATTGTAAGCTAGACAGAGTACCTCCTAACTCAGCTTGGATAACTGAATTTCCAAGAGCTTCATCGGAATATCTTACAAGAGTAGGTTCAGATCATAGTCCAATAGCACTCAAGTTTCAAGCAGATTTTAAAAAAAGAAGAGGTTTTTTTAGATATGATTCGAGATGGAGTACAAGAGATGATCTGCATTCTTTACTCGAGGATACTTGGAACATGACGCAGGCCTTGGATGAACAAGATATAGTAGACAGAATGCGGCGATGCCGAAGTGCCATGTCACATTGGAAACGCTCCTTCCAGTCGAACTCGAAACTGGTTATAGACGAGCTCAAAAGGCAGATCGATGCTGTGACGAGACAGGACTTTATAGATTGGAACTTGTACAAGACAAATCTCATGGAGGAGTATTTAAAAGAGGAAAGATATTGGAAAGCACGAAGTAGGGAGAATTGGTTGCGTGAGGGAGACCGCAATACAAAGGGGAGACCGCAATACAAAGTTCTTTCATGCTTCTGTGAAACAAAAAAGAGCTCAATACAAGGTAACACAGTTGATAGATACAAGTAATGGCTCTGTTTTCTACTCGGACTGGGACATGAGAAGATTAGCCAAGAAGTTTTTTACACAGCTGTATACATCGGAATTATTGGCCAGCTCGAATGTTAGACACTCAGAAATGTTTGTCAATGTCACTCGGAAGGTGACAGAAGAGCATAATCAATGGTTAATTGCACCAGTCACGGACTCAGAAATAAAGAGAGCCACTTTCGATATGGCAGCTGAGAAGTGCCCAGGTCCGGATGGTCTAACAGGTGCTTTCTACCAACAACACTGGAGTATAGTGGGATTGAAGGTATGCGAAATGGTCAGAGAGTTTCTACAATTCGGGAGTTTAGACAGCCGTTTAAACGAGACTAACATCTGTCTAATCCCTAAAATTCGCAAGCCAACAAGATTGACGGAATTCAGACCAATAAGTTTATGCAACTATGCTTACAAAATCATTTCCAAGGTTTTATCTACGCGTTTGAAGAAAATTTTGCCCGATATTATCTCCGAAACGCAGGCAGCTTTTGTAAGTGGTAGATTGATCTCGGATAATATATTATTAGCACATGAACTTATACACTCCCTCAAGGTGCTACCTCATCTGTCATCGTCATATGTTGCTATTAAAACAGATATGATGAAAGCTTTTGACCGAGTTGAATGGCAATTTCTGGAAGATGCAATGAGGTCTCTCGGATTTGGAGAACAATGGATTAGTTGGATTATGAGCTGCGTTACAAGATTTGGAGAACAATGGATTAGTTGGATTATGAGCTGCGTTACAACAGTCTCTTTCGGAGTTCTTCTCAATGGACAGGTAGGCGAACGTTTTCAACCTTCTAGAGGGTTGCGACAAGGAGACCCTTTATCGCCTTTCCTCTTCATTATCTGTACGGAAATACTCATAAGCCGCGACGGGTCTTCAAATCACGTCCCAAGCTCCTTCTATATCTCATCTTTTTTTCGGGGATGACAGTGTCTTCTTCAGTTCGATACACGATTCTCAACTTTTATACTTGAAAAACATATTAGAGGATTATCGCGAAGCGTCCGAGCAACGAGTTAACTTTGAGAAATCTAGTATCATTTATGGGAAGACAATATGAGAGGCTGAGAAGGTGAGAATTAAGGCTGAAACTGGGATCAGTAAAGAGGGGGGAACGGGTACTTATTTGGGTCTACCGGAGGCTTTCGCAGGATCCAAAATCGAGACTCTGCGTGTTGTAGAAGAAAAGATGAAAGCCAGAATTACTTCATGGAAGACGAAGTACCTATCACATGGAGGCAAAGAAACGGAATTACTTCATGGAAGACGAAGTACCTATCACATGGAGGCAAAGAAACGCTCCTTAAATCGGTTGCTTATGCATTGCCTACTTACGCTATGTCGTGTTTTATTCTCCCGAAAACCACGATACAAAGGCTCAATCAAGAGTTTTCAAACTTCTGGTGGCGAAATCAACAGACTAGCAAAGGAATTCATTGGGCTTCTTGGGACAAACTCACTCAACCTAAGCATATGGGAGGTATGGGATTTCGGGATTTAGAAGGAACAAACATAGCGCTCCTCGGGAAGCAGTTTTGGAGGCTGATATCGAATCCTTCTTCTCTGCTAGCACGGATACTGCAAGCACGGTATCACCCTCGTCATAGAATCACGCAGGCATCTTATGGGACGAATCACCCTCGTCATAGAATCACGCAGGCATCTTATGGGACGAGACCATCGTTCGGATGGAGTAGTTTATTGGCTGCTAAGAGCTTAGTGCTGTCTGGCTTGAGATTAGAGATTGGTGGTAATACAGGTTTTGATATGTGGGTAGAACCGTGGATAATGGATCATCAACCTAGACCACCTCAACCATTACCTCATATTCAAAAAGCTGATTGGGTGATCACAGATTTCAAAGAACCAGAGAGCGATCAGTGGCTAATCTCGCGACTTCACCAAGTTTTGATACACAAGAAGCAGCTCGAATTCTCCAAATCAGACCAGGCAGTACAGGCTCGAGCTCTAGCTTCACATGGATTCATACTGAGTCAGGAAATTACTCCGTAAAATCTGGATATAAGCAATGGCGATCTCTGAAGAGTCAAGCTACAATCCCGGTTCCGGAGATTAAAGTAGACTACACGGAACTCTATAGGAAAGTCTGGTCACTCTCCACTAGCCCGAAGCTAAAGAATTTTCTTTGGCGATGTTTACAGAAAGCGATACCGGTGGGA
>CM071718.1:23173399-23190360 GCA_036630335.1 Physaria fendleri | reverse complement strand
TTGTTTTATGGTTTGTATTTTGATGTATAAAGCCTTTTATATGTGGCATTTGTGTGTGTGTGTGTGTGTAAAAACCCTCTTCGATTATGTCTCTGGTCCAATCCCAAAACCAAAATATGAAAAGAAGAAGTCAATAATCCCATTAATCTATCTTTGTGATAAAAACAAAATTTAAAACGACTTGAGCAAAACACACTACTCTTTTCCACAAAAGAGACATAGGATCTAAAGTTGTATTCAAGTAGACATGTATGAGGATGGGTTTGTATATGTTATTAGATAGATACCCTCAAGATAAGAGTTTCTAGATTTGGAGAGTTCTTGATCAAAAGTGGCAGAATTTGGCGTCCATGCCTCGAGATACATAGACGAACAAGGTTATCAAACATGGGTAGTTCTTGAATGGAGAAGTAGAACATCTGGTCTTTTCCAAAGTTAAAATATGGCTTGGATCTTGCAGTTTGATGATGCTCTTGGAAGGTTCAAAAGCTGTTGTATATATATGGGCACTTTGTGGTTGTTTGCAGCTTTGATCTTCACCATCTCAAGACATGGTAACTTTTCTAAGAAATGCTTCATTTGATTCACCTCTTTTAAAGTTCCTTTATAGAACCATATCTCCAGCACCTTTATGTGACACGATGACAAGTAACATGAGATGTTCTCTTTAAAGCCAGAGCAAACACATTCATCTCCGTAGTTTATAGTTTTGCTGTGGTCTAAACCCTGAAGCACAAAAGAGACATAGGATCTAAAGTTGTATTCATGTAGACATGTATGAGGATGGGTTTGTATATGTTATGAGATAGATACCCTCAAGATAAGTGTTTCTAGATTTGGAGAGTTCTTGATCAAAAGTGGCAGAATTCGCCATCCATGCTTCGTGATACATAGACGAACAAGGTTATCAAACATGGGTAGTTCTTGACAGGAGAAGTAGAACATCTGCAACAAATATGACATGAGAATAGAAGACTGTAACGTAATAAATCACGATTTTACTGGCAAAAGAACCTAACCAATTACTGACCTCATTTGAAAAACTAGTTAAGTGAAGAACCCTAACATTCCTCATTTGATTAATGATGTCTATCGAATCAGCGGGGATTAAATGATCAGATCTACGTCTTAGTTCCTGTAATTGTTTTCCTCCCACGAAAAAACTGAGTCTAGCTTCAACGAGGGAATCCAAGTTAACATTGACATACTTGCGTCCAGAGAAACATGAAAGTTCCAAGTAGACAAGATTGGGAACATCAAATGAAATTGTCGTCTTTTCCAAAGTTAAAATATGGCTTGGATCTTGCAGTTTGATGATGCTCTTGGAAGGTTCAAAAGCTGTTGTATATATATGGGCACTTTGTGGTTGTTTGCAGCTTTGATCTTCACCATCTCAAGACATGGTAACTTTTCTAAGAAATGCTTCATTTGATTCACCTCTTTTAAAGTTCCTTTATAGAACCATATCTCCAGCACCTTTATGTGACACGATGACAAGTAACATGAGATGTTCTCTTTAAAGCCAGAGCAAACACATTCATCTCCGTAGTTTATAGTTTTGCTGTGGTCTAAACCCTGAAGCACAAAAGAGACATAGGATCTAAAGTTGTATTCATGTAGACATGTATGAGGATGGGTTTGTATATGTTATGAGATAGATACCCTCAAGATAAGTGTTTCTAGATTTGGAGAGTTCTTGATCAAAAGTGGCAGAATTCGCCATCCATGCTTCGTGATACATAGACGAACAAGGTTATCAAACATGGGTAGTTCTTGACAGGAGAAGTAGAACATCTGCAACAAATATGACATGAGAATAGAAGACTGTAACGTAATAAATCACGATTTTACTGGCAAAAGAACCTAACCAATTACTGACCTCATTTGAAAAACTAGTTAAGTGAAGAACCCTAACATTCCTCATTTGATTAATGATGTCTATCGAATCAGCGGGGATTAAATGATCAGATCTACGTCTTAGTTCCTGTAATTGTTTTCCTCCCACGAAAAAACTGAGTCTAGCTTCAACGAGGGAATCCAAGTTAACATTGACATACTTGCGTCCAGAGAAACATGAAAGTTCCAAGTAGACAAGATTGGGAACATCAAATGAAATTGTCATTAAATGATCAGATCTACGTCTTAGTTCATGTAATCGCTTTCCTTTCACGGAAAAACTGAGTCTAGCTTCAACAAGGGAATCCAAGTTAACATTGACATACTTGCGTCCAGAGAAACAACAAGGGAATCCAAGTTAACATTGACATACTTGCGTCCAGAGAAACATGGAAGTTCCAAGTAGACAAGATTGGGAACATCAAATGAAATTGTCATGATATTAGAGAATCGGATGATCATTTTTTTTAGAGATCGAGAAGACACAGAACAGTGCCCAATTACCCATGGTTGATCATCAGCAATTAGTTCTTCAAGCACAGGGCAGCGAGGTAGAAGAGTTTCAAAGACAGCATCATGAAGTCCAACAAAATCAACCGCACCAAGACATAAAGTCTTAAGCTTTGGAAAATAAACATCCTGAGAAACATTGATTTTAAACCCACCCCCTAGTCTCAATTTAACAAGTATATTGTTCTTGAAGATCAACGAACTTAAAGGTTGAATATTTATCATGTAGCACAGATTAAGATCGACAACACCACGCTCAAGCACATTACATATCCAGTGCTGAACACGATTCCGGTCTAGGTCAGATCCATAAATCTTTAGACTGAGCTTCTTTATAGGAGACTTCCCTTTTAGACTGAGCAATCTATCCACAAAATCCATGAAATTTCTTCTCCGATTATAATCCTTATAAAGACAGGATCGTCGAGAGTAATCAAAGTCAAGAGTAGAAACCAAAACAAACACATTTCTCCACCTCTTAGAGAGTAATGACGTTGAGCTTTTTTATAGGAGACTTCCCTTGTAGACTGAGCAAAGTATCCACAAAATCCATGAAATTTCTTCTCCGATTATAATCCTTATAAAGCCAGGATCGTCGAGAGTAATCAAAGTCAAGACTAGAAACAAAAACAAACACATTTCTCCACCTCTTAGAGAGTAATGACGTTGAAGCAGCTTGTTTTGTGGGGAGAAATGATAAGATGTGCCCAAGAATCTCATCTGGTAAAAGACTAATTCCATCCATTATCACGAAATTTCAACAACTAGAAACAAAAGCAACAAGCAGAGAGTAGATGTTCTACTTCTATCCAATGCAAAGACAAAGCTCAAATGAGATAGTGATCAAGCCAACGATTCCAGAAGAAAGGACCCACCGCCGATTGCAACATAGGCGGCTACAAAAGCTATCCCCATGTTAAATCTGATTTAGGGTTTTGGTCACTTAAGCAAGATTTATAGGCTTGGGCCAGTTTTATTTGGTATTTGAGATTTCGGTCAAAATTAGGTCTGGGCAAAAAATCGAACCCGAAGAATCGAACCAAACTGAAACGAAAAAATAATACCGAATCCGAACCAAATTTAGAAAAAACCGAATGATATCTCAAATTCTAAACCTGAAAAACCAAAACCGGAACCGAAGATCCATAGGTATCTAAAAAATAATTATATATCTAAATTTTATAATTATAACCAAAACCGGAACCGAAGATCCATAGGTATCTAAAAAATAATTATATATCTAAATTTTATAATTATACTTCAACCTATATAATTAAATATTTTTTGTTTGATATATATATTTTTTTTAATATTTATTCTTTGGTTCCTAAAAGTTTCTTTTTGAATTTTCTTAATTTGGTTTTGAAATTAGGATTTTAATTATCTTTTAATATTTGGTGTAATATTCATTACGTTGGATAAGCTTTTAAAAAAAATATTATGTTGGATGATTTAGTATACAAAAAGTTTCGCATCATTTTATTACGTTTTTTTTATAAAAAAAATTTATATGTAGAGTTATCAAAACTTAAATGTACATAAAATTTTATATCAATTCAAACATTTTGAGATTTAATCTCTTTCTTACTTCAGTTAACTCAAAATTTAAGAACAAAATATCAGAAAATACATGAGATAATACGTAAAATCTTGTTTGTTTAATTTTGTTTTTTATGTTCATAATTTTTCTTTGGAGTACCGAACCCGAACCAAAATTTTCAAATAACCGAATAGATCTTAAATTTCTATAACCAAAAAATTCGAACCGAACTGAACCGAACCTGAACATGTCAAAATATATGTAGTAATGATAATAGATTATTACAATTGGTAAGAAAACTTTTAAAGTAATTAAGGGATCCAAAATAAAATAAAATAAAGATATTTTTATAAAGATAATTTAGGTCTTTTATGTAATGAGCTGTTATTTGAATTTATAAAAAAATAAAATAAAATAAAGATATTTTTATAAAGATAATTTAGGTCTTTTATGTAATGAGCTGTTATTTGAATTTATAAAAAATTTTATGCAACACCATACTCAAACCAAATAACACAGTGGAAATAAAATCAATTCTGTAATCACAAACCATATATTATTAGAGCATATTTTCGTTTTTGGCTACCCAAAACCGGAACCGAAGATCCATAGGTATCTAAAAAATAATTATATATCTAAATTTTATAATTATATACTTCAACCTATATAATTAAATATTTTTTGTTTGATATATATATATTTTTTTAATATTTATTCTTTGGTTCCTAAAAGTTTCTTTTTGAATTTTCTTAATTTGGTTTTGAAATTAGGATTTTAATTATCTTTTAATATTTGGTGTAATATTCATTACGTTGGATAAGCTTTAAAAAAAAATATTATGTTGGATGATTTAGTATACAAAAAGTTTCGCATCATTTTATTACGTTTTTTTTAAAAAAAAAATTATATGTAGAGTTATCAAAACTTAAATGTACATAAAATTTTATATCAATTCAAATATTTTGAGATTTAATCTCTTTCTTACTTCAGTTAACTCAAAATTTAAGAACAAAATATCAGAAAATACATGAGATAATACGTAAAATCTTGTTTGTTTAATTTTGTTTTTTATGTTCATAATTTTTCTTTGGAGTAGAACCCGAACCAAAATTTTAAAATAACCGAATAGATCTTAAATTTCTATAACCAAAAACCGAACCAAAATTTTAAAATAACCGAATAGATCTTAAATTTCTATAACCAAAAAATTCGAACCGAACTGAACCGAACCTGAACATGTCAAAATATATGTAGTAATGATAATAGATTATTACAATTGGTAAGAAAACTTTTAAAGTAATTAAGGGATCCAAAATAAAATAAAATAAAGATATTTTTATAAAGATAATTTAGGTCTTTTATGTAATGAGCTGTTATTTGAATTTATAAAAAAATTTATGCAACACCATACTCAAACCAAATAACACACTGGAAATAAAATCAATTCTGTAATCACAAACCATATATTATTAGAGCATATTTTCGTTTTTGGCTACCGTTCATATATACCAATAAATCAAAGAAACAAGAGTTAAAGTAAATGTCTTTTTTGGTTTTTTTGTATTATAAGCGATAAAAGTAGGGTGAATTTCCCAAATACTCTATTTTTTCAAGTTTAATCATTCATATTCTTCGTTATTATGGAAATCCAAAAATATCCTTCATATCACGATATAGCTATACCCAATTATATCAAGTTAGATCTAGTTATACTATATTGCGGTATAATTGGGTATAAATATATTGTAGCTAACACACAGTTATACTAAATTATACCCAGTTAAACATCAAAATTATATCCAGTTAGACGTTAAAATTGGAATTCGAACTTGCGACTACGAACGCAGGGACAAAATGTATATGTGCTACTACATTCTTAGGGCAGCTCCATCCGTCATACTGTCTTAAGTTTCTTGAAAAAAAAAAAATACTAATATTTTAATACAACTTAAGTATTAATTAGATTTGCCCATTTATATTTCTACACATGTAGAACCCAGTTTTAAAACGGTTCTCAAAGTCTTTATTTAGCATCCTCATCTACCTTCTCTCTCCTTCTATTTTGTTTTTTATTATTTTTTTTTTTTTAGGGTACTCTGTTAAAAGACCCTGATGGAGGTGGTCTTATTGATCATACTTATAAATTGAAAACAATATTATTATATTTTCAAATTTCATTAAAGAAAAAAAAAAGTAATTTTATAAGGAGGAAAATTAGTCAATACTTGGATGACTTCAGGTCATCGCTTTTAAAAAAAAAGTAATTTTATAAGGAGGAAAATTAGTCAATACTTGGATGACTTCAGGTCATCGCTTTTCTCTCTCCTTCTTTTTTCCTCTATCTTCTTTCCACCGGCGGTTTAGTTCCGAGAGCACGTGAGGCTTCATTGCGGTGGAGGCGGCTTTTTTAGCGCCACCACCAAGTTCGTTTTTCTGTATAGTATCTTTTGGTACTGGCTGTATAAAGTCCGATCCCACCGGAGACAGTGGCGGAGCACGGCTGTGATAGCGGAGAAATTGTTTTTCGACGGCGTTTTGCTTTTCTCCTTCTCAATACCCGGTGTAGCAGCGTTTCTCTTTGTTTTCGGCAAGTTTCTAGGCACATGCATGGTCAACGTGACATGGTGGAGCTCTGGCGTTAGATTCCGGTCGTCGGGCGTTTTCTTTTAGCGTCGGCGAGTCGGCTTTTTTTCTGATCATCAAGTTCCTTGTCGATTTTTGGCTTCTTTGGCGCTTGTCTCTCTGGATTTCAAGAGGAAGTCTTGATTCTCACTTTGGAGTGAGTCCGGTGGAGCCGTTGAAGTTTCCGATCTTCTTCCTTCGGATTTGGTGTTCCTCCCCTGTGTTTCAATCTGATTCTCTAGTTGCCTTGATCGTTGCTCCGGTTCTCTTTCCGGCGTTATAGAATTCGATGTTTCACACAAAAAGAAAAAGGTGATAAAACTTAATAAAAAGTCTAGGTCAAAAAAAAAATAGGGTTGCGGAGATTTGCGATGAGGGATTTCTAGGTGATCACCCTTTTTATCAGTCCTGTGTTGCTATCGCTGTGGCTAAAGGATTGGTTCTCGAAGCTTTGCAGATGGCTTTTGTTGATAACTGGAACATGCTCTGATGGTTTTTCTTGTGGCGGGCGGAGCAAAACCCTAAAACAGATTTAATTCGGGATAGCTTTCGTAGCCGACTCTCTTGCGCAATAAGGTTAAAGGTAAGTCCTTTCTTTTGGGAATCGTTGGCTTGATCACCACCATCTCTCTTTTGAGTTTTGATCAACGAAATATCTCTTCTGCATTAGATAGACGTAGAGCAAACAAACGGAACTTTGAAACTATTTTACTGTTTTTGTTTCTAGTAGTTGAAAGTTCGTGATAATGGACATAATTAGTCCTTTACCAGATGATATTCTTGGACACATCTTATCGTTTCTCCCCACAAAACAAGCTGCTTCAACCTCATTGCTCTCTAAGAGGTGGAGGAATGTGTTTCTTTTGGTTTCTAGTCTCGACCTTACTTATGATAATGACTTTGATCTTAATAATGAGAGAAATTTCATATATGATCATGATAAACGGAAAAAGTTCATGGATTTTGTGGAGAATTTGCTCAGACTACAAGGGAAGTCTCCTATAAAGAAGCTCATTCTAAAGATTCATGAATCTGGCCTAGACCCGACTCGTGTTCAGAACTGGATATGTAATGTGCTTGAGCGTGGTGTTGTGGATCTTTATCTCTGCGGAAGAAGAAATAGTCTTGCGTTGATCTCCAAGAACAATACACTTGTTAAATTGAGACTAGATGGTGGGATTAAAATCAATCTTTCTCAGAACGTTTATCTTCAAAGCTTAAGACTTTATGTCTTCACTCGGTTGTTTTTGATGGAGTTCATGATGATGTCTTTGAAACTCTTCTCTCTCGTTGCCCTGTGCTTGAAGAACTGGTTCTTGAGAATCAACTATGGGTAAAAGGGCCACTGTTCTGTGTCTTCTCCATCTCTAAAGAAACTAGTCATCGGATTCCTTAGTACCCTGACCATTTCACTTGATGTTCCAAACCTTGTCTACTTGGACCTTTCATGTTCCTTTAGATTAAAGTATGCCAGTGTTAACTTGGATTCCCTCGTTGAAGCTAGACTCGATCTTATTGTGCATGAATTCGAATTAGAAGAACTAAGAAGAGGATCTGCTTATTTATTCCCCGCTGATTCGATAGACATCATCATTCAAATGAGGAATGTTAGGGTTCTTCACTTGAGTAGTGGTGTTCTTGAGGTCAGTCATTGGTTAAGTTCTCTGCTAGTAAAATCTTTGTCATGTTTACAATCTTTTTATGTCATATTTGTTGCAGATGTTCTACTTCTCCGGTCAAGAACTACCCAAGTTTGATAACCTTGTTCGTCTATGTATCTCGAGTCAGAAGACGGTAGGATGGCAAATTCTACCACTTCTAATCAAGAACTCTCCAAATCTAGAAACTCTCATCTTCAAGGTATCCATCTCATGACATATCTACAAACCTATCATTCTATATATGTCTTTAAGATCCTATGTCTCTTTTATGTTTCAGGGTGGTTTAGAACATTCCAGAACTACAAATTGTGGGGATGTATGTGCTTGCACTGGCTATAAAGAGAAGAACACTTCGTCATGCTTGTCATCATGTCGAGTAAAGGTACTGGAGATATGGGACTATAAAGGAACTAAAAAAGAGGCGAATCAAATAAAGCATTTCTTAGAAAAGTTATCATGTCTTGAGCTGGTGAAGATCAAAGCTGTAAACAATGTCAGAGTGCCCATATACTTACAAACGGTTCCAAGAGCTTCATTAAACTGCAAGGTCCAAGCCATATTTTAACTTCTTTTTTTTTTTGTTTTTTGATAATTGCCATATTTTAACTGTGGAAAAGAGAAAAGACTATATTGAATAGTTTATGAGTTTGTCAAGGTTGTTTTTGATTTACTTTTTATATATTCCCGTGTAGTTATATAGTAGTTTTTATTTGTCTCTGTAGGGAGGAGGACCCTTTCTTTGGCCATGGAATACACTGTGTAGTTAAATTTATGTAGAGCTATATACATGATAATCTAGATCTTCAGAACTGTAATAATAGTCTTTTTTGCTTCCTTTGAAGGTAGTCTTGGAGTCTGTTTGTAATAGTTTTGGTTCACCATCAATACAGCAAAAGTGTATAGTCCCAAGTTGAACAGTGCAGAAGAAAAGAGGACAGACTTGACAAATAAGGTGAATTATCCACTCTTGTTTATGTTTGGAGAGCTTTTCATAGCCGGCTCTCTTGCAATTAGGTTAAAGGTAGGTCTTTCTTTTGGGAATGGTTGGCTTGATCACTATCTCTCTTTCGGGTTTTGATCGAAGGCAAAGTTGTTGATAATGGATAGAATTAGTCGTTTATATTAAAATTGAAATTGTTATTGGTTGCTGACCAAAAAAAAAAGAAATTGTTTAGTACTTTAGTTAGTACATTTTGGTTTAGTTGCTTTACTTTTTCTTCTTATATAAGAAGAATAGATTGTATCACTAAACCTTAAGAAGAAAGTTAGAAACAGATCGATATTTCTAAATTTTATTCTCTTCTTCCTCAGAGTAATCTGAGTTTATGTTAGTTTACCTGATGAGATTCTAGGACACATCTTATCGTTTCTCCCAACACCCGAAAATATGAAGGAGAAGCAGCAAACCAGTGAAGGATCCCGACCGGTTACCAAAACAATCGAGCTATCTCAGATCCTCTTAGGATCCAAGAATAATCGTAAATAACAACATTGTGATTCGTCATCAGCTCAGAGCCATAATCAACTCAAACCAAGTTAAAAGAAGTAACCTGCAAGAAGGAATCAAATAATAAATCAATTCAGCATAGATATCTTAAAAAAGTACTAAAAGAATATGATTCTAGCTTATTACAAGATAACCACTTATTCCAGCGATAACTTAAAAAGCAAGAACACGATGTTACACATTATACTAACATTACCATATTATTACAAGCACAACTAAATATTACCATGAACATTACCATTATTAATATGAATCTTCCATAATTTTAACATTATCATTATGTAAAATTACTAACTTTCATAATTTTATTAAATTAATATAAAAATAAAAAATAAAAACAAAAAGTTAAAAATTAACATTACCATATTATCTACTTTCTTTATATAATAGGATTTTGGAGAGATTTTCATAGCCGACCCTCTTACAATTAGGTTAAAGGTACGTCCTTTCTTTTGGGAATCGTTGGCTTTATCAATTTACTCTCAGCTTGCTGTTTTTGTTTCTAGTTGTTTGATAATTCCTATTAAAAAAAAGAAAAAAAAAATTTTGTGATAATGGATATAATAATGGCATAAGCTGCTTCAACGTCATTATTTTCTAAGAGGTGGAGGAATGTGTTTGTTTTGGTTTCTAGTCTTGACCTTCATTATGATGATCGCATTGATTTGCTTGAGTCTCACCGATGCCTGTGTAGAACTAATAACTTTGATAATGCGCTTAAGGCTCGACAAACCCGGGCTGATAATCGGAGAAAATTCATGGATTTTGTGGAGAGTTTGCTCAGTCGACAAGGCAAGTCTCCTATAGTGGTGTTGTGGATCTTAATCTGTCCTCCATAAAAAATAGTCATTGATTAAGTTCGTTGATCTTCAAGAGCAATACACTTGTTAAATTGACACTAGGAGGTGGGTTTGAAAGCATTCTTTCTCAAGATGTTTATCTTCTAAAGCTTAAGACTTTATGTCTTGACTTGCTTGTTCACGTTGATGTCTTTGAAACTCTTCTACCTCGCTACCCTGTGCTTGAAGAACTGGTTATTCAATCATGGGTAAAAGGAAGTTCTAGTTCTGTGTCTTGTCGATCACTGAAGAAACTAACCATCCGATTCTCAATCTGTGTCCAGACCATTTCATTTGACGTTCCCAATCTTGTCTACTTGGAACTTTCATGTTTCTTTAGATCCAAGTTTTCCAATGTTAACTTGGATTCCCTCGTTGAAGCTAGACTTAATCTTTTTGATTGTGAATTCCGATTAAAGCGTCGAAGACAAGGATCTGCTTATTTAATTCCCGCTGAAGTATCAGACATCATCATTCAAATGAGGAATGTTAGGGTTCTTGATTTAACTAGTGGTGCTCTTGAGGTCAGTCATTGGTTAAGTTCTTTGCCAGTAAAAAATTTTGTGTTTACTTCTCAAATTTGTTGCAGAAGTTCTACTTCTCCGGTCAAGAACTACCCAAGTTTGATAATGTTGCAGAAGTTCTACTTCTCCGGTCAAGAACTACCCAAGTTTGATAACCTTGTTCGTCTATGTATCTCGAGTGACGAGACCCAAGGATGGCAAATTCTACCACTTGTGATCAAGAACTCTCCAAATCTTGAAACTCTCATCTTCAAGGTGCAAAAGGTGTGGAAATTACCGCAAAAGTCCGAAACCATAAATCCTGATCTTCTTTCGGCATCTTTCTGTAAGTCGGCCATGCTTTTTTAAGCAAACCGCTAATAATACGTCCAATCACAGCAGAGATCTCGGTCCCACAGCTAACAAAAATAAATAAAAACCGGTTTTGGTTGGTAATTGGTTGCTATATAGCGACCAAATACCGACAATATCCCAACCAAAAAATTTACCCACCAAATCCACCTTTGGTCGCTAATGTGTTGGTTTTGGTCGTTGTATTACCAACCAAAATTTTGGTTGGTAATTTTAGTGGCTATTTCTTCATTTTCTAGTAGTGATAGCCATACCATTTTACTTGATGTTTCCAACCTTGTCTACTTGGAACTTTCATGTTTCTTTGGACTCAATTTTGTCAGTGTTAACTTGGATTCCCTCGTTGAAGCTAGACTCGATCTTTTTGAGAGTGGATTCCGATTACAGAAACTAAGAGGAGGATCTGATCCTTTAATTGCCGCTTATACAATAGACATCATCATTCAAATGAGGAATGTTAGTGTTCTTCACTTAGCTACTGGTGATCTTGAGGTCAGTCATTTGGTTAAGTTCTCTGCTAGTAAAATAGTTGTCATGTTTACTTTCATTTCATATTTGTTGCAGATGTTCTACTTCTCTGGTCAAAAACTACCCAAGTTTGATAACCTTGTTCGTATAATGTTCTACTTCTCCGGTCAAGAACTACCCAAGTTTGATAACCTTGTTCGTCTATGTATCTCGAGTGACAAGACCCAAGGATGGCAAATTCTACCGCTTCTGATCAAGAACTCTCCAAATCTTGAAACTCTCATCTTCAAGGTATCCATCTCATGACATATATTGATATATACAAACCTATCCTTCTATATATGTCTTCAAGATCCCATGTCTCTTTTATGCTTCAGGGTTTAAAGCATTACAAAACTACAAATTGTGGGGATGTATGTGTTTGCACTGGCTCTAAGGAGGAGAACAGCTCGTCTTGCTTGTCATCATGTCGGATAAAGGTACTGGAGATATGGAACAGCTATAAAAGAAGTTCAAAAGAGCTGAATCAAATTAAGCATTTCTTAAAGATGTTGCCATGTCTTGAGCTTGTGAAGATCAAAGTTGTTGACAACGTCAATGTGCCCAAATATATACAAAAGCTTTTGAAGCTTCCAAGAGCATCACCAAACTGCAAGATCCAAGCCAACTAAGATTAAAAAAAAAAAAAAAACCATTACACCATATAATATGTCCTTGTGGCCCAAGCCTCTTATTCCTCATACCAATATTTATATTTGAAGTATGCACTAAAAAAAAAAAGTATGCACTATTAAATTAAATTAAATTGATATGAAAAGTAGACATCCAGAAAGTAAAATAACTTGAATTCAATACACATATTTGGTTGTAATTGTCTTCAAAGTTAAGTTTTACCCAAAATGGTTAACAAAAGAATTTTTTTGACCATTTTCCTTAGATCATGTACAATGGTTTACTTATTCAACACCCTATTTTTTAATCCACATCATACTCCCTTTCTTCCACATCATGATTCAACACTTATTTTACTTCTATACTCTACAATGGTTTGTTAAAAAAAATTTCATAGACTATCCCATATTTTTATTAAAACATATTATTTTATTAAAACACATTTAATTTTTATTAAAAAACAATTAAATCTTACTAAAAATATTTAATTTTTATTAAAACACACGTAAGATTGGTTTTAAAATTAAAAAAAATTGAAGATTTGCATATTTAAATGAATAATTAGAAATTATGTTTATTATCATCTATCTCCTAAATTTTTTTATGTCTAAATTAAACGAAACTAGTCTCTATTCGTAGAGTTTTTAAAATGATGAATTTTTATGTAAAAATAAAATATGATTTTTCTTTTTAACTATCAAATAATTAATTTTAAAAGACAAGGGTGGATTTAAAAATACATAAATTATAAAGAACCAATAACAATTAAGTAGTTTTCTTTTAAGTAACATGTGTTGATTAAAGTAAAATGAAAAAAAAAAAAAACGTGTGAGAAAGATTAAACACCCAAAAATCACAATGTATTAAACACCCTATTTTACTCACCATTGCAAGGATGACTAGGATGTGAATAAAAATTTAACACCCCCATTGTAAATAGTCTTACTCAAAAAACGGAACTTTGAAAAAAATTTAACACCCCCATTGTAAATAGTCTTACTCAAAAAACGGAACTTTGAAACTAGTCTACTCTCTGCTTGCTGTTTTTGTGTCGTGATAATGGATAGAATAAGTCTTTTACCAGATGAGATTCTAGGGCACATCTTTTCATTTCTCTCTTTACCCGTTGATTTTGGCTTGATTATTCCTAGTTAGCTTCGGTCATCGTCGGATGTATCACATTGATTTTCTCAGGCTTATTAATATAAATTCAGTTGACGATAAAAAAAACAAATATAACCTCGTATTCCTGCCCAAGAAAATACAAACACCTAAACAATACACACAGCCTGATAACCAGAATTGAAACTAATTCACTTAAATCTCGTTCATAAACTGAGGACTGATAACTAGAGTGGTAAAACCATATTGGCCTGAAATTAAGCCTAACAGATAACTCTTGCCTGTTTGTCAAAAGGAAACGAGATGTTACGGCACGCATCCCGATTTCTCGCCAACTGGAGGCTCGAATTCGCCGGTAGCGTAGAAGCAGACGCTTGATGGAAACACGTCGAGGCTCTAAGATCCGATGGTGAGCAAATAACCAAGACAGAGAGTATCCCAAGGAGGTGAGCTTTGCGAACGGAGAAAGGTAGGTCCTTTTATTTTGGGAATCGTTGGCTTCTAAGTAGCACTGAAACGGGTACGGCAAAAGGTACGGGGACGGGTACGGAGACGGGAAACGGCATCCTAAAAATTCATAGGGTACGGATACGGCATAGGTATCTCATTTTATGTATAAAAACTTCAAATTTCAAAATAAAATACCTAAGTAGCACTGAAACGGGTACGGCAAAAGGTACGGGGACGGGTACGGAGACGGGAAACGGCATCCTAAAAATTCATAGGGTACGGATACGGCATAGGTATCTCATTTTATGTATAAAAACTTCAAATTTCAAAATAAAATACTTGAAAATATAATAGAAAGTACCACATAAATCCAAACATTGAAGCAAAAAACATTGAAACATTGAAGAAGAAAAAATTAACAGAGTATGTACCTTAAGAATGGGCTATCGACACTATGAAAAAATTAAGAAGGCCATAGATTATCTTTATATAACATTTACTAAACCCTAAATATATAATTGTATTTGTTAAGTTTCCATAAAAATCTCGATATTGTTTTGATAGTTTCCAAAAATACTAAACCCTAAATATATAATTGTATTTGTTAAGTTTCCATAAAAATCTCGATATTGTTTTGATAGTTTCCAAAAATCAATATATAATTGTATTTGTTAAGTTTCCATAAAAATCTCGATATTGTTTTGATAGTTTCCAAAAATCTGTCGCCGTTTAAACATAAGTCGTCCTCACTCTTCGGAAACGTCATGGGAACGTTTCTGAGCTGTCCCCATGAGGTACCTGTCCCCGAAACGTTTCCGGTACGGGAGACGGCACGAGATTGCCCCTGTCCCCGAAACGTTTCCGGTACGGGAGACGGCACGAGATTGCCGTTCCTGTGCTACATAGGTTGGCTTCATCCTTTTGATCAAAGACAAAGCTAGAATTTTTGAAATAATTTAGTCTGTGCTTGCTGTTTTTGTTTGTAGTTGAAAGTTCGTGGTGGTAATGGATAGAATAAGTCTTTTACCAGATGAGATTCTTGGGCACATCTTATCGTTTCTCCCAAGAATACAGGCTGCTTCAACGTCAATATTCTCTAAGAGGTGGAGAAATGTGTTTGTTTTGGTTTCTATTCTAAAGTTGATTTAACATCCATTTGGTATAATTTCCATTTCATTTGAGATGCATAGCAAGTAATGATAGAATCATGATGATAGACCGACGTAAATGTCTCTACATATTCGACACACCAAATTCTTGTGAGAAACCTCTCCCTACTAAATGTGTTTTGTGTTTTGTGTTTTGATTGGAACACCATTAACATATGTCTTCAATTTGTAAATACTAATCACCTAATCACGTTCTTCTTCTCTGGTTTATCCACTACGTTGAACTATTCTTTTTGATCATCTTAATCTCTTCATCCATAGCATTTCTCCACTCCTTAGAACTACACGCTTCTTCATAAAATTGTGGTTCTAAGAAACAAAATTCAGTTACTTGGGCAGTTTTTTCAAGATTAACCATAGGTGTTACTCATGTAAGCTCATTAAGTGACTTATAATCCCTTGGTATCAATCTGAGAATTCTCTTTCATCATCACTTTCATCGTTTCTTTTCATCATCTCCTTCTTATTGATACTCCTATTAGACTGAAACGATTCACATCTCTCAATTGATTGAGGATCACGTTCATCATCTTATTTTTTTTTCTTTCCATCTTGATAATCAATTGGCAAAACAATGTGTTTCTTCACATTTGATGTTTTTTTCCAAATCCCATCTCTTGCTTTCATCAAATTAGACTGAAACGATTCACATCTCTCAATTGATTGAGGATCACGTTCATCATCTTATTTTTTTTTCTTTCCATCTTGATAATCAATTGGCAAAACAATGTGTTTCTTCACATTTGATGTTTTTTTCCAAATCCCATCTCTTGCTTTCATCAAACAGGGGTGATCCTTTTTCAATTCAAATAAAAGATTTGTGTTGGGCCCTAATTATATGGGGCTTTAAAAAAGAAAAATTGTTTAGTTAATATTAGAAATAAGTTTCTCAAAACTGAAGTTGGTAAAGTCTTACTTACGATCGATGTCACAAGATAAATTGAACGGTTTAGCCATATTATTAATTGAAAGAGACATTGTAAACACCATGATTATGAAATTTTGATGAATGACTTTGGCGAGAAAAAAAGTAAAGAGAGTTATATTCACAAACTAGATTAATCTATTGGTTGTTTTTGGATTTTTATGTGAACTTATATGTTTATACAATTCTATACTATTTTATATATAGAGAGAGAATGATTCCAATTCTTTTTTCGTATTAGGTCTCGAATCAGGCCGGACCGACCCTGATCAAACATTACATCTTGTGTACATAAAAAAATTAAATTAGAAAAGATTATTAAATTTCCAACAGAACTTGTGAGTGATGATTAGGTGTTGAGATAGAAAAACTGTTGCACCGTTTGGGTGGTATAAGGTTAATTATGATGGATCTTGGCAACAGAACAGAGACAGTGGATCCGGTTGGATCATTCGTGATCATCTCGGTCATTTCGTCACAGCAGGTCAAGGAAGAAGTTCAATTCCAAGTTCTCCAATTCAAGCAGAGTTTCAGGCTTTATTGATAGCAATTGATCACTCGGTTCAAAGAGGTTTACGTAAGGTAATCTTTGAAGGAGATAATGCAGATTTTCTCAAATTGTTAACAGGTGCCCTGTGAAATTTTGGAGTATACAACTTCATCAGAGATGTTAGAGCTCAATTATCTTATTTTGATGATGTACAG
>CM071718.1:23154173-23165011 GCA_036630335.1 Physaria fendleri | reverse complement strand
TGCAATTGTGTCATAACAACAATGTTTACCAGTTTAACCAAACATAATGTAAACTGCAAATAGCCAAATTGAAAATAAGTTCAACGAAAAAATTTTCATAGGTTTTATTGGAAAATAACGTTTGCGATGATGCTTTAGTCCTAAGAATAACATCTCCTTTTATACATCTGAGATTTACTCAAAGAAACCTAGATCCTTCTAATCAATCTAATACACTTTCCCTTTTCTCCAAATACGATTTTCCTTATCTAGAGAATAAAAATTTTCTATCATATCTCCAACTATGTAACTTTCCGTTTTCCTTGCACTCACATTAGGTTGCTTTCCGAGTCATCTGGCCAAACCGGACTACTATTCCCTTGTCATGAAGATACTAAACTCTCATCAGTTATAGGCTGAGAATTCTTAGCAGTGATAGCAATAGCAAGAGCATCGTTTGAATTAATGCTATTCTCACCATTAGTATTGCTACGCTGTTCATAAACAATACTTTCCCTCCCATTATGGAGCCCTTCCCTGAGAAAAAAATTGAAGTAAAGATTAAAAAATTATCAGAAAGAAAGCTAATGCCAATAGTACTTGTTTATTAATAAGATGAAGGTACAAATGCAAACGGAACAAAAAAAAAATCTGAAATGAAAATAAGACGAGGTTTATATAAGGGGAAAGAAGATCAAAAATAGTATTTTTATAATCTTTTATGGGTTTATAAAAAGGGGATATTATTATAATTGAAGAAAAAAATTGCTTCATCCATTAAAATGGAATTGGAAGTAGTTCTCACCTCAAGCCAGAGACGGTTTGTCTTTCTCTTAGCTGAAGAAGTTCCCTTGAAGCCCTTGATGGAGTTCTCTCTTTCTCTTAAGTCTTTATTTGATGAACTTCTTTCTTGACGCATTACAAAATTCATAAGACTTGCAGCATTTTGAAAGGAGGTTGCATCTAGTTCAATCCAAACCACAAAACAAAGAAATCACTTTGAAAAACCAAGATTAAAGGCTAAGATCCTCTTAAAGCGACTCAGGGACGAGAGTATCTTTCTCCTTTCCATGACAACAACGGGTTTGAGATTCCAACGACAGAGCATAACATAAATCGCTTGTAACAAAAAAGTCATTCATGCTTTACCGAAAGAGATATAAATTTTGTAAAAGCTAATCAAGAGTGCGGGTAAATGGCTGACCTTCAACATCGAATATCAAATATCTTCGTTGGACTGTTTTTCTATAACTCCGC
Organism: Physaria fendleri; assembly: GCA_036630335.1. Classification (NCBI taxonomy): domain Eukaryota; kingdom Viridiplantae; phylum Streptophyta; class Magnoliopsida; order Brassicales; family Brassicaceae; genus Physaria; species Physaria fendleri. The sequence continues at coordinate 23,163,775 of CM071718.1, read as the reverse complement.
CTTTCTAAATTTCCTATGTCCTTTCTGCAAAATGAATAGAAAAGCTTAGAAATTCATCAAAGGAGACAACATAGGGAGCAAAGTTATTACCAAAAGTTAATCACCTAATTGCAGAACCCCTCTCATTGGAAATAAGAAACCCATTAGATGCAGAAGAGAGAGAAAGAGACTAAACCTAAATGACTAAATGTGGCGATTACGCTTGGGGCAATTTAAACGAATTCTACTGTAGCTAACCTCTATAGCTAACCTCTTTCGGCTAAATTGTTTATCTACATTCATTCATCCACATATCAATTTTTGCAGGAAGAAACAAATAGTCTCTACAACTAAATGTAATATGATGATACCTTGGCTCCCCATGTTAGTACTTAGCACTTTACCATCTGATACAACTTGTGCAATATACATTCTAGCATCATTTACGGAAAAAGATGAAAGTCATAATAAGCCTAAGAACTCATATTAACCATTCTTCAATGCAAGAGATATCAATTCAATTGACATCATCGTTTTAATCTATCATAGAGAAGTAGTAAATTAAAAAGGTTTTCCTTTTCTTATTTTTTTTGTCAAAAAAAAAAGCTTTTCCTTTTCATCTACAAAATTAGAATGTACATCACTCAACGTGTGAAAAGAGCAGTCTCATGGATCTAAGGTTTTACTCACCAAAAGATTGACAGCCTTCACACTAGCCACTGAAGCATATGCAAGTGACCGCATAAACGGTGAAAATGCTAAAGGTTGATGCTTTGACAATCTTCTTTCGATGGTCTTTGAGGAGCAAGCCACTGAAGCATATGCAAGTGACCGCATAAACGGTGAAAATGCTAAAGGTTGATGCTTTGACAATCTTCTTTCGATGGTCTTTGAGGAGCATGATGATTTGGTTACGAATTTGGAGGATGAAGGCGGAAGATTAGCCGAAGAATCATCATCGGAAGAATCGGTGAAAGAAGGTGAGAAGGTAAAAAGAAAATTATTTGATGCAATCGAAATTAAATGATTAAGTTTAAATCATTACGTTTTTTAACAATTTTTTTATTTTAAAATGCTGACGTGAACACCAGAGTTGTTAAGTCCTCTCTCTTCTCTCTTCTCTCTCCCCGTATCTTCTAGAGAGAGGATGCGATTTCATGGCGATTTCCGGCGTTCTCCCTGTTTTCGCCGTAGTTTCCGCCAATCTTCCGTCTTTCTCCTCTGGATGCGAAGATTGTGTGGCTTTAGCTGGAGCACCTATTCTGTTTTGGTGCCTCCTGGGTTTGTCGGTGAGTTGAGGTTTTAGATCTGCGTCGGAGGAGATCTGGTTTCCTCCATATCTAAATCTTCCCTCACGACTTTTAGCTTCCGTTCGGAGTTCATCCCTTCGATTCTCCGGTACGGCTTCTGTCGCCGCACAGCGCATCGTTCCTTTAAGATGGATGTTGTCGGCTTTGAGTTTGATGGTGGTTGTCTCTTTGAAGCCACCGTCTTTGGTTCTCTGCGGCTGTTTTTCTCAGGTGCGTCGTTCTCCTTCGTGATCAACGGTGGATTGTGGAGCTGGTAGACACGAAGATCGGATTTTCATGAATTTCTTCGGCGATTCTTGTCTCTTCCGATGGTTCCGAGTTGTCTGTCACATGGATGGTGTTGGCGGATCGCCCTCATCCACCTACTTCCCCGTTTCCGAAGCTCGTTGGTCTTCCTCCGCCGGGAAGTGCTTATCTTTTCTCTAGCCGTCGCTTCGTCAAAACCCTAGCCGCCTCAATCGTTTCTTCGAGTTAGGGTTTGTTTAGTGGGCCTCTGGGCCTTGGATTCTTTATTAAAAATCTGGGCTTTGGTGTGGTTTTTTTGTTTAGTTTTATATGTTGTGTTTTAGTTTTGGGCCTCAGGCTTACTTGTGTTTAGATCTGTTTTTTCTCCTTGTTGGGCCTACTTGGGCCTCCTCCTGTGTCTTGGACTGAGCCCGTCTTCTTCCTTTAATAAACTGCTTTTCCAGTGAAAAAAAAAAAAGAACACCAGAGTTGTTCTCATATTATATAGATACATTCCTTGTCTTTTAAGTGAAAAAAAAAAAAGAACACCAGAGTTGTTCTCATATTATATAGATACATTCCTTGTCTTTTATTAAAGATGAGTTAAACAAAATTAACTAAAGCAGGAGTAACCAACTTATTCGCCTTTCAAACATAATTATGTGATATCATAGTCGTAGATACGGCCCACGTATATAGAGCTCAAAGCCCAAAGGCGAAAAACCCAAAACGAATAACGACGAAAAGAAAGTGATAAACTAAAAAAAAAAAAAAAAACCCAAAACGAATAACGACGAAAAGAAAGTGATAAACTAAAAAAAAAAAAGAAAAAAAAAATCCTGAGCATCAAATCCTTAACCTCTCTGCAAATTCACGGCAGAAAGAAGAGAGACGAAAACAAAAGATTCCTCCTTTTTGTGGGCATTGCTTGCTTAATGCCAATTCCCTCACTGGGTTCTCTTCATGATTGATTTTTCTTTTATTCAATCTCCATGGGAGCTCAGAAGAGTATCCACGCTGGTAGAGGTCATCACTCTTATCTTCTAAACTCATATTCTGAATTTTTGTTGTTGGATCAGGATTAATATGATAATGTGCTGAAAAGTGGTAAAATTCTGGAGTTTGATTGTGGATTTAACCACATCTTATGAATGGCAAATTCGTTTGAAGGGCTTTGATTTGTTTCCATGTTTCTTCTATAATCTATATTTCTGCATATGATGTATTTCATATGCACAGTTACGGTTATGTGTATGTGTGTGGTTTAATTGTAATTTGAAGGCATGAGTATTTCATATGCACAGTTACGGTTATGTGTATGTGTGTGGTTTAATTGTAATTTGAAGGCATGAGAACACATCATCTATACGATCATATGAATCGGATTGGTTTCATATGTGGCTTTCATAGATGTGTTTTTTTTATATAGTTTTATAAGAATATTGTAGGATACAATAGCGTTTTCTCAGCCTTTTTTGTTACTAACTCCCATCACGTGGAAGCTGAATTTCCTGAAAGTTTTTGATTGGATTCGTTTTGGAATCATGTTTTCAAATATGGCTTTCGAGCATAGGCATCGTTCTTGATTTTTCTTGTTTCGTTTATTCCAGCCAAGATTGATGTTAATGTGGATTTCACTCACAAGCTTTGCACTGTCATGTAATCTGTAGAACTGAAACGGTCTCATATGTTTCTTTTCGATTCAAGTGGTCAATTTGGGTTTGTGTGTGGCAGCCTCTGTATCAAACATCCAAATTTGTTTGGAGGGAGGGAGAAGCTCGATGTATCATGGGATAAAGGGTTGTACGATTCCAATGTACTGGTGGCTTTTAGGAGACCTAGACCGGAGTGGCGTCAGCAACAGTGCTTCTTCATACAGCATTCACTTTCACCCGAGATAGGGGTCCACGGCACCCCAGTTGAAAATTTTTCTCGGTCAGGGAGTGGAGGTGTAAATCTGTCTAAATTGGCTGTTGGTTTAGACTTGAGTGAGCCAGCTAGTTCAAAATGGAGCAGCACAACCAGCATTAAGTTTGAGGTACCTACCCGCACATTTTTCTTCTTCAGACATTGAAGTACAATATTGTTCTCTTTGCTGTTTTGCTTTTGGCTAAAAGAGTGATGATATTTTCCATTGGGGCAGCATGTGCGTCCAATTAACGATGAGGGACTGAGGGACCTACCCGCACATTTTTCTTCTTCAGACATTGAAGTACAATATTGTTCTCTTTGCTGTTTTGCTTTGGGCTAAAAGAGTGATGATATTTTCCATTGGGGCAGCATGTGCGTCCAATTAACGATGAGGGACGCGCAATAACCAGAGATCTAGAAGGATTTCCTATAACATGCAGGTGATATTTGATATCTCTTTTGCTTTGATTTGTTTTCTTAAAACCTAACATAAAACTGATATTTACATCGGGTTGAATTCTTTGCTATGCAGTGGAAATACCCATGACAGTATGGTGGTTTTAAAGCAAGAATCCCGGTTTGCAAATGCTACCGACCGAGGTCTTTCTCATGTAAGAAGAAACTCTTCATATCTGGTTCATGGCCGAAGCAATCATTTTGCACTAATTTCTTGACTTTTCTTTTCTCTTCTCGATTTCAGTTTAGCATGCAAATAGAACAAGGTATTCCGGTTGTGTCCAAATGGCTTATTTTCAACCGTTTCAAATTTGTTGGATCAAAAGGTGTCAGGTTGGGACCGGCTTTTCTCTTAGCAAGGTACTGACAGAATCTTACATACTCTGTCTAAAGTACAACTACATTTGTGAAGATATCTTAGTTTTGTGGTGGTTCTTACCTCTTTTTTGACAGCTTGACAGGTGGTTCAATTGTAGGAGACATGGCACCTTATCAAGCATTTGCCATTGGAGGCCTTGGCAGTGTTAGAGGGTATGGTGAGGGTGCTGTTGGATCGGGGCGGTCTTGCCTTGTTGCTAATACAGAATTGGCATTACCTTTGGTACGTGGAGCTGTTTGTATGATTTCTACCATCAAATGGTTTCTCCTGTTAAACTTTCATTTTCCTGTTTAAGTACAGAACAAGATGACAGAAGGAACCATCTTCCTGGATTGTGGAACCGACCTAGGCTCAAGCCGCCTTGTCCCTGGTAAGTTCACTTCGCCTGCTCCCAAACAAAAACCATAGGGATTCGGGTATGGGCTACGGTTCAAGTCTCCACTGGGTCACCTTCAGGTTGACTACGCTGTAAATGCTTTCAGCCAGAAGACTCTTTACTTTGGTGTCACCAACCTTGCTTCTTCAACATAGTTGATAGAACAAAGCAATCAATCAAGAAAGCCCCCACATATTCAACGTTTTGAGAAGATAAATTAAGTGTCGTCTCTTGACAAACAAAAAAACAAAAGAAAATTGAAGTGTTGTCAATTTAATATTACAGGACTACAAGTTTACAGCTGCCAAGAATTTTGTCTGAAAGCTGCAGGTTTCATAGTTTTACATATCAGAGTTTGACCTAAACAGTCCTGTATGGTTGTAAACCCTGAACCAAATCTAAAANGATTGGCCTAGGGGTATGACGGTTCGGACAATAATCAATTCATAAACCATTTTTAGAGAGTGACTAAAGAAATTAAGTTAACGTGGTACATACAAACAAACAAATAGATCCCTTCAAGAGTTATAAACAAAAGCTCAGAAGAAATTATTGAACTGATTGGTAAGAGAGCTCTTGAGGTTTGAATACAGACCATAAAGAGAATACTGCTTAAGATTCTCGACCTCATACCAAGAGTTGAGAACTGCCAAGTGTTTATCAGTACCGGAAAACGCCAACTGTATCCCGAGACTGCAATCCACAGAACCTCCACGACCTTTGCAGCTTGGAGTTCTAATAGCACAATCTTGCCTGTTGAGGCACACAAAATTCTGATTTCCCTTGCACGAGGCACACCCGTCTCTCTTCCAGTATAGGTTTTGAAGCCTACCTTTCTGAAACTCCATCACCTTACAAACACAACAATAGCCATAAATAAGATCTCCAAAGAAAATCTACAATAAAATCAGATTTTCAGGCAAAGCATCATAAAATACAAAAAAAAAAAAAAGAACTATACCAAAGTAAAACTGGTTACAATAAAGGTGCTGTTAGCAATAAAAGCTGGAGGAGACCTCGCTGCGTATTTTCGACCAGCAAATGCAACCATATAACCTCCATAGTTGTCCTGAAGAGATTATATGCATCCACAAAATTAAACATGATTAGGGTCAATATCAAAACATAAATACATATTGTGAGCCCGTTTGTATAGATGATAAGACAGTAATTCCTATCTTCATATCTTTGACATGAGATATGGATTCCTAATCATGGTTAATTTGTGGTCACACTAAATCAAGTTTAATAGTAATTTTTTTCGACACAACCTAATAATTTACTACTACTTAAGAAAATATGAAGCAAATCTAATTAGTTTAATCTAAGTAAGGTGAACACTCAAATCTACAAAAGAAACGAAAGTTACTCATTTTAACTCTAGCCAAGTGTTTTTTTTCCGAATACCGGGAAAAAAGAGGAGGTGTTAATGGAGAGGAGAGAGATCTCGTCGATCTTAGGACGAAAGAGAGAGAGCTGTGAATTAATGGCGGCGAGGGTAAGGCGACGGTCACAGGGAGAGAGAAGAACAGTTTGGTTGAGGAAGAAAGAAGGACGAGACGAGAATGCGATTCCGAATGTGAATCCGTCGGATCTTTGGATTTTTGTGTCGGAGCAAGGGGAATAGATATTGTTGGTGTTACCTCCTCCTCCTCCTCCTCCTCCGCCAGAGGCAAAAGCTTTGTGGAAACTGGTAATGGTTAGAATCACGGCGGAGGAGACGAGGAGAGTTAGGGTTTTTGAAGCATACATTTTTGAAAATGGTTAAGACGGATTTGGTTTGTGAAGAGAGAAAGAGAGAGTGGGTGTGTGGGGATAAACCGATATATATAAGAAGCTAATACCAAGATGTATTAAGCATACATCGAGAGTCTGCCCTTTTTCAAATGAATCCTGACAAGGCACCTGATCTTGACGGGTTCACTGCAGATTTCTACCAGAAGAATTGAGATCTTATCAACAATCGCTTATTCCACTCCATCAAATCTTTTTTTGGATTCCATTGACCTGATAGCACCTTCATGGACACATATATCTGCCACTGTCTTATTCCTAAGATCAGAAAAATCCAAGCCTGGTTACTCACTATCAACCGATTAGTTTGTGTAATGTTGCTTATAAAAATTTTACAAAGGTATTAACTAATCGCCTCAAGCCTTGGATGAATTTGATCATCTCATACACTCAGTCGGCATTTATCCCTGGAAAACAAATCACGGATAATGTTCTTGTTGGCTCTAAAATCATTCATTCTCTCCGCACAAGGACAAGGAAGATTGGCCATTTAGCTCTTAAACTTGACATATCCCGAACCTTTGATAAAGTAGAGTCACAAGGACAAGGAAGATTGGCCATTTAGCTCTTAAACTTGACATATCCCGAACCTTTGATAAAGTAGAGTGGAACTATTTGGACGCAATGATGACTCAACTTAGCTTTAGCGATACATGGAGACACTGGATTCTCAAATGTCTATCTTCTGTTTCTTACTCTCTTCTTATCAATGGTGTTCATAGCCAATCCTTTTCTGCTTCCAGAGATCTTTGACAAGGTGATTCTTTATCACCATATCTTTACCTTATGTGTAGGGAAAGGCTCTCTGAGATGCTCTCTCGATGTGTTCATCTTGGTCATATTCATGGCTTCAGAACTGGAAAAGTTGGACCTACAATATCCCACCCTCCGTTTGCGGATGATTCCCTACTTCTTTGTCAGGCAACTCCTACTGAATGCATAAACTTTAAAACCATTCTTAACACTTATGCTATTCTTTCAGGTCAGCATATCAATTATCAGAAATCCAATTTATTTATTTTGGCAAAACGTCTACCTCCTACAACCACCAAGAACTCTGTGATATCCTGGAAATCAACAATATTCAAGGCATAGGCAAATACCTTGGCCTTCCCGATACCTCCACAGGAAACAAAACAAATAGTTTCTCGTACCTTCTTCAGAAAACTTCCAAACTCACTCAAAACTGGACATCAAAATTTCCATCCCGGCTGGTAAGGAACGCTAATAAAATCTATTCTACAAACCATTCCTTCCTATGTTATGGCTTGCTTTCAACTTCCTAGGAAGATCACTGTGGTTCTATTGAGAGTCAAATCCGAAATTTTTGGTGGAATAATAAAAAAACAAGGTATTTAGCCTTTTCTCCTTGGATTCTTCTGGCTAAATCCAAATGTTATGGTGGTCTTGGCTTTCGTGATCTCCCTAATTTTAATATCGCTCTTCTTACCAAGTAAATTAATCGTCTCATCACTACACCATCATCATTATTATATAAAGTTTTACAAGGCAAGTATTTCCACAGGAAACACATTATAGACTCTACTACAACTAAACGACCTAGTTTAGCTTGGAAAAGTTTGAACAGAGGAATTCAAATTCTCCAGGAATGAACTCAATGGAAAATTGGCACTGGCAAAACTACTGATTTCTGGAATCTAAATTGGCTGAACACTTTACCTTCTCGACCTCCTAGACCTCTTCTATTTGGGGATCATTCTGCTTTTTCCACAGTCTCAGATGCTTTAGACCCACAAACTAATACTTAGAACATGAATCTTCTCCAACGTCACGTTCATCCTCAGGACATTCATTTCATCTGCTAAATTAAGTCGAATATATAATCAGCTCCTCACTATATCTTATGGAGATTTCATCATATTGGGTATTTCTCTGTCAAACATGTATACCATCTCCTTCACGATCCTACTCGAGTAACACAAGTAAGCACATCCTTTCTCTGTCAAACATGTATACCATCTCCTTCACGATCCTACTCGAGTAACACAAGTAAGCACATCCTCCTACCCTATTAAGCAAGACTTCTCCAAACACATTTGGTCATTTTCTCTACCACTAAATCTCAAACATTTCTGGTGGAAAGTGGTACATCTAGCACTTCCTACTGCCGATAATATTATTTCTCGAGATTTGCCAATCGATAATCAATGCTTCCTCTGTAAAGAGCATCAAGAAAATGTTTTCCGTATGTTATGGGAATGTCATATTTCTCAGGAAATCTGGCAACTCGGCTTGTCTTCCCTTTCGTCTACCTGCCAGCCTATTGACAACCTAATGGATTTCCTCGCACAAATCAAGGATCTTCATTTGAATAAGGTATCGACTCTTCCCTTTTTTATAGGTTGGAGGATTTGGAAAACACGAAATGCACTTATCTTTAAGAATCAGAGAAGCCCTATTCCGATCATCATCCAAAATGCCATTATCGATCAACTTTGGGACAAGTCTCAAAAAGCGACTTATAGCAAAAGAGAATCCACTTCCTTACCATTGAGCATGATCTCTTGTTCTTCAAACATGTTCACCTGTTTAACTGACGCTACTTGGACTTCCACAACTGATTATTTTGGCTATGGTTGGATTCTTAAAAATCAAAACAACAAGATTCTTCTCACAGGATATGGTAGCTCACAATACATTCCTGATGCTACACAAGCAGAAGCCTATGCATTGAGAGAAACTGTCTACTACTTATTTGCCGTAGGTTATAATCAGGTCACGTTCCTCAGAGATTCAAAAGAAATTTGTGACACTCCAGTACTTCAGAAAAGATGGGAGAAAGCTCAGACGGATCATTGCCTTTCTACAGTTGAAGATATTGCCATACTATGTGCTAAACATAATCTTCAATTCGAATTCCGCTATATGTCAAGAAAGGATAATAAGGAAGCTGATCTTTTAGCCAAAGAATGTCAGATCAATAAATCTTCTTCTATCCTCCGCTGGGTGATGTAACTCGAAGTGTAGTGTAGACGACAAAAAAAAAATATACACCAAGATTGTGTATGAGGAGCATTTTTATAAAAACATAATTTTATGTATGGATTTGGGTTTGTGCTTATGGTTTTTGAAAATGAAGCATGGTAGAACTAAAGTAAACTTATTAAATATTCTACTTTTTTAATCCATTTTATTTTCTTTCTCTTTCACA
>CM071718.1:23141737-23152575 GCA_036630335.1 Physaria fendleri | reverse complement strand
TGCAATTGTGTCATAACAACAATGTTTACCAGTTTAACCAAACATAATGTAAACTGCAAATAGCCAAATTGAAAATAAGTTCAACGAAAAAATTTTCATAGGTTTTATTGGAAAATAACGTTTGCGATGATGCTTTAGTCCTAAGAATAACATCTCCTTTTATACATCTGAGATTTACTCAAAGAAACCTAGATCCTTCTAATCAATCTAATACACTTTCCCTTTTCTCCAAATACGATTTTCCTTATCTAGAGAATAAAAATTTTCTATCATATCTCCAACTATGTAACTTTCCGTTTTCCTTGCACTCACATTAGGTTGCTTTCCGAGTCATCTGGCCAAACCGGACTACTATTCCCTTGTCATGAAGATACTAAACTCTCATCAGTTATAGGCTGAGAATTCTTAGCAGTGATAGCAATAGCAAGAGCATCGTTTGAATTAATGCTATTCTCACCATTAGTATTGCTACGCTGTTCATAAACAATACTTTCCCTCCCATTATGGAGCCCTTCCCTGAGAAAAAAATTGAAGTAAAGATTAAAAAATTATCAGAAAGAAAGCTAATGCCAATAGTACTTGTTTATTAATAAGATGAAGGTACAAATGCAAACGGAACAAAAAAAAAATCTGAAATGAAAATAAGACGAGGTTTATATAAGGGGAAAGAAGATCAAAAATAGTATTTTTATAATCTTTTATGGGTTTATAAAAAGGGGATATTATTATAATTGAAGAAAAAAATTGCTTCATCCATTAAAATGGAATTGGAAGTAGTTCTCACCTCAAGCCAGAGACGGTTTGTCTTTCTCTTAGCTGAAGAAGTTCCCTTGAAGCCCTTGATGGAGTTCTCTCTTTCTCTTAAGTCTTTATTTGATGAACTTCTTTCTTGACGCATTACAAAATTCATAAGACTTGCAGCATTTTGAAAGGAGGTTGCATCTAGTTCAATCCAAACCACAAAACAAAGAAATCACTTTGAAAAACCAAGATTAAAGGCTAAGATCCTCTTAAAGCGACTCAGGGACGAGAGTATCTTTCTCCTTTCCATGACAACAACGGGTTTGAGATTCCAACGACAGAGCATAACATAAATCGCTTGTAACAAAAAAGTCATTCATGCTTTACCGAAAGAGATATAAATTTTGTAAAAGCTAATCAAGAGTGCGGGTAAATGGCTGACCTTCAACATCGAATATCAAATATCTTCGTTGGACTGTTTTTCTATAACTCCGCCTTTCTAAATTTCCTATGTCCTTTCTGCAAAATGAATAGAAAAGCTTAGAAATTCATCAAAGGAGACAACATAGGGAGCAAAGTTATTACCAAAAGTTAATCACCTAATTGCAGAACCCCTCTCATTGGAAATAAGAAACCCATTAGATGCAGAAGAGAGAGAAAGAGACTAAACCTAAATGACTAAATGTGGCGATTACGCTTGGGGCAATTTAAACGAATTCTACTGTAGCTAACCTCTATAGCTAACCTCTTTCGGCTAAATTGTTTATCTACATTCATTCATCCACATATCAATTTTTGCAGGAAGAAACAAATAGTCTCTACAACTAAATGTAATATGATGATACCTTGGCTCCCCATGTTAGTACTTAGCACTTTACCATCTGATACAACTTGTGCAATATACATTCTAGCATCATTTACGGAAAAAGATGAAAGTCATAATAAGCCTAAGAACTCATATTAACCATTCTTCAATGCAAGAGATATCAATTCAATTGACATCATCGTTTTAATCTATCATAGAGAAGTAGTAAATTAAAAAGGTTTTCCTTTTCTTATTTTTTTTGTCAAAAAAAAAAGCTTTTCCTTTTCATCTACAAAATTAGAATGTACATCACTCAACGTGTGAAAAGAGCAGTCTCATGGATCTAAGGTTTTACTCACCAAAAGATTGACAGCCTTCACACTAGCCACTGAAGCATATGCAAGTGACCGCATAAACGGTGAAAATGCTAAAGGTTGATGCTTTGACAATCTTCTTTCGATGGTCTTTGAGGAGCAAGCCACTGAAGCATATGCAAGTGACCGCATAAACGGTGAAAATGCTAAAGGTTGATGCTTTGACAATCTTCTTTCGATGGTCTTTGAGGAGCATGATGATTTGGTTACGAATTTGGAGGATGAAGGCGGAAGATTAGCCGAAGAATCATCATCGGAAGAATCGGTGAAAGAAGGTGAGAAGGTAAAAAGAAAATTATTTGATGCAATCGAAATTAAATGATTAAGTTTAAATCATTACGTTTTTTAACAATTTTTTTATTTTAAAATGCTGACGTGAACACCAGAGTTGTTAAGTCCTCTCTCTTCTCTCTTCTCTCTCCCCGTATCTTCTAGAGAGAGGATGCGATTTCATGGCGATTTCCGGCGTTCTCCCTGTTTTCGCCGTAGTTTCCGCCAATCTTCCGTCTTTCTCCTCTGGATGCGAAGATTGTGTGGCTTTAGCTGGAGCACCTATTCTGTTTTGGTGCCTCCTGGGTTTGTCGGTGAGTTGAGGTTTTAGATCTGCGTCGGAGGAGATCTGGTTTCCTCCATATCTAAATCTTCCCTCACGACTTTTAGCTTCCGTTCGGAGTTCATCCCTTCGATTCTCCGGTACGGCTTCTGTCGCCGCACAGCGCATCGTTCCTTTAAGATGGATGTTGTCGGCTTTGAGTTTGATGGTGGTTGTCTCTTTGAAGCCACCGTCTTTGGTTCTCTGCGGCTGTTTTTCTCAGGTGCGTCGTTCTCCTTCGTGATCAACGGTGGATTGTGGAGCTGGTAGACACGAAGATCGGATTTTCATGAATTTCTTCGGCGATTCTTGTCTCTTCCGATGGTTCCGAGTTGTCTGTCACATGGATGGTGTTGGCGGATCGCCCTCATCCACCTACTTCCCCGTTTCCGAAGCTCGTTGGTCTTCCTCCGCCGGGAAGTGCTTATCTTTTCTCTAGCCGTCGCTTCGTCAAAACCCTAGCCGCCTCAATCGTTTCTTCGAGTTAGGGTTTGTTTAGTGGGCCTCTGGGCCTTGGATTCTTTATTAAAAATCTGGGCTTTGGTGTGGTTTTTTTGTTTAGTTTTATATGTTGTGTTTTAGTTTTGGGCCTCAGGCTTACTTGTGTTTAGATCTGTTTTTTCTCCTTGTTGGGCCTACTTGGGCCTCCTCCTGTGTCTTGGACTGAGCCCGTCTTCTTCCTTTAATAAACTGCTTTTCCAGTGAAAAAAAAAAAAGAACACCAGAGTTGTTCTCATATTATATAGATACATTCCTTGTCTTTTAAGTGAAAAAAAAAAAAGAACACCAGAGTTGTTCTCATATTATATAGATACATTCCTTGTCTTTTATTAAAGATGAGTTAAACAAAATTAACTAAAGCAGGAGTAACCAACTTATTCGCCTTTCAAACATAATTATGTGATATCATAGTCGTAGATACGGCCCACGTATATAGAGCTCAAAGCCCAAAGGCGAAAAACCCAAAACGAATAACGACGAAAAGAAAGTGATAAACTAAAAAAAAAAAAAAAAACCCAAAACGAATAACGACGAAAAGAAAGTGATAAACTAAAAAAAAAAAAGAAAAAAAAAATCCTGAGCATCAAATCCTTAACCTCTCTGCAAATTCACGGCAGAAAGAAGAGAGACGAAAACAAAAGATTCCTCCTTTTTGTGGGCATTGCTTGCTTAATGCCAATTCCCTCACTGGGTTCTCTTCATGATTGATTTTTCTTTTATTCAATCTCCATGGGAGCTCAGAAGAGTATCCACGCTGGTAGAGGTCATCACTCTTATCTTCTAAACTCATATTCTGAATTTTTGTTGTTGGATCAGGATTAATATGATAATGTGCTGAAAAGTGGTAAAATTCTGGAGTTTGATTGTGGATTTAACCACATCTTATGAATGGCAAATTCGTTTGAAGGGCTTTGATTTGTTTCCATGTTTCTTCTATAATCTATATTTCTGCATATGATGTATTTCATATGCACAGTTACGGTTATGTGTATGTGTGTGGTTTAATTGTAATTTGAAGGCATGAGTATTTCATATGCACAGTTACGGTTATGTGTATGTGTGTGGTTTAATTGTAATTTGAAGGCATGAGAACACATCATCTATACGATCATATGAATCGGATTGGTTTCATATGTGGCTTTCATAGATGTGTTTTTTTTATATAGTTTTATAAGAATATTGTAGGATACAATAGCGTTTTCTCAGCCTTTTTTGTTACTAACTCCCATCACGTGGAAGCTGAATTTCCTGAAAGTTTTTGATTGGATTCGTTTTGGAATCATGTTTTCAAATATGGCTTTCGAGCATAGGCATCGTTCTTGATTTTTCTTGTTTCGTTTATTCCAGCCAAGATTGATGTTAATGTGGATTTCACTCACAAGCTTTGCACTGTCATGTAATCTGTAGAACTGAAACGGTCTCATATGTTTCTTTTCGATTCAAGTGGTCAATTTGGGTTTGTGTGTGGCAGCCTCTGTATCAAACATCCAAATTTGTTTGGAGGGAGGGAGAAGCTCGATGTATCATGGGATAAAGGGTTGTACGATTCCAATGTACTGGTGGCTTTTAGGAGACCTAGACCGGAGTGGCGTCAGCAACAGTGCTTCTTCATACAGCATTCACTTTCACCCGAGATAGGGGTCCACGGCACCCCAGTTGAAAATTTTTCTCGGTCAGGGAGTGGAGGTGTAAATCTGTCTAAATTGGCTGTTGGTTTAGACTTGAGTGAGCCAGCTAGTTCAAAATGGAGCAGCACAACCAGCATTAAGTTTGAGGTACCTACCCGCACATTTTTCTTCTTCAGACATTGAAGTACAATATTGTTCTCTTTGCTGTTTTGCTTTTGGCTAAAAGAGTGATGATATTTTCCATTGGGGCAGCATGTGCGTCCAATTAACGATGAGGGACTGAGGGACCTACCCGCACATTTTTCTTCTTCAGACATTGAAGTACAATATTGTTCTCTTTGCTGTTTTGCTTTGGGCTAAAAGAGTGATGATATTTTCCATTGGGGCAGCATGTGCGTCCAATTAACGATGAGGGACGCGCAATAACCAGAGATCTAGAAGGATTTCCTATAACATGCAGGTGATATTTGATATCTCTTTTGCTTTGATTTGTTTTCTTAAAACCTAACATAAAACTGATATTTACATCGGGTTGAATTCTTTGCTATGCAGTGGAAATACCCATGACAGTATGGTGGTTTTAAAGCAAGAATCCCGGTTTGCAAATGCTACCGACCGAGGTCTTTCTCATGTAAGAAGAAACTCTTCATATCTGGTTCATGGCCGAAGCAATCATTTTGCACTAATTTCTTGACTTTTCTTTTCTCTTCTCGATTTCAGTTTAGCATGCAAATAGAACAAGGTATTCCGGTTGTGTCCAAATGGCTTATTTTCAACCGTTTCAAATTTGTTGGATCAAAAGGTGTCAGGTTGGGACCGGCTTTTCTCTTAGCAAGGTACTGACAGAATCTTACATACTCTGTCTAAAGTACAACTACATTTGTGAAGATATCTTAGTTTTGTGGTGGTTCTTACCTCTTTTTTGACAGCTTGACAGGTGGTTCAATTGTAGGAGACATGGCACCTTATCAAGCATTTGCCATTGGAGGCCTTGGCAGTGTTAGAGGGTATGGTGAGGGTGCTGTTGGATCGGGGCGGTCTTGCCTTGTTGCTAATACAGAATTGGCATTACCTTTGGTACGTGGAGCTGTTTGTATGATTTCTACCATCAAATGGTTTCTCCTGTTAAACTTTCATTTTCCTGTTTAAGTACAGAACAAGATGACAGAAGGAACCATCTTCCTGGATTGTGGAACCGACCTAGGCTCAAGCCGCCTTGTCCCTGGTAAGTTCACTTCGCCTGCTCCCAAACAAAAACCATAGGGATTCGGGTATGGGCTACGGTTCAAGTCTCCACTGGGTCACCTTCAGGTTGACTACGCTGTAAATGCTTTCAGCCAGAAGACTCTTTACTTTGGTGTCACCAACCTTGCTTCTTCAACATAGTTGATAGAACAAAGCAATCAATCAAGAAAGCCCCCACATATTCAACGTTTTGAGAAGATAAATTAAGTGTCGTCTCTTGACAAACAAAAAAACAAAAGAAAATTGAAGTGTTGTCAATTTAATATTACAGGACTACAAGTTTACAGCTGCCAAGAATTTTGTCTGAAAGCTGCAGGTTTCATAGTTTTACATATCAGAGTTTGACCTAAACAGTCCTGTATGGTTGTAAACCCTGAACCAAATCTAAAANGATTGGCCTAGGGGTATGACGGTTCGGACAATAATCAATTCATAAACCATTTTTAGAGAGTGACTAAAGAAATTAAGTTAACGTGGTACATACAAACAAACAAATAGATCCCTTCAAGAGTTATAAACAAAAGCTCAGAAGAAATTATTGAACTGATTGGTAAGAGAGCTCTTGAGGTTTGAATACAGACCATAAAGAGAATACTGCTTAAGATTCTCGACCTCATACCAAGAGTTGAGAACTGCCAAGTGTTTATCAGTACCGGAAAACGCCAACTGTATCCCGAGACTGCAATCCACAGAACCTCCACGACCTTTGCAGCTTGGAGTTCTAATAGCACAATCTTGCCTGTTGAGGCACACAAAATTCTGATTTCCCTTGCACGAGGCACACCCGTCTCTCTTCCAGTATAGGTTTTGAAGCCTACCTTTCTGAAACTCCATCACCTTACAAACACAACAATAGCCATAAATAAGATCTCCAAAGAAAATCTACAATAAAATCAGATTTTCAGGCAAAGCATCATAAAATACAAAAAAAAAAAAAAGAACTATACCAAAGTAAAACTGGTTACAATAAAGGTGCTGTTAGCAATAAAAGCTGGAGGAGACCTCGCTGCGTATTTTCGACCAGCAAATGCAACCATATAACCTCCATAGTTGTCCTGAAGAGATTATATGCATCCACAAAATTAAACATGATTAGGGTCAATATCAAAACATAAATACATATTGTGAGCCCGTTTGTATAGATGATAAGACAGTAATTCCTATCTTCATATCTTTGACATGAGATATGGATTCCTAATCATGGTTAATTTGTGGTCACACTAAATCAAGTTTAATAGTAATTTTTTTCGACACAACCTAATAATTTACTACTACTTAAGAAAATATGAAGCAAATCTAATTAGTTTAATCTAAGTAAGGTGAACACTCAAATCTACAAAAGAAACGAAAGTTACTCATTTTAACTCTAGCCAAGTGTTTTTTTTCCGAATACCGGGAAAAAAGAGGAGGTGTTAATGGAGAGGAGAGAGATCTCGTCGATCTTAGGACGAAAGAGAGAGAGCTGTGAATTAATGGCGGCGAGGGTAAGGCGACGGTCACAGGGAGAGAGAAGAACAGTTTGGTTGAGGAAGAAAGAAGGACGAGACGAGAATGCGATTCCGAATGTGAATCCGTCGGATCTTTGGATTTTTGTGTCGGAGCAAGGGGAATAGATATTGTTGGTGTTACCTCCTCCTCCTCCTCCTCCTCCGCCAGAGGCAAAAGCTTTGTGGAAACTGGTAATGGTTAGAATCACGGCGGAGGAGACGAGGAGAGTTAGGGTTTTTGAAGCATACATTTTTGAAAATGGTTAAGACGGATTTGGTTTGTGAAGAGAGAAAGAGAGAGTGGGTGTGTGGGGATAAACCGATATATATAAGAAGCTAATACCAAGATGTATTAAGCATACATCGAGAGTCTGCCCTTTTTCAAATGAATCCTGACAAGGCACCTGATCTTGACGGGTTCACTGCAGATTTCTACCAGAAGAATTGAGATCTTATCAACAATCGCTTATTCCACTCCATCAAATCTTTTTTTGGATTCCATTGACCTGATAGCACCTTCATGGACACATATATCTGCCACTGTCTTATTCCTAAGATCAGAAAAATCCAAGCCTGGTTA
Source organism: Physaria fendleri (assembly GCA_036630335.1). NCBI lineage: Eukaryota > Viridiplantae > Streptophyta > Magnoliopsida > Brassicales > Brassicaceae > Physaria > Physaria fendleri. The sequence goes on along the minus strand of CM071718.1, from coordinate 23,144,622 downwards.
CTCACTATCAACCGATTAGTTTGTGTAATGTTGCTTATAAAAATTTTACAAAGGTATTAACTAATCGCCTCAAGCCTTGGATGAATTTGATCATCTCATACACTCAGTCGGCATTTATCCCTGGAAAACAAATCACGGATAATGTTCTTGTTGGCTCTAAAATCATTCATTCTCTCCGCACAAGGACAAGGAAGATTGGCCATTTAGCTCTTAAACTTGACATATCCCGAACCTTTGATAAAGTAGAGTCACAAGGACAAGGAAGATTGGCCATTTAGCTCTTAAACTTGACATATCCCGAACCTTTGATAAAGTAGAGTGGAACTATTTGGACGCAATGATGACTCAACTTAGCTTTAGCGATACATGGAGACACTGGATTCTCAAATGTCTATCTTCTGTTTCTTACTCTCTTCTTATCAATGGTGTTCATAGCCAATCCTTTTCTGCTTCCAGAGATCTTTGACAAGGTGATTCTTTATCACCATATCTTTACCTTATGTGTAGGGAAAGGCTCTCTGAGATGCTCTCTCGATGTGTTCATCTTGGTCATATTCATGGCTTCAGAACTGGAAAAGTTGGACCTACAATATCCCACCCTCCGTTTGCGGATGATTCCCTACTTCTTTGTCAGGCAACTCCTACTGAATGCATAAACTTTAAAACCATTCTTAACACTTATGCTATTCTTTCAGGTCAGCATATCAATTATCAGAAATCCAATTTATTTATTTTGGCAAAACGTCTACCTCCTACAACCACCAAGAACTCTGTGATATCCTGGAAATCAACAATATTCAAGGCATAGGCAAATACCTTGGCCTTCCCGATACCTCCACAGGAAACAAAACAAATAGTTTCTCGTACCTTCTTCAGAAAACTTCCAAACTCACTCAAAACTGGACATCAAAATTTCCATCCCGGCTGGTAAGGAACGCTAATAAAATCTATTCTACAAACCATTCCTTCCTATGTTATGGCTTGCTTTCAACTTCCTAGGAAGATCACTGTGGTTCTATTGAGAGTCAAATCCGAAATTTTTGGTGGAATAATAAAAAAACAAGGTATTTAGCCTTTTCTCCTTGGATTCTTCTGGCTAAATCCAAATGTTATGGTGGTCTTGGCTTTCGTGATCTCCCTAATTTTAATATCGCTCTTCTTACCAAGTAAATTAATCGTCTCATCACTACACCATCATCATTATTATATAAAGTTTTACAAGGCAAGTATTTCCACAGGAAACACATTATAGACTCTACTACAACTAAACGACCTAGTTTAGCTTGGAAAAGTTTGAACAGAGGAATTCAAATTCTCCAGGAATGAACTCAATGGAAAATTGGCACTGGCAAAACTACTGATTTCTGGAATCTAAATTGGCTGAACACTTTACCTTCTCGACCTCCTAGACCTCTTCTATTTGGGGATCATTCTGCTTTTTCCACAGTCTCAGATGCTTTAGACCCACAAACTAATACTTAGAACATGAATCTTCTCCAACGTCACGTTCATCCTCAGGACATTCATTTCATCTGCTAAATTAAGTCGAATATATAATCAGCTCCTCACTATATCTTATGGAGATTTCATCATATTGGGTATTTCTCTGTCAAACATGTATACCATCTCCTTCACGATCCTACTCGAGTAACACAAGTAAGCACATCCTTTCTCTGTCAAACATGTATACCATCTCCTTCACGATCCTACTCGAGTAACACAAGTAAGCACATCCTCCTACCCTATTAAGCAAGACTTCTCCAAACACATTTGGTCATTTTCTCTACCACTAAATCTCAAACATTTCTGGTGGAAAGTGGTACATCTAGCACTTCCTACTGCCGATAATATTATTTCTCGAGATTTGCCAATCGATAATCAATGCTTCCTCTGTAAAGAGCATCAAGAAAATGTTTTCCGTATGTTATGGGAATGTCATATTTCTCAGGAAATCTGGCAACTCGGCTTGTCTTCCCTTTCGTCTACCTGCCAGCCTATTGACAACCTAATGGATTTCCTCGCACAAATCAAGGATCTTCATTTGAATAAGGTATCGACTCTTCCCTTTTTTATAGGTTGGAGGATTTGGAAAACACGAAATGCACTTATCTTTAAGAATCAGAGAAGCCCTATTCCGATCATCATCCAAAATGCCATTATCGATCAACTTTGGGACAAGTCTCAAAAAGCGACTTATAGCAAAAGAGAATCCACTTCCTTACCATTGAGCATGATCTCTTGTTCTTCAAACATGTTCACCTGTTTAACTGACGCTACTTGGACTTCCACAACTGATTATTTTGGCTATGGTTGGATTCTTAAAAATCAAAACAACAAGATTCTTCTCACAGGATATGGTAGCTCACAATACATTCCTGATGCTACACAAGCAGAAGCCTATGCATTGAGAGAAACTGTCTACTACTTATTTGCCGTAGGTTATAATCAGGTCACGTTCCTCAGAGATTCAAAAGAAATTTGTGACACTCCAGTACTTCAGAAAAGATGGGAGAAAGCTCAGACGGATCATTGCCTTTCTACAGTTGAAGATATTGCCATACTATGTGCTAAACATAATCTTCAATTCGAATTCCGCTATATGTCAAGAAAGGATAATAAGGAAGCTGATCTTTTAGCCAAAGAATGTCAGATCAATAAATCTTCTTCTATCCTCCGCTGGGTGATGTAACTCGAAGTGTAGTGTAGACGACAAAAAAAAAATATACACCAAGATTGTGTATGAGGAGCATTTTTATAAAAACATAATTTTATGTATGGATTTGGGTTTGTGCTTATGGTTTTTGAAAATGAAGCATGGTAGAACTAAAGTAAACTTATTAAATATTCTACTTTTTTAATCCATTTTATTTTCTTTCTCTTTCACA
>CM071718.1:23129301-23140139 GCA_036630335.1 Physaria fendleri | reverse complement strand
TGCAATTGTGTCATAACAACAATGTTTACCAGTTTAACCAAACATAATGTAAACTGCAAATAGCCAAATTGAAAATAAGTTCAACGAAAAAATTTTCATAGGTTTTATTGGAAAATAACGTTTGCGATGATGCTTTAGTCCTAAGAATAACATCTCCTTTTATACATCTGAGATTTACTCAAAGAAACCTAGATCCTTCTAATCAATCTAATACACTTTCCCTTTTCTCCAAATACGATTTTCCTTATCTAGAGAATAAAAATTTTCTATCATATCTCCAACTATGTAACTTTCCGTTTTCCTTGCACTCACATTAGGTTGCTTTCCGAGTCATCTGGCCAAACCGGACTACTATTCCCTTGTCATGAAGATACTAAACTCTCATCAGTTATAGGCTGAGAATTCTTAGCAGTGATAGCAATAGCAAGAGCATCGTTTGAATTAATGCTATTCTCACCATTAGTATTGCTACGCTGTTCATAAACAATACTTTCCCTCCCATTATGGAGCCCTTCCCTGAGAAAAAAATTGAAGTAAAGATTAAAAAATTATCAGAAAGAAAGCTAATGCCAATAGTACTTGTTTATTAATAAGATGAAGGTACAAATGCAAACGGAACAAAAAAAAAATCTGAAATGAAAATAAGACGAGGTTTATATAAGGGGAAAGAAGATCAAAAATAGTATTTTTATAATCTTTTATGGGTTTATAAAAAGGGGATATTATTATAATTGAAGAAAAAAATTGCTTCATCCATTAAAATGGAATTGGAAGTAGTTCTCACCTCAAGCCAGAGACGGTTTGTCTTTCTCTTAGCTGAAGAAGTTCCCTTGAAGCCCTTGATGGAGTTCTCTCTTTCTCTTAAGTCTTTATTTGATGAACTTCTTTCTTGACGCATTACAAAATTCATAAGACTTGCAGCATTTTGAAAGGAGGTTGCATCTAGTTCAATCCAAACCACAAAACAAAGAAATCACTTTGAAAAACCAAGATTAAAGGCTAAGATCCTCTTAAAGCGACTCAGGGACGAGAGTATCTTTCTCCTTTCCATGACAACAACGGGTTTGAGATTCCAACGACAGAGCATAACATAAATCGCTTGTAACAAAAAAGTCATTCATGCTTTACCGAAAGAGATATAAATTTTGTAAAAGCTAATCAAGAGTGCGGGTAAATGGCTGACCTTCAACATCGAATATCAAATATCTTCGTTGGACTGTTTTTCTATAACTCCGCCTTTCTAAATTTCCTATGTCCTTTCTGCAAAATGAATAGAAAAGCTTAGAAATTCATCAAAGGAGACAACATAGGGAGCAAAGTTATTACCAAAAGTTAATCACCTAATTGCAGAACCCCTCTCATTGGAAATAAGAAACCCATTAGATGCAGAAGAGAGAGAAAGAGACTAAACCTAAATGACTAAATGTGGCGATTACGCTTGGGGCAATTTAAACGAATTCTACTGTAGCTAACCTCTATAGCTAACCTCTTTCGGCTAAATTGTTTATCTACATTCATTCATCCACATATCAATTTTTGCAGGAAGAAACAAATAGTCTCTACAACTAAATGTAATATGATGATACCTTGGCTCCCCATGTTAGTACTTAGCACTTTACCATCTGATACAACTTGTGCAATATACATTCTAGCATCATTTACGGAAAAAGATGAAAGTCATAATAAGCCTAAGAACTCATATTAACCATTCTTCAATGCAAGAGATATCAATTCAATTGACATCATCGTTTTAATCTATCATAGAGAAGTAGTAAATTAAAAAGGTTTTCCTTTTCTTATTTTTTTTGTCAAAAAAAAAAGCTTTTCCTTTTCATCTACAAAATTAGAATGTACATCACTCAACGTGTGAAAAGAGCAGTCTCATGGATCTAAGGTTTTACTCACCAAAAGATTGACAGCCTTCACACTAGCCACTGAAGCATATGCAAGTGACCGCATAAACGGTGAAAATGCTAAAGGTTGATGCTTTGACAATCTTCTTTCGATGGTCTTTGAGGAGCAAGCCACTGAAGCATATGCAAGTGACCGCATAAACGGTGAAAATGCTAAAGGTTGATGCTTTGACAATCTTCTTTCGATGGTCTTTGAGGAGCATGATGATTTGGTTACGAATTTGGAGGATGAAGGCGGAAGATTAGCCGAAGAATCATCATCGGAAGAATCGGTGAAAGAAGGTGAGAAGGTAAAAAGAAAATTATTTGATGCAATCGAAATTAAATGATTAAGTTTAAATCATTACGTTTTTTAACAATTTTTTTATTTTAAAATGCTGACGTGAACACCAGAGTTGTTAAGTCCTCTCTCTTCTCTCTTCTCTCTCCCCGTATCTTCTAGAGAGAGGATGCGATTTCATGGCGATTTCCGGCGTTCTCCCTGTTTTCGCCGTAGTTTCCGCCAATCTTCCGTCTTTCTCCTCTGGATGCGAAGATTGTGTGGCTTTAGCTGGAGCACCTATTCTGTTTTGGTGCCTCCTGGGTTTGTCGGTGAGTTGAGGTTTTAGATCTGCGTCGGAGGAGATCTGGTTTCCTCCATATCTAAATCTTCCCTCACGACTTTTAGCTTCCGTTCGGAGTTCATCCCTTCGATTCTCCGGTACGGCTTCTGTCGCCGCACAGCGCATCGTTCCTTTAAGATGGATGTTGTCGGCTTTGAGTTTGATGGTGGTTGTCTCTTTGAAGCCACCGTCTTTGGTTCTCTGCGGCTGTTTTTCTCAGGTGCGTCGTTCTCCTTCGTGATCAACGGTGGATTGTGGAGCTGGTAGACACGAAGATCGGATTTTCATGAATTTCTTCGGCGATTCTTGTCTCTTCCGATGGTTCCGAGTTGTCTGTCACATGGATGGTGTTGGCGGATCGCCCTCATCCACCTACTTCCCCGTTTCCGAAGCTCGTTGGTCTTCCTCCGCCGGGAAGTGCTTATCTTTTCTCTAGCCGTCGCTTCGTCAAAACCCTAGCCGCCTCAATCGTTTCTTCGAGTTAGGGTTTGTTTAGTGGGCCTCTGGGCCTTGGATTCTTTATTAAAAATCTGGGCTTTGGTGTGGTTTTTTTGTTTAGTTTTATATGTTGTGTTTTAGTTTTGGGCCTCAGGCTTACTTGTGTTTAGATCTGTTTTTTCTCCTTGTTGGGCCTACTTGGGCCTCCTCCTGTGTCTTGGACTGAGCCCGTCTTCTTCCTTTAATAAACTGCTTTTCCAGTGAAAAAAAAAAAAGAACACCAGAGTTGTTCTCATATTATATAGATACATTCCTTGTCTTTTAAGTGAAAAAAAAAAAAGAACACCAGAGTTGTTCTCATATTATATAGATACATTCCTTGTCTTTTATTAAAGATGAGTTAAACAAAATTAACTAAAGCAGGAGTAACCAACTTATTCGCCTTTCAAACATAATTATGTGATATCATAGTCGTAGATACGGCCCACGTATATAGAGCTCAAAGCCCAAAGGCGAAAAACCCAAAACGAATAACGACGAAAAGAAAGTGATAAACTAAAAAAAAAAAAAAAAACCCAAAACGAATAACGACGAAAAGAAAGTGATAAACTAAAAAAAAAAAAGAAAAAAAAAATCCTGAGCATCAAATCCTTAACCTCTCTGCAAATTCACGGCAGAAAGAAGAGAGACGAAAACAAAAGATTCCTCCTTTTTGTGGGCATTGCTTGCTTAATGCCAATTCCCTCACTGGGTTCTCTTCATGATTGATTTTTCTTTTATTCAATCTCCATGGGAGCTCAGAAGAGTATCCACGCTGGTAGAGGTCATCACTCTTATCTTCTAAACTCATATTCTGAATTTTTGTTGTTGGATCAGGATTAATATGATAATGTGCTGAAAAGTGGTAAAATTCTGGAGTTTGATTGTGGATTTAACCACATCTTATGAATGGCAAATTCGTTTGAAGGGCTTTGATTTGTTTCCATGTTTCTTCTATAATCTATATTTCTGCATATGATGTATTTCATATGCACAGTTACGGTTATGTGTATGTGTGTGGTTTAATTGTAATTTGAAGGCATGAGTATTTCATATGCACAGTTACGGTTATGTGTATGTGTGTGGTTTAATTGTAATTTGAAGGCATGAGAACACATCATCTATACGATCATATGAATCGGATTGGTTTCATATGTGGCTTTCATAGATGTGTTTTTTTTATATAGTTTTATAAGAATATTGTAGGATACAATAGCGTTTTCTCAGCCTTTTTTGTTACTAACTCCCATCACGTGGAAGCTGAATTTCCTGAAAGTTTTTGATTGGATTCGTTTTGGAATCATGTTTTCAAATATGGCTTTCGAGCATAGGCATCGTTCTTGATTTTTCTTGTTTCGTTTATTCCAGCCAAGATTGATGTTAATGTGGATTTCACTCACAAGCTTTGCACTGTCATGTAATCTGTAGAACTGAAACGGTCTCATATGTTTCTTTTCGATTCAAGTGGTCAATTTGGGTTTGTGTGTGGCAGCCTCTGTATCAAACATCCAAATTTGTTTGGAGGGAGGGAGAAGCTCGATGTATCATGGGATAAAGGGTTGTACGATTCCAATGTACTGGTGGCTTTTAGGAGACCTAGACCGGAGTGGCGTCAGCAACAGTGCTTCTTCATACAGCATTCACTTTCACCCGAGATAGGGGTCCACGGCACCCCAGTTGAAAATTTTTCTCGGTCAGGGAGTGGAGGTGTAAATCTGTCTAAATTGGCTGTTGGTTTAGACTTGAGTGAGCCAGCTAGTTCAAAATGGAGCAGCACAACCAGCATTAAGTTTGAGGTACCTACCCGCACATTTTTCTTCTTCAGACATTGAAGTACAATATTGTTCTCTTTGCTGTTTTGCTTTTGGCTAAAAGAGTGATGATATTTTCCATTGGGGCAGCATGTGCGTCCAATTAACGATGAGGGACTGAGGGACCTACCCGCACATTTTTCTTCTTCAGACATTGAAGTACAATATTGTTCTCTTTGCTGTTTTGCTTTGGGCTAAAAGAGTGATGATATTTTCCATTGGGGCAGCATGTGCGTCCAATTAACGATGAGGGACGCGCAATAACCAGAGATCTAGAAGGATTTCCTATAACATGCAGGTGATATTTGATATCTCTTTTGCTTTGATTTGTTTTCTTAAAACCTAACATAAAACTGATATTTACATCGGGTTGAATTCTTTGCTATGCAGTGGAAATACCCATGACAGTATGGTGGTTTTAAAGCAAGAATCCCGGTTTGCAAATGCTACCGACCGAGGTCTTTCTCATGTAAGAAGAAACTCTTCATATCTGGTTCATGGCCGAAGCAATCATTTTGCACTAATTTCTTGACTTTTCTTTTCTCTTCTCGATTTCAGTTTAGCATGCAAATAGAACAAGGTATTCCGGTTGTGTCCAAATGGCTTATTTTCAACCGTTTCAAATTTGTTGGATCAAAAGGTGTCAGGTTGGGACCGGCTTTTCTCTTAGCAAGGTACTGACAGAATCTTACATACTCTGTCTAAAGTACAACTACATTTGTGAAGATATCTTAGTTTTGTGGTGGTTCTTACCTCTTTTTTGACAGCTTGACAGGTGGTTCAATTGTAGGAGACATGGCACCTTATCAAGCATTTGCCATTGGAGGCCTTGGCAGTGTTAGAGGGTATGGTGAGGGTGCTGTTGGATCGGGGCGGTCTTGCCTTGTTGCTAATACAGAATTGGCATTACCTTTGGTACGTGGAGCTGTTTGTATGATTTCTACCATCAAATGGTTTCTCCTGTTAAACTTTCATTTTCCTGTTTAAGTACAGAACAAGATGACAGAAGGAACCATCTTCCTGGATTGTGGAACCGACCTAGGCTCAAGCCGCCTTGTCCCTGGTAAGTTCACTTCGCCTGCTCCCAAACAAAAACCATAGGGATTCGGGTATGGGCTACGGTTCAAGTCTCCACTGGGTCACCTTCAGGTTGACTACGCTGTAAATGCTTTCAGCCAGAAGACTCTTTACTTTGGTGTCACCAACCTTGCTTCTTCAACATAGTTGATAGAACAAAGCAATCAATCAAGAAAGCCCCCACATATTCAACGTTTTGAGAAGATAAATTAAGTGTCGTCTCTTGACAAACAAAAAAACAAAAGAAAATTGAAGTGTTGTCAATTTAATATTACAGGACTACAAGTTTACAGCTGCCAAGAATTTTGTCTGAAAGCTGCAGGTTTCATAGTTTTACATATCAGAGTTTGACCTAAACAGTCCTGTATGGTTGTAAACCCTGAACCAAATCTAAAANGATTGGCCTAGGGGTATGACGGTTCGGACAATAATCAATTCATAAACCATTTTTAGAGAGTGACTAAAGAAATTAAGTTAACGTGGTACATACAAACAAACAAATAGATCCCTTCAAGAGTTATAAACAAAAGCTCAGAAGAAATTATTGAACTGATTGGTAAGAGAGCTCTTGAGGTTTGAATACAGACCATAAAGAGAATACTGCTTAAGATTCTCGACCTCATACCAAGAGTTGAGAACTGCCAAGTGTTTATCAGTACCGGAAAACGCCAACTGTATCCCGAGACTGCAATCCACAGAACCTCCACGACCTTTGCAGCTTGGAGTTCTAATAGCACAATCTTGCCTGTTGAGGCACACAAAATTCTGATTTCCCTTGCACGAGGCACACCCGTCTCTCTTCCAGTATAGGTTTTGAAGCCTACCTTTCTGAAACTCCATCACCTTACAAACACAACAATAGCCATAAATAAGATCTCCAAAGAAAATCTACAATAAAATCAGATTTTCAGGCAAAGCATCATAAAATACAAAAAAAAAAAAAAGAACTATACCAAAGTAAAACTGGTTACAATAAAGGTGCTGTTAGCAATAAAAGCTGGAGGAGACCTCGCTGCGTATTTTCGACCAGCAAATGCAACCATATAACCTCCATAGTTGTCCTGAAGAGATTATATGCATCCACAAAATTAAACATGATTAGGGTCAATATCAAAACATAAATACATATTGTGAGCCCGTTTGTATAGATGATAAGACAGTAATTCCTATCTTCATATCTTTGACATGAGATATGGATTCCTAATCATGGTTAATTTGTGGTCACACTAAATCAAGTTTAATAGTAATTTTTTTCGACACAACCTAATAATTTACTACTACTTAAGAAAATATGAAGCAAATCTAATTAGTTTAATCTAAGTAAGGTGAACACTCAAATCTACAAAAGAAACGAAAGTTACTCATTTTAACTCTAGCCAAGTGTTTTTTTTCCGAATACCGGGAAAAAAGAGGAGGTGTTAATGGAGAGGAGAGAGATCTCGTCGATCTTAGGACGAAAGAGAGAGAGCTGTGAATTAATGGCGGCGAGGGTAAGGCGACGGTCACAGGGAGAGAGAAGAACAGTTTGGTTGAGGAAGAAAGAAGGACGAGACGAGAATGCGATTCCGAATGTGAATCCGTCGGATCTTTGGATTTTTGTGTCGGAGCAAGGGGAATAGATATTGTTGGTGTTACCTCCTCCTCCTCCTCCTCCTCCGCCAGAGGCAAAAGCTTTGTGGAAACTGGTAATGGTTAGAATCACGGCGGAGGAGACGAGGAGAGTTAGGGTTTTTGAAGCATACATTTTTGAAAATGGTTAAGACGGATTTGGTTTGTGAAGAGAGAAAGAGAGAGTGGGTGTGTGGGGATAAACCGATATATATAAGAAGCTAATACCAAGATGTATTAAGCATACATCGAGAGTCTGCCCTTTTTCAAATGAATCCTGACAAGGCACCTGATCTTGACGGGTTCACTGCAGATTTCTACCAGAAGAATTGAGATCTTATCAACAATCGCTTATTCCACTCCATCAAATCTTTTTTTGGATTCCATTGACCTGATAGCACCTTCATGGACACATATATCTGCCACTGTCTTATTCCTAAGATCAGAAAAATCCAAGCCTGGTTACTCACTATCAACCGATTAGTTTGTGTAATGTTGCTTATAAAAATTTTACAAAGGTATTAACTAATCGCCTCAAGCCTTGGATGAATTTGATCATCTCATACACTCAGTCGGCATTTATCCCTGGAAAACAAATCACGGATAATGTTCTTGTTGGCTCTAAAATCATTCATTCTCTCCGCACAAGGACAAGGAAGATTGGCCATTTAGCTCTTAAACTTGACATATCCCGAACCTTTGATAAAGTAGAGTCACAAGGACAAGGAAGATTGGCCATTTAGCTCTTAAACTTGACATATCCCGAACCTTTGATAAAGTAGAGTGGAACTATTTGGACGCAATGATGACTCAACTTAGCTTTAGCGATACATGGAGACACTGGATTCTCAAATGTCTATCTTCTGTTTCTTACTCTCTTCTTATCAATGGTGTTCATAGCCAATCCTTTTCTGCTTCCAGAGATCTTTGACAAGGTGATTCTTTATCACCATATCTTTACCTTATGTGTAGGGAAAGGCTCTCTGAGATGCTCTCTCGATGTGTTCATCTTGGTCATATTCATGGCTTCAGAACTGGAAAAGTTGGACCTACAATATCCCACCCTCCGTTTGCGGATGATTCCCTACTTCTTTGTCAGGCAACTCCTACTGAATGCATAAACTTTAAAACCATTCTTAACACTTATGCTATTCTTTCAGGTCAGCATATCAATTATCAGAAATCCAATTTATTTATTTTGGCAAAACGTCTACCTCCTACAACCACCAAGAACTCTGTGATATCCTGGAAATCAACAATATTCAAGGCATAGGCAAATACCTTGGCCTTCCCGATACCTCCACAGGAAACAAAACAAATAGTTTCTCGTACCTTCTTCAGAAAACTTCCAAACTCACTCAAAACTGGACATCAAAATTTCCATCCCGGCTGGTAAGGAACGCTAATAAAATCTATTCTACAAACCATTCCTTCCTATGTTATGGCTTGCTTTCAACTTCCTAGGAAGATCACTGTGGTTCTATTGAGAGTCAAATCCGAAATTTTTGGTGGAATAATAAAAAAACAAGGTATTTAGCCTTTTCTCCTTGGATTCTTCTGGCTAAATCCAAATGTTATGGTGGTCTTGGCTTTCGTGATCTCCCTAATTTTAATATCGCTCTTCTTACCAAGTAAATTAATCGTCTCATCACTACACCATCATCATTATTATATAAAGTTTTACAAGGCAAGTATTTCCACAGGAAACACATTATAGACTCTACTACAACTAAACGACCTAGTTTAGCTTGGAAAAGTTTGAACAGAGGAATTCAAATTCTCCAGGAATGAACTCAATGGAAAATTGGCACTGGCAAAACTACTGATTTCTGGAATCTAAATTGGCTGAACACTTTACCTTCTCGACCTCCTAGACCTCTTCTATTTGGGGATCATTCTGCTTTTTCCACAGTCTCAGATGCTTTAGACCCACAAACTAATACTTAGAACATGAATCTTCTCCAACGTCACGTTCATCCTCAGGACATTCATTTCATCTGCTAAATTAAGTCGAATATATAATCAGCTCCTCACTATATCTTATGGAGATTTCATCATATTGGGTATTTCTCTGTCAAACATGTATACCATCTCCTTCACGATCCTACTCGAGTAACACAAGTAAGCACATCCTTTCTCTGTCAAACATGTATACCATCTCCTTCACGATCCTACTCGAGTAACACAAGTAAGCACATCCTCCTACCCTATTAAGCAAGACTTCTCCAAACACATTTGGTCATTTTCTCTACCACTAAATCTCAAACATTTCTGGTGGAAAGTGGTACATCTAGCACTTCCTACTGCCGATAATATTATTTCTCGAGATTTGCCAATCGATAATCAATGCTTCCTCTGTAAAGAGCATCAAGAAAATGTTTTCCGTATGTTATGGGAATGTCATATTTCTCAGGAAATCTGGCAACTCGGCTTGTCTTCCCTTTCGTCTACCTGCCAGCCTATTGACAACCTAATGGATTTCCTCGCACAAATCAAGGATCTTCATTTGAATAAGGTATCGACTCTTCCCTTTTTTATAGGTTGGAGGATTTGGAAAACACGAAATGCACTTATCTTTAAGAATCAGAGAAGCCCTATTCCGATCATCATCCAAAATGCCATTATCGATCAACTTTGGGACAAGTCTCAAAAAGCGACTTATAGCAAAAGAGAATCCACTTCCTTACCATTGAGCATGATCTCTTGTTCTTCAAACATGTTCACCTGTTTAACTGACGCTACTTGGACTTCCACAACTGATTATTTTGGCTATGGTTGGATTCTTAAAAATCAAAACAACAAGATTCTTCTCACAGGATATGGTAGCTCACAATACATTCCTGATGCTACACAAGCAGAAGCCTATGCATTGAGAGAAACTGTCTACTACTTATTTGCCGTAGGTTATAATCAGGTCACGTTCCTCAGAGATTCAAAAGAAATTTGTGACACTCCAGTACTTCAGAAAAGATGGGAGAAAGCTCAGACGGATCATTGCCTTTCTACAGTTGAAGATATTGCCATACTATGTGCTAAACATAATCTTCAATTCGAATTCCGCTATATGTCAAGAAAGGATAATAAGGAAGCTGATCTTTTAGCCAAAGAATGTCAGATCAATAAATCTTCTTCTATCCTCCGCTGGGTGATGTAACTCGAAGTGTAGTGTAGACGACAAAAAAAAAATATACACCAAGATTGTGTATGAGGAGCATTTTTATAAAAACATAATTTTATGTATGGATTTGGGTTTGTGCTTATGGTTTTTGAAAATGAAGCATGGTAGAACTAAAGTAAACTTATTAAATATTCTACTTTTTTAATCCATTTTATTTTCTTTCTCTTTCACA
>CM071718.1:23098414-23114565 GCA_036630335.1 Physaria fendleri | reverse complement strand
GAGCTGTCAATTAGGGCCCGCCCGAAACTGTTAAACAGTTAAACCCGTTTTTTTCAATTTTAATGGGTCGGATCTATTTTTCTTAGGTTCTAGAAAAAAAATAAAATAAGAAAGTAATAAAAGGTTCTAGAGAGTTCTTCTAAACTCCACAAAACCTGCATAAGGGACTTTCTCAGAATCAGCAGCCACAACAAACAAACAATACGTCTTCTTCTTCATCTCCCTTTGAATCTCTAGGATTTTCGAAGGCAAAAAGATGTTTGGGCGAGGACCTTCAAAGAAGAGCGATAACACTAAGTTCTACGAGATCTTAGGTGTTCCGAAGAACGCATCTCCTGATGATCTCAAGAAGGCTTACAAGAAGGCAGCTATTAAGAATCATCCTGATAAGGGTGGAGATCCCGAGAAGGTTAGATCCCTTCACTTATCGCTTATGTTTCTGGTGAAATTCGATCTGTATGAATTTGCATTTTATTAGTTTGATTGTGATGTTTACGATCGATTGAGGTATTAGGAGACTTTTAATCACAAATTTTGATCCGATCTGAAAACTTGGGAGTTTGAGCTCACTTTTGTTTGTGTTCCTGAATAATTATCCTAATACTGGGGAATTTAGGAGAGCCATGACCGTTAGAGCTTCGATTTTCACATAGGAGTGGAAAATTTCTCAATTGGATTCAATCTATTGTTGTTTCTTTTGGATGCATACACACGATTTAGACGTTTTGTTTAAGCTGTTTTCAGTCTTATAGATTCGTGAGGTTTCATAATCTGACAATTGAGGAATTAAGATTAGAATTCAGTTTCTTTGATTAGTTTTGGAGCGTTTGACTTTGGTTTGTGGTAGTGTGATGGATAGGAATAATTCGTATTTGTCATTGCAGTTCAAAGAGTTAGCTCAAGCTTATGAGGTTCTTAGTGACCCGGAGAAGCGTGAGATATATGACCAATATGGAGAAGATGCACTTAAGGAAGGAATGGGAGGTGGAGGGGAGAAGCGTGAGATATATGACCAATATGGAGAAGATGCACTTAAGGAAGGAATGGGAGGTGGAGGTGACGGGTTAGTAACTGCCCTAGGTTTATAATCATATGGATTAGTTGATTCTTGTTTCATTGGAAAAAATGCCAACTTTTTTGGACCCTAGATGGTAACATGTCCTTAGTATGTGGTTTTTGTATATTATAACAGGAAGGGATCAAAATATGGAGCCTCCTTGACATGTGGTGGCTGTCAAGGTAGAGGTATGAAAGTGACAATTAGGCAGGTTGGACCTGGAATGATCCAGCAGATGCAGCATGCTTGTAATGAATGCAAAGGAACCGGGGAGACCATCAACGATCGTGATAGGTGTCCACAATGCAAAGGAGACAAGGTGACACCTGAAAAGAAAGTGCTTGAAGTGAATGTGGAGAAGGGAATGCTACATAGTCAGAAGATTACATTCGAAGGACAAGCAGATGAAGCGGTCTCTACCCTCATACATTTACTCTCCAGTCTTTGTTTTAATTTTCCTTCTTCCGACTATAACCTTTTTTGATGTTTATCTGTTGGAACAGCCTGACACCGTCACTGGAGATGTAGTGTTTGTACTTCAGCAGAAAGAGCACCCAAAGTTCAAGAGAAAAGGAGAAGACCTCTTCGAAGAAAGTGCTTGAAGTGAATGTGGAGAAGGGAATGCTACATAGTCAGAAGATTACATTCGAAGGACAAGCAGATGAAGCGGTCTCTACCCTCATACATTTACTCTCCAGTCTTTGTTTTAATTTTCCTTCTTCCGACTATAACCTTTTTTGATGTTTATCTGTTGGAACAGCCTGACACCGTCACTGGAGATGTAGTGTTTGTACTTCAGCAGAAAGAGCACCCAAAGTTCAAGAGAAAAGGAGAAGACCTCTTCGTCGAGCATAAAATTTCTCTAACCGAAGCTTTATGTGGCTTCCAATTTGTCCTGACCCACTTAGATGGTAGAAATCTTCTCATCAAATCGAATCCAGGCGATATACCAGAGACCATTCATGAAAGGTAAGCTCTACATCCACTTCACAGTGGAGTTCCCAGACTCCCTAAACCCTGACCAGACCAAAGCACTAGAAGCTATTCTACCTAAACCCTCAACAGCTCAGTTGAGCGACATGGAGACAGATGAGTGTGAGGAGACAACACTGCATGATGTTATCGACATTGAGGATGAGATGAGGAGAAAAGCACAAGCTCAAAGAGAGGCTTATGATGATGAAGACGAAGATGATGATCATCCTGGTGGTGCTCAAAGGGTGCAATGTGCTCAGCAGTAAGTAAACCTAGGCGTTGACTACATTGGTTTAGTTCCAACTTGTGTTTTTGTTTCTTCATTTTAAAATTGTCTTATTACAATTTTGTGTTTTTTTGAAGTATTAAATTTGTAGTGATATAATATCTCCAAGAACATGATACTATTTGTCTTCTTTCTACATAGTAATGCCATAACTCCGATGTGAAACAAAAACCAAACGCTAAAAGAACTGATACTGTAAATCTTCTCACCACCGTACAAAATGGAGAAGATCCACCATATGCAAATTCATCTCTCCACGCCAAAGATCACGGACATGACGATGGCAACGAACCTCAAACAATTACGGACTGGCACATACAAAATGATTGGTTGAAAGTTTTAAACCTCCATATCCACCAACACAGGCACTTGACATATTTTTTTTGATAAAGGCTTGAGGAAAGTTTTAAACCTCCATATCCACCAACACAGGCACTTGACATATTTTTTTTGATAAAGGCTTGAGTCACTTGACATATTGACAAAACTTTTGTTGGGACCTGTCATTTTTAAAAAATATAAATAGAATATAAAATTTATGGGATGTGTAAAAATAATATTTTTGATTAAGTGTAAAAATATATATATAAATAGAATTATTTTTTATAGAATTCAAATTTGATAAATAAAATTTATATATAGTAAAGAAAAATGTTTTAATTTTTTAATTGTATTAATAATTTTAAAATATATATAAAAATATTTTTTATTAAATATGCCTCAAATTTATTATTGTATAGGTATGTGGTTTCGGAAAGTTCTGAAGAGAAGATAAAAGAATCCGAAATTCGTATTTCGCTAGTTCCAAGATTGATATCATGTTTTAAAACCACTTCTATTTTAGATATACCAACGACTTGTATATGGATATTGATTTTGAGAAAAATAAATAATAATTTTATTTATTAGATATAGGAAAATAATTAAAACCTACACACTTCTAAGATTATAGAACTCTTTTCTGAGTTCTCTAACTACACTATTCCATATTTATTTCCAAGTAACTCCAAACTTGACTTGCCCTTTAGGAAAAAATACATGCACTTCAGATAATTAGCTCTCCAAGCTACTTACTCCCCAAGCAGCTTGCTCTCAAGCTACTTGTAGCTACTTGTACTCCAAGCAATTTGAATCTTGAACTCCAAGTCTTGTTAGACTTCAAGTCAATGTTAGAATTATCAAGAAAGCTCTTGTATTTATTGACAATTTGTATCTAAATTTTGATTTATCTTGTATTTATTCCGTAAATATTATTTAATAAATAAAATGGATAATGTGTCATATTATCAATGATTCTTAAGGAACACTATCTACAAATATGTTATTTTATTTTATAATTTTTAGATAAACAATAATTGTAGTAGATAAACATTATCATTAGATAAACATAAATATTTGTAAATTGTTTTTTTATTTTGGTAATAAAACATTTTTAGAACAAATCCAAATTAAAAGCTGTGATAATTTTTTTATCATCAAATTTTATTTTATTAAAAATTATCTAATAATTATGATCTATCTTACAACTCGATCATATATCTAATAATTATGATCTATCTTACAACTCGATCATAAACAATCCTAATAATTAATCTAATCTAACGATTAAAACCATTAAGTTTTATAAAATAAATAATAATTCTAGATAATTTTTATCGAAAAATTATGGATAAGCATTAATTATGTTTAAAATTCTTCTATATTAATATGCAGTTGATATTTTATTATAATATTTCAATAATTAGTCATACAAACCAAAATTTTCTTTTGTCCAAAACCAAAACCGCTTAAACAGACTGAACCAGACATTTACTCCTAAATTGGCATAAGATAAAACAAAATGTCCAAAATAAGAAATGAATCTATTAGGAAGTAGTACAGTTGGCTTAGGATAAGAACTAACATATTTCGATACTTATCTTCTTCTCTCTTTTGTAATAACTCAAGATTTTTTCCTTCTATGGAGAAAACAAGGGTATCACATAGACTCAAACACACGACAAATTGAAATCTATAAGATCCCTTCATCCCTAAGAAAAAAAAAAAAAAATCTATAAGATCACATATCTTCTTTACAGATTGACATAGATTTTTTTCACCATTTCTTTGATAAACATGGAGAAGATGCATCGAAGAACCTTTACCGCGGATCCAGACTTTTCGTTTTGGTCGTCTTCTTCATCTTCAGCTTCGATAGGCAAGAACAGTGACGATGAAAAAGGTGGAAAAGATGAAGTTGAGTCTCCTTTCAAAGGTCCTCTTGATATGATGGAATCTCTTGAAGAAGTCTTGCCCACCAAGTAATTATCTTTGTGATGGAATCTCTTGAAGAAGTCTTGCCCACCAAGTAATTATCTTTGCCGACTCGTGGAAACAGTTTTTTTTTTTACAAATAGAATTTAACATTCATACCAAAAAACAAAAAAAAAATGTTTTTTTTTGCTTCTGTCAGAATTTTTTTTTGTGATTCTTGTCTGAATTTGGTTCTAATGTCTTAAAAATTGACTTTTTTTTTTTTTAGGAAAGGGTTATCGAAATTTTACAAAGGGAAATCAAAATCATTCACGAGCTTAACGGAAGCTGCATCTTTACCGGTGAAGGAATTAACAAAACCGGAAAATTCTTACAGTCGTCGGAAGAGGAATCTTCTGTGTCACAAGATATGTCATCGTGGTGGGATTTCGAAGAAACCAGTTAAAAGTTTTTCACCGTTGGCTGTAAAGGCGATGAGTCAAAGAGAAGGAGAGTCTTCTTCTTCCTCAGGCGATGATTCTCTTCAAACTCAGACGCAAGATAATAAGAATCTCATTACGCCGGGGAAAAGTAAAGGGTCTTTTGGTAATTTTGTTCCGGTTGTTGTTGAGTCGCCGAGGTGCTTACAGACGGCGGCGTATAGGAACATTATTCTTAAAAATTAATTTTAACTCTATTTTTGAGTTGATGAATTAAAACTTTTATATATAAGAATCTCATTACGCCGGGGAAAAGTAAAGGGTCTTTTGGTAATTTTGTTCCGGTTGTTGTTGAGTCGCCGAGGTGCTTACAGACGGCGGCGTATAGGAACATTATTCTTAAAAATTAATTTTAACTCTATTTTTGAGTTGATGAATTAAAACTTTTATATAGATTGCCTTTTTCTTAAAAATTAATTTTAACTCTATTTTTGAGTTGATGAATTAAAACTTTTATATAGATTGCCTTTTTGTCTGAAAAATCATTACCTATAAAAATAAAACCAATAGTTTTTTAATTTGTATTTAAAATTATATTTCCTCATTAACATTTTTTAATTTTACGGAAAATAATTAATAGACTTACATAGAAAAGTGCAAAACATCTTACATATTGAAACAAATTTAAATATTTACAACCCTTTATATAGTGAAATAAGGGGAGTATAAGAGATTGTAGATGTAGGATAATTAATTTTTTCTAAAACAATATTTTGGTGGTAAGATGTTTTTTGCACCAAATCCGAATTGAAAAAGTATGATAAATATTTTTTATAACAATATTTATTTTAATAAATATTATTTGTAATTATTATTTATCTTAAAATTATAAAATTTATACTCTGTTCTTCTTCTTTCTCGTCTTCCAAATAGATCTTTGTCGTTTTAGTTGTGTTGTCTCTTTCAATGCCTCGTAACTGTTTAGATGCTTCTCGGCTCTATGGCGATGTCGTCTTTCCCCGATGGTTTCTAATGGTTTTAACATCTCGTCTCTTCATTTCAACGACTTTTGAGTAGAGTCTGCTCCATTGTTACAGCGGAATTGAGACGATGTAAGCCGTTCATCGTCTGGGTCGTTTTCGTTTCATTCGTGCCTTGACATTCTCATCGTTGGGGTATTATCACAACCCTTGTAGGAGTTCCGTTGGTGTTGGGTAGTTTTTCGGGCGAAGTGACCTATCGTTCTTTCAAAAAAAGAAAAAAAGTGACCTATCGTCACTTCTTGGTTTGACGTGTGGTTGTTCGCCACATCTCTCATCTTAGTGGCGTTCACGTGCAGAGGCGAAGTATTGTGCAACATGGTGAGCGAGGGGTGCAACAGATGTCAGTAGGTCTGTCAATTTTGACCTGCACTTGTCAATTATTATTAATAATTTTGTATTACAAACTTGTTTTGGTTGTAACTTCTGATTTCTATGTTGGAATTGAGTGATTTTGGTATCTATTAATTTTGTATTACAAACTTGTTTTGGTTGTAACTTCTGATTTCTATGTTGGAATTGAGTGATTTTGGTATCTATGCGTATATACTAAAATTATCTGTCTAACAAGCTATAAAACGTGAAATTTGGACACCTGAAAGGTATGAAAGTTACAAGGTTCTGGACGTTTTACATAATGACCATATCGTAAGATAATCGATAATGTTCGAATTGTGGAACAGCGGAAACAACAATCTTAAGGACACTATCAATTTATATTTTCTTCCATTTCTAATTCGAATTTGACGAATGAAACATCATGTTTTCTACGTCATTGTTGAGGTTAAAACCATTTTGGTTTGAATTTGACGAATGAAACATCATGTTTTCTACGTCATTGTTGAGGTTAAAACCATTTTGGTTTTCTACTCTTTGAGACTAAATCCTCTGTGGATTTTTACTCATACTAAATCCTCTGTGGATTTTTACTCATACTTGAGATTTAAACCATTTTTTTGGTTTTCAACTCATTGAGATTAAGTTCTTTGTGGATTTCTACTGATAGATGTGAAATTTTGAAAATTAAAAACATTTAGTGTTTTTGCTTCAAATTGGATTTTAAAAAAATGTGTGTTCAAAGAACGTAATTCAAGAGTTATGACTCTAAGAGATGCAATCCAAGGAGATATGATTTAATGGATCCAATCTAAAGGTGCAACCAGATGGTGCGACAAAAAAAGGTGCAACCAAAACGGGTATGACCAAAGGATATAACCGAAAGGTTATGACTAATGGGTACGATCAAATAATGCGACCGATGAGTATGACTAAAAAGGCACCACCGAAAAGATATAACCAAAAGTTGCAGCTAATGGGTACGAACAAAGAGGTTCGACCAAAAAGTGCGGCCAATGTATCTCATGAATGAGAATGTTTATTGGGCAAGGAAAAAAAAGGGTTAAAACGTGGCATATGTGACTGAAAAATTATTTAGTGGTTGAAAAGATATCTCGTGATAAAAAAAGACTTCAAAACAAAATAAGTATTGATAATGAATTATCTTTTTTATTTTCTTGGAAAATATCAAAATAACGTTCAAACTTTCAAAAATACTCATTTTTAAGTACGAATTATCTTAATTTCAAATTAAAGCCTCAATTATTATTGACAGCGTATTAATTCTTGAACTTTTTAAATAATTTCTCATGTAGGCATGTCGTTAATCTTTTAAACGGTGAAATCAATTCCGTTTGCCATTCATCTAAAGTTGCATTTTATTAAGCGATGCGTTTCATTAATGATTATATGCCGTCAATAATAATTCAGAATTTAATTCGAAGTTTTAAAAATGAATATTTTTGTAAGTTTGACCGTTATTTTGATATTTTCCAAGAAAAAATAATTATAATTCATTATCAATACTTATCTTGTTTCTCCTTTGTAATAACAAAGATTTGTTTTAATTATTTTCCCTTTATGGAGAAAACAAGGATATCACATTGGTTCAAAACAAAACAAAATTGAATTCTATAAGATCCTAACAAAAAAAAATGAATCTATAAGATCCCATATCTTCTCTATAGATTGACATAGATTTTATCACATTTTCTTTGATTGTCATGGAGAAGAATCATCCCATATCTTCTCTATAGATTGACATAGATTTTATCACATTTTCTTTGATTGTCATGGAGAAGAATCAGCAACCAACGTTCACTGCGGATCAAGACTTTGCTTTTTGGTCGTCGTCGTCTTCCTCATCTTCCCTTTCAATAGGCAAAAACAGTGATGATGAACAAGGTGGAGAAGCTGAGGTTGAGTCTCCATTTAAGGGTCCTCTTGATATGATGGAATCTCTTGAAGATGTCTTGCCTGTCAAGTAAATATAATTTGTTTCTATGATTATGTCTGAATTTATTTTGTGATTCTGTTTGGTCTGAACTTCAGATATGTGTGATGAATTTTAGAAATGACCTATTATACTATGATTCCCACAATAGGAGATGTTTTAATGAATCATTATTGATTTTTTTTCTAGGAAAGGGATCTCGAAGTTTTACAAAGGGAAATCAAAATCTTTCACGAACTTATCAGAAGCTGGATCTTTCCGGATGAAGGATTTGGCGAAACCAGAAAACTATTACAATCGTCGAAGGAGGAATCTTCTCTGTCACCGGATATGTCATCGTGGTGGGATCTCGAAGAAACCCATCAAAAAAGTCTTAGCAAAAGGAGGAATCTTCTCTGTCACCGGATATGTCATCGTGGTGGGATCTCGAAGAAACCCATCAAAAAAGTCTTAGCAATGGCTATAAAGGCGATGACCCAAAGAGAAAGAGACTCTTCTTCCTCGGGCGATAATAAGAATAACAAAGGGTCTTCTGGTAACTGTGTTCCCGTTGTTGATTCGTCACGGTTCTTTCAGACTGCGACCGGTAGGAATATTCGTAATTTTATTTGTTAAATTTAAAGATCCAATGGTGGAATAATGTTAGTCACCTCTAAAATTCATCATATGTCAAAGGATATTAAAGTCATTAGGCCAAATTGGAAAAAAAAACAAAAAAAAGAAAGGAAAGATCCATTTCTAATTTCTTAGTTGACCAGAAACAAATTTACATCGTTTTAAAACTTTCAGATAAATTACCTTATTTCTAATTTCTTAGTTGACCAGAAACAAATTTACATCGTTTTAAAACTTTCAGATAAATTACCTTTATGTCTTTAATTTTACTTATTGTCTTAATGAAAATTTTCAAATTTTTATAATTAGAAAATCATTTATAATTACGTAGTCACATAACGAACCTTGGATGTCACGCCCAAAAATAAGTTAAATGCTACTATAAGTATAATATTATCTGTTAATTTAATTACATCCATTTTTGAGTTAACCCAAAAAAATTACATCAATAACTTTTAAATATATCACATTTTGACAAGCAGGTGTAAGTCAGATGGTAACCTCACCTCACCTTTGATCTAAGAGTCAGGAGTTCGAGTCACCAATAAACAAAAACGTATTCGAATACAGTAGGCAATATGGCAACCATCTACATGCCAACAATCTGCTCCAATAATGAAAACGTCTATGGAATTCGATCCCAGATTCTCTCTCTTACCCCCTCTTCGAAGTACTATGTAATGTCACTAGGCTATAATGGAAAATATATATATATATATATATATATATATATCACATTTTTGTCTAAAACATTAATTTTTGTCTTAACATAAATTCTAAAACTTGTATAATTAGAAAATCTTTTGTAATTATTATATATATCACATTTTTGTCTAAAACATTAATTTTTGTCTTAACATAAATTCTAAAACTTGTATAATTAGAAAATCTTTTGTAATTATGTAGTCAACATAACTAAACGTGGAAGTCATGTCCAAAGCCGTGCATGAGTACAAGCAGGACAACCATGTGTTTACGGTCCTAAAATTTAAGTCTACATAATTGGCTGAAAAAAAAATTCAAGAAGTGTTACTTAGTCTAGCGATTGGAACAGCTTTGTTTGCTTTTGAGGCCAAGTTCGAAGCCCTCTTACAACACATTAGTAGATTCTTTTATGTTTTCATAATTTATTTTTTGTGTTTTAACATAATTTTGCTTGTGACCTCATATTTCTCGTGCACGGCTTTGATCATGCCAAAAACAAAGTAAATGTTACTCCATCTATTTCATTTTAAGTGTGGTTTTAGGTTTTATCACATTTTTTAAGAAAACAAATAAATTACCCTTTCTAACCTTATTAATTTAATATTTACAATTTATTTGTTATAACAAGTCAAAAATGATAATCTCAATACAAGGATAAACTTGTCCAATTATGAAGATTTCTGTATTGAAAACCGAGAACAATATTTATTTTGAAAAGAAAAACAAAAATTTAAACAACATTTAAAATGAAACGGAGGGAGTATAAACAATAAAATTTCTCTCATTCTTTATTGTTATCAACCCTCAATTTTTAAATATGTAAATTATTATTGAATAATAAAATACTAAAATCCAAAATCAGTTTTTTTTTTGTATTTATATGGATGCTATTTTAATAAATATTTAATTCTATCATAATTGATTGAGGTATGTTTATTTCGTGATGAGTAGTTTCAAACGGCGGATGATAATAACAGTTTGTTAGTTTAGTTATATTCAATTTTTAATTGACCAACTTCTTTTTAGAACTTTTAAGCATATCACTTTTTTTTTTTGTCTGAAAATTTAATTATTCAACTAAATGTGGATGTCATGCCAAAAACATTTAATGTTATAAGATTTTTTTTCTTCTTTCTAGTATCATTCATTTTCTTGTGTGATTAAGCTTCAACGGTTACGATTTTTTCACAAAAATTCTCTAATTAATCATTTATTATCTAGCCAACATAAATTTTTGTGTTCTAATTCTGCATGTAGTTCACATAATCCAATGTCAGAAAATCAATAAATAACGTTAAATAGTTATAACGGATTTTTCCTGACAAAAAAAAAGTTATAACGGATTTTTATTTAAATGTTGGTCACCACGTATTATCCTATATTTTATGTATTATATTATATTAAGTCTTTTATTGAATTTTAGACCAACATTCTTTTTTTTTGTCACGAGACCAACATTCTTTACCTTTTCTTTTTCCTATTAATAAAAATGTTCTAAAATTCAATTAAAAACTTAATATAATGTAATACATAAACTTAATATAATATAATGTAAATGTGACAATATAGAATGATGTATTCATTCTAATTCAGACTAATACAATTTATTTTAATTTGAAATAATGTTGATTAATTTGATTTCATGGATGGTAAAATAAATATAGATTACTCTAATTTTGGTTCGATCCGCAACGTATGAACCAACTATTCATACCCAAAATATTTATACTCTCGGTCGAGCTTAAAGAGATTTTTTTCGTATACACACCAAAAAAAAACAGTTTTTTGACTATAATATTATTTTGAAACTGAAATTTTGAGATTAATTTGCTTGGTTTCAATAGGGAAAACTGTCAAAAAAATCGCCAACTTCTGTATTTTCGCAATTTGAGTCATGAACTTTGTTGTTAATTTTTTAAATCATGTATTATTGTATAGGTTCTACTATAAATCACCAACTTTTATTTTTTTACCAATTTAACCACGACGTTAACTTGTTAAATAACGGCGTTAAATCATGCTGACGTGGCGCTAACATGGCGTTGACGTGGCGATGACTTGGAAGAAAACTTGTTAATTATTTTTTTAAATCACGTACTATTATGCATATCTTTTTTAAATTACGAACTTTTAAAATTTTTACCAATTTAGACCCGATATTATTTATAATCAAGTTATTTGTATAAAATTATTATTTAAATATGGAAATAAATTCATTATTTGTGTAAATTTATAGTTTAAATATAAATATCAAACCCAAGCTTCCTTGGCCTGGTGGTACTACCTCCTATAGTTAGTGCTATAGGTTGGAGGTAACAGGCCTTGGCCTGGTGGTACTACCTCCTATAGTTAGTGCTATAGGTTGGAGGTAACAGGTTCGAGGGACGTCTGGGAAGGGGACCATATTACATGCTCTGGACTCCGGTCCGGATTAGTCTGGTTGGCAAATCCATCCAGATTACCGGTTAATCCTAAAAAATAAATATAAATATCAAATTTGTTATGCATATATATTTTTAATTATTTAAAAATACAAACACAAATTTTTCAAAAAATATCAAATTTGTTCGTTGGTTATTTTTGCATCTTTTGAAAAATTCATTAGTCTTATTTGTGTTACTAGATAAAAGTTTTTTATATTGGCTCTAAATAATTGTCAAAAAAGAAGGAGAAAAAAAAATCATTTGATACCCCTTATCAATGGTACTAAACAAATCTTCAATATATATAGCTGGCTATGCGACATTCATCCATAAAAGAAGAAATTCACGGAAGCGGGATTATCATTTACATCTATCAAAACAAATATTATTGCTAATAAATTATTCCTCAATTTTCAAACTTTACTTCTCATTTTTTTGACCCGATGTATTACTTGACTCGTTGAATCGAGATTTCTGATATATTTTTTTGAAAAATATTTTTTTTCATCAAGCTAAGAATATATATTTTTAGTGGTAAAATAAAAATCAATCCAATATTTTTTTTCATCAAGCTAAGAATATATATTTTTAGTGGTAAAATAAAAATCAATCCGTGATATATCGCGGGAGAAAATCTAGTTATTTTGATATTTTTAAATACTCTTTACCATTAATTATTAAATATGGTAACAATATTCTAAATATAGGTATGAGAGTTAATCTATTAAATATATAAAATTAATTCATCTTAAAATATAATCTAACTACTCGTAAACATAAGGACAAATTCGGAAAATCCAAAATAGTACTTCACAAATACTATAAGAAGATATATTGAATTTTTATAAGATGAAAAATAATTAATGATGGTCAAATTCTTTTTAATTAATAATATGTTTTTGGAAAACTTATGTTTATATTTTTAAATAACTAAAAATATATGTGCGTAGCAAATTTTATATTTATATTTAAACTATAACTTTATACAATTAATACATTTATTTCCATATTTAAACAATAATTTTATACAAAACATGATTATAAGAGATAATGTTGGGTCTAAATTGATAAAAGTTTTAAAAGTTCGTGACTAAAAAAAGATATGCATAATAGTACGTGATTTAAAAAAATAATTAACAAGTTCTCTTCCAAGTTATCGTCACGTCAACGCCACGTTAGCGCCACGTCAGCATGATTTAACGTCGTTATTCAACAAGTTAACGTCGTGGTTAAATTGGTAAAAAAAAAAAAAATTGGTGATTTATTGTAGAACATATACAATAATACATGATTTAAAAAATTAACAACAAAGTTCATGATTCAAATTGTGAAAATACAGAAGTTGGCGATTTTTTCGACAGTTTTCCCTTATAGCATTATGCTAATGTTTCTGAAAAGCTTTACCAATCACACCCTTAAAGAAAAAAATAAAAAGAACCATCAAAATTGATTTAAATAAAAACCAATAAAGAACAAAAAAAATTATATAAACTTTTCATTAACTTTATAAGTCGTGATATCTTTTAATTCCCATATGTTTTATCTAATCATTAAAAGAAAAACAAAACAAATCCAAGATTTTCATGATAAAGTTAATATGAATTTTTTTCTTTATTGGTTTTTATTTTTCGCCTTATATTCCTTTTTCATATAGAGATTTATCTCACATGCTATTAAATCTGATGTCACTCTAAAAATGCCACAAAAGAATTAAAATTTTAAAAATGTTTCTGAGTACAACATCTCTGTTAAAAGACATATTTTGTTCCTATCATTTTTTTCCAGAAAATGACTCAAGACTTCCATGATGTTTCACGCCGACACCAAACACTAATGGATGAGAAATATCGTAACCAAATGATATCAAAAATATAACAAATCCGTTGGCATTTAATACCGGTTTATTAATATCACACTGTTGAATAGGGCCGATCCCGAGACATATAAGGTCGCAAGGAAAAAAAATGTTAAACATACTAAAAACCTGATTCCAAAGTGAGTCGACAGATCTGAAGTTGTTGTTGTGAAGTCGGTTGTTTCTTTCAGTCCAGGAGAGGTATATCGTCGCCTGCCATAGGAGAATTAGAAGTACTTTGACTGCTTTGGGTCCTTGAAGTGAGGAGATCTGTTGAAGCGAGAGAGACCAGGATCGAGCTGGATTGATGGAGAGAGATTCTGCTGCTTTTTGCCAAATAGACCATGTGTACTGACAAGAGAAGAAGAGATGATCACGACTTTCAGAAGCGGATGAACAGAGAAGACACTGATGTGGAACTTGAAGACCCCAAGAGAGCAATCTGTCACGAGTGGGTAGTCGGTTGGAGAAGACACTGATGTGGAACTTGAAGACCCCAAGAGAGCAATCTGTCACGAGTGGGTAGTCGGTTGTGAATTGTAAGCCAGGTGAGAATTCTATGTTTAGGGACAGCTTGAGAGATCCAGAGTGATGATGACCATGGTACCGTTGTGAAGGGGGTTCTAATGGCTTTGTAAAGGGTTCCAGTGGTAGGAGGGTTTGGAGAATTTGGATGTGACCAAGACCAGGAGTCGTCTGTTGAAGTAAGAGATATTGTGCTTAGGTAAATCAGGAGATGAAGATGATTATCTGATCTAGCCGAAGGAATGGACCAGTGCCCATGACGCCAGAGAGAAGCTACTGACGCAGACAATGGGATTCCGAGGTTAGAGGGGCCAAGTGGTTTCCGGTATTCTAATAGACTTCCGAAGGGAGACCAGTTATCCGTCCAAAACCTGCAGTTTCTTCCATTCCCTAGTGAGACTGAGATCCAAGGTTTGACCCTATCCCTTAGCTTGAGCAACTTATTGACATGGTATGAATAAGATGGTTTTTGTTTTATTGTCCAGAAGTTGCTTAAGCTGTTTGATAGGATGTTGGAGGTGAACCAAGCTACCCATAGAGATCCGGAATTGGTGAACAAGAGATGGATTAACTTAAGAGAGCAAGCAGTATTCCAGTAAGATAAGTCTCTAATTCCAAGTCCACCTTCTTCTTTTGCTTTGATGACTTCTGACCAAGCTATTTTGGCGTGGTGACCAGATTCAAGATTTCCATGCCACAGGAAAGCTCCACAGATCGAGTTTATCAGCTTGATACAACCTTTAGGGAGAATGAAGGAACTACACCAATAGTTTGTGATCCCGTTTATGACTGAATTTAGAAGTTGAACTCTACCAGCCATGGAAAGGTTTCTGGCAGTCCATGAAGCAATTCTGAACATACTAAAAACCTTGAAAAAAAAAACAAAAAACACTATGGTCTGGGATTAGAACTTGTCATCTGCACTAGAAGTAATTAGTAATTAGGGTCGGTCCGGAATTTTTCGAGGTCCTATACAAACTTTTTTTAGGACCCTAATTAATAATAAAAACTATTTTCTTTGTTATAAAATTATTAATATAAATAAATAAATAAAACATAGGGAAAAAAAAAAAAAAAACATTTCTTATATATGGTTTAACATCTAAATAAAGATGTGCAAGGGCAATTTTGTAATTTGAGTAAGTCTCCACCACACAAAATTTGACTAAAAAAAAGAACCGTACGAGTGACGTAACTTTCCGATTAACAAGACAACAGCTAATTTATGCAATCCCAATCACAAAAGCGAATCGATTAACACATTAGCTTAGACGACGACTAACAAACACGGCGGAGCACACGAAACACTCGATCAAACAAGCCATAACTTTCCGATGAAGAATCCGTAAGAGAAAAATCGAAACTTTATGATGCACACTACCAAGCGATTCGATTTTCAGGCAACACAAGCTTCAATATCAGAAAATAACCACGCAAACAGATTCAGATCAAAGAAAATTAACAGCTGTATCACTAGAATATGCAGAATCAGTCCGAACTATCAAACTAGCAAAAATATGTGATTTCTAAGCTCAAACAAGTCCGATTTCAGCTAATGATGGAAACAGCAGTTCAAAGGCAGTAGCTATATGTTTCAGAGTGACAAAATGAAGCTCAAGATAGTCAACAATGGTGGTTCCGAAGTGATAAACGAAGAAGATGAAGAAAATTGCAAAAAGTTCAAATTTTTTTTTTTTTTTTTTTTTTT
>CM071718.1:23057417-23072718 GCA_036630335.1 Physaria fendleri | reverse complement strand
GTTAAAGTAAAAGTAGTGTATAGTCAAGTAAAAGATTCTAAGAATATCCCATAATTTTATGCATAATGCATGCATCCAGGTATATATAGTAAATATTTGATAATCATAAACGAATATAACGTCCTTCCTAATGCTTTTTTGGTCTGATTGCGTAAATAATCTGATTAAAACACTATGATAAATAAAGTTTGGACCACGAATATATAAGATTAGTGTAATCAATTTCAAAAAAATAACCACCATTACCTAATTTAATTTTTTGATTTTGACCATGGAAGTGTAATTATTTATTTATTTATTTTGTCGAACGAAAATTCAATTCAATTCAATTATTATTATTTTTGATCTTCTCCTATTTACATTACTGATTTCAATATGAGTTATTGATAAATGTTAATTTATTTGTTCAATGTCAGCATTAATTTAGTCATAAAACTTTTTTTTTAGGTATTTAATAATAAATTAACATAATTACTAGGAGATTAAAAATATCAACCATTGTGTCTAGGGGTGGGCAAAAAACCCGAAACCCGAAAACCCGAACCGAACCGAACCGAAAAAGTAAGAACCGGTACTCATTTTTATATACCCGAAAGACCCGAAACCCGAATTACCCGAACCGAACCCGACCCGAATATCCGAATGCCCAGCCCTAATTGTGTCTCTTTGAAACTCTTGTTCTTCTTCTTGGGAATTATTAATTATTTAGATTATATCAAAATATATATTAAGGATAGTTTTCTTAATCTAGTTGCAAAATTGTTTTGAAAACGTGTTGGGCTTAATTTTTGTTTATCTAAATAAAGCTAGCAAGATATCTAAATAATACTTTTTTTTTTCCCCCAAAAACCTTACTTTTATTAAATCATGAATATGAAATCAAGTTTAAACATCCAAAAAATGGACTAAGCCATAGTGGGATCCTATTGTCTATTGAGCCGTGATAGATCGAAAAATCCTTAGCAAACTTAGCCAAACAATCTGCCGCTTCATTGTTGGATCTCGATACTCTCTGAAACTCGAAGGTTGCTCCATCCGTCACTGTCCTATGGTGAACTTCAGTGGTGTACGTTAGTAGATGAGGCCACTTTTGTGGCTGTTTGATGGCTTCAAGGAGAAATATTGAGTCCATCTCAAATATGACCTGTTTGTAGCCCATATTCCCTATACAATTTACCGCCCACACAAGAGATGTTGCTTCTGCATCTAAAGGAGGGTACTCATTTTTATATACCCGAAAGACCCGAAACCCGAATTACCCGAACCGAACCCGACCCGAATATCCGAATGCCCAGCCCTAATTGTGTCTCTTTGAAACTCTTGTTCTTCTTCTTGGGAATTATTAATTATTTAGATTATATCAAAATATATATTAAGGATAGTTTTCTTAATCTAGTTGCAAAATTGTTTTGAAAACGTGTTGGGCTTAATTTTTGTTTATCTAAATAAAGCTAGCAAGATATCTAAATAATACTTTTTTTTTTCCCCCAAAAACCTTACTTTTATTAAATCATGAATATGAAATCAAGTTTAAACATCCAAAAAATGGACTAAGCCATAGTGGGATCCTATTGTCTATTGAGCCGTGATAGATCGAAAAATCCTTAGCAAACTTAGCCAAACAATCTGCCGCTTCATTGTTGGATCTCGATACTCTCTGAAACTCGAAGGTTGCTCCATCCGTCACTGTCCTATGGTGAACTTCAGTGGTGTACGTTAGTAGATGAGGCCACTTTTGTGGCTGTTTGATGGCTTCAAGGAGAAATATTGAGTCCATCTCAAATATGACCTGTTTGTAGCCCATATTCCCTATACAATTTACCGCCCACACAAGAGATGTTGCTTCTGCATCTAAAGGAGCAATTTACCGCCCACACAAGAGATGTTGCTTCTGCATCTAAAGGAGATAAAAGCTTCGGGAATGTCTTGATGCCCCAAAAAATAACATTGTTTCAATGTCAAAAGACTCTATAGTCTCCATAGCTTCTTAGGTTTTTGTTACTTTGAAGAGGCTATAGTTGTTAACTTGTTATCATCAGGCCAAATCTTTTGTTTTCTTATGATGGAATATGAGACTTTCTTATAAATTTCCACTCAAAGAAGAAGAAGTCAAATGTTTGACCAAAAAATGAAGAAGTCAAATTTTCGGTTTTTTTTTACTTAGAACCTTACTATATTTAGATCGGCTCTGCGTGCTCCTCTTTGTATACAGTATTAGTTAGAGTATAGTTTTGATCCATCGGTGTCGTGTACATCCAGACAGTGATCAATCTTTGTTGTTTATTATTATTTTTTGTTTCTTTTGACAGGATCCAACAGTACAGAACTCTAACTAACAAGCTATGGGTCCGTAATTGTCTAATTAAGAAAATATAATTTCATGTCAAGACGTGGTAATCACTACTTAAAAGCATTGAAATTGATTGATAACCTTTTCTATTACACTAATAATCTTCATCTTTTTCAATCACAAAATATATACCAAAACACTATTAACATGACATAAATGTATGATTTACAAAACTTACATACATATATGCATATATAAAGTAAAAACATGTTTGATTAACTTATCAAATATCATCACAACTCCATCTTGAAGTTGGAACACATCGCAAGTAACTGCACCAATGACAGTGATCATTGCCATTTTCTCTTCGGAATAGCATCACTAGAGCCACCACAAACCTGCACAAAACCCCCCAACAACATTTGTCTCAGATTTGGGAGTTACAACAGTGAAATGACAGAGTGAATATACAAGTCTTTACCCGGCAATTACTAGGATCAGAGATAGAAACCATAATAGGTATTGATAAGGCTTGTATTTGTATCTCAGAGGTGTGCCTTGTGACATTTGAACTCTAGCTATCCACTTGAACTGGTGGACGAGCTAGCAGTACAAAACCAAAGAGAAACCCGGTTACAAATCCACCCACATGAGCAAAATTATCAACGTGAGGTAGTATCCCAATTGCTAGGTTTATCAAGATGACAAACACAAGTGTCAGGAGTGCTGCAACTGAAACATAAACAACAGAAAATTCATTAACACCAAATCATAATCAATATGTTGGGTAATGGTAAAGCTTTAACCTTGTATGATCAGATCAAACATGAACATGAAGTGTTTACCTTGTTGGAGTATATTGTCCAGTTTGTCAAAAGTTCGGAAAGCATTGAGCCAAGAAGTCCAAAAAGAGCACCAGAAGCTCCAACAGAGATACTGTTTCTGATAAACAAAGCGGACAATATGCTTCCTCCAATTCCTGAGAATAGGTATATAACTCCTATCCTAACTGCAAAAAAATTCAGAACTAAGATTCAGATTCATATTCCTAATAATAGCATTAAGATTCAGATTCCTAACCCAATCTTCAATTATCATAACCAAACATAATCATCTCAGAACATTGACACAATTCACATTTCAAAAAGTACAGTTTACATCTCCTAATCCTATAAAACTCCGATTCTAATCCTTTAAATAACACCTAATACTCAATGATCATAAGATGACATATAGTAACCGACAAATAGTGCGTTTCTGAAACTTCACTTCACCAAAACGTGATTCACAGTAATAAGAACCCTAAATCAACATCTAATTGGGATGGAACTACGTACGTGCGAGAAGAAGGACCGAAGAGAGGATTAATCCGAAGAGGCTCAAAAGAGAGTCTCCCAAGGAACTTAGCAACACAGTGATCATTAAAACGGCGAGACTGAGAATGTTCCGGACAATTGTTAACAAACATCGCCACCACAAAAACCGCCACGTTAGCCGCAACAAACACCGGAACAAGCCACGAAGTCCATTGCGACGATAACGCGTTATCCCCAAATTCACTAGACCTCAACGATACCGGCATAGGCGGTGGTCCAATTCGATTCCGATCACCAATTCCTAGATCTTTCGTATAGGCATAGGCGGTGGTCCAATTCGATTCCGATCACCAATTCCTAGATCTTTCGTATACATTCGATTCTCCAGATCATCGTCTCTAACAGCCATAGTGATATGATCTTTCTCTCTAATTTGTTAGTTTGTTTGATTTTAAAAAACCTTATTATTCCAGAGTAGTTGAGAAAGTGGGTTTATAGTAACCAATTAACTAATTACACGTGTACTTGAATATTCCGGTTTGTGACACAAAGTTACGGTGTATCGTGGTCTGTTGCACAGTGTATTATAACGGAGCTAACGTGCACTGGATTTTCCAAAGTTGTTTTTTCACGCGAATATAGTTGTGATCTAATATAATAAAACTGTTTTTTGTTATTTTGCTATGTTTTAGTGAAATTTCATAATCAAATAATTAAATAATAACCATATTTTTTGGATGTTTTAACAGTTTTCATATGATTATTGGACAACAGATTGTAACGTTGTAAATGTGAAGACCAAACTCTTGACTACAAAGTACAATCATTATTTATATGTAGGAAGAGTCTATAGTCTTCCATAGTTTCTTACTTTAGATATGGGATGAGTCACGCAGAGTCTTCTTAGGTTTTTGTTTTGACTAGGCCCGGTCACTCGGAGGGCTTCGATTCGGTTAATTTAGATTTCTTTTTTCGGATATATAAAACTTAATAACTGTTTAGGAACGATTCAGATCTATATAATTTGGGTTTATTCGGCATAGTTTTAAGTCTGAGTAAGAATCGAAACAAAAAATAGTTCTATTCGGTTCAGTTTTTTTGGGTTTTTTTTTTCACCTGTGTTTTTGGTTACTTATACTTATAAGTACCCAAAAATAAACAGAAATATTCGAAACTCATTAACCATAAATACGTAAAACTTTAATTAATCATTAAAAAACCAAAAATATCAACAATTTTAAGAAAAAAGTAAATATAATAAATACAATTTAAATTATTTATTTATATTTATCTATATATAATATATATACACTTTGAAATCTTAAAATTTTTGGGTATTTTTGATACCCGTTCGATTTTTCGGATATTATTTAAGCACTAACCAAAATCGTAGGTCTAAAATAATCGGAACCAAACGTGTAGACGGAATTGAGCCCGATCTTAACATTGTTTTTCAGTTTGGTTCATATTGGGTTTTTCGATTTCCTGTAAATTGGCCGGTCCTAGTTGTTTTTCACGCGAATATAGCTATGATCTAGAATAATAAAACTGTTTTTGTTATTTAGCTTTGTTTCAGTGAAATTTCAAAATCAAATTATTAAATAATAACCATATTTTTTGGATGTTGTAACTGGTTTCATATGATTATTAGACAACAGATTGTAACGTTCTAAATGTGAAGACCAAACTCTTGACCACAAAACATGTGATGAGTCTGCTTCTTAGGTTTTTATTTTGACTTTGGAGAGGTTATTATTAAATTGTTGGGGAAGATTTGTAATTATCATAATAATGATGGGGTCATAATGCAAAATCAATATAAAACTTTTTTTTTTTTGTCATAAAAATCAATATAAGACTTTCTTATGAAGAAGTCGAACAAAACTGAAGTGTAATAATATCAGAAATTAAATGATCTACTATAGTTTTACAGGTTCTATAAGAAATTCTGACAACTCAAGAACAAAGTCATTTTCTTCCTTTCGGCTAATAAATTAATTAAGACTGCTACTTTAATTATTTTCTTGGATTTTTTTTTTTTTAAAATGAAAAATTATGTCTCAGTTAATTTATAACTCAAACTGGTATTTGGTTTCAGTGTTGCACTCATTTCAAAATATTTCTATTTTTAGCTTTGCTATCTATTTTTAGCTTTGCTATTTAGAAATCATGATTATTATTTTAATTATATTTCTTTTTAATTTTATTTAAGTATTACAACATCAGTTTTTTTTGTGTGAATACGGTATGGATGATAGTACAATACATATGTTTTTATTTTTTGAAAAAAAGAAATTACAATATTTTTTGAAATATATTAACATTTTGCATAAGATAAATATATCATATTGCAGTTAATTAAAGCTATAAAAAGGTAATAGATAAAAATTCGAATATTGCAATTTGACCACAAAACTTTTGAATATTTATAAACCGACCCCGTCAGCTTTATTCTCGTACAGTGGTTGGGATTTCTGCAGATTCGAGCCGTACTCTCTCAAGTCCCTTCTTCTTCATCATATCTCTCTGTTTCACGCAAACAAATAATAAAAAAATATTCTCAAAATATAAAAATTAAATTGCCGTTACGAACTTTTTTTAAAACAAATGGTCTTACGTCACGCGAGTTTCGTGTTCCTCTCTCTGTCCTTCTTCTTCTTCATCTTTATCGCGCCTAAGTAAAAAAAACCCTTCTTTTTTTCTCATTAATGTCGTGATTTATCTTTTCCTCTGGTAAAAATGGTGTCTTTCTCTAAAAGAATCACTTTTTAATCCTGGGTTTTTCTTCTTCTTCCTAGTAATGGCGTTTTTTCATCTCTTGTTTTTGATTCTCTTTGTCTCTGTTTCGGGAACCGCCATTGTTGATCTAAGTTCAGAAACAAGTTATCTAATCTCTTTCAAGCATTCACTCGAAAATCCATATCGTCTTGCTTCATGGAACATTTCATCTTCCTCGTTATCTCATTGTCATTGGGTTGGTGTAACGTGTAGTTCTGGACGAGTTATCTCTCTCACTTTACCTTCGATGTCACTCAAAGGTCCTTTATCTCCGTCTCTCTTCTCCCTTGAGTATCTCTCTGTTCTCGACTTGTCGGAAAACTCACTGAACGGGACGATTCCGAAGGAGATTTCGAATTTGAAGAATCTAAAAGAGATATCTTTAGCTAGAAACAGCTTCTCCGGGACGATTCCGTCTGAAATTGGGGAATTAAAACAGCTTAATACCCTAGTTCTCTCTGGAAACTCACTCACGGGGAATCTACCGAGTCAACTCAGTGAGTTACCTCATCTTCTTTACCTTGACTTAAGTAACAATCTCTTCTCAGGTTCACTTCTTCCGTCGTTCTTCCTCAGTTTCCCTTCACTGTCTTCACTCGACATCACTAACAACTCACTCTCCGGGAAAATCCCATCAGAAATTGGAAGATTGAGTAACCTCTCTGATCTTTACATTGGACATAACTCTTTCTCCAATCTTCAATTATCATAACCAAACATAATCATCTCAGAACATTGACACAATTCACATTTCAAAAAATACAATTTACATCTCATAATCCTATAAAACTCCGATTCTAATCCCTTAAATAACACCTAATACTCAATGATCATAAGATGACATATAGTAACCGACAAATAGTGAAGGACAAATAATTCTGAAACTCTACCAAAACTTAATTCACCAGTAATAATAAGAACCCTAGATCAATAAATTTGGGATGGAACTACGTACGTGCGAGAAGAAGGACCGAAGAGAGGATTAATCCGAAGAGGCTCAAAAGAGAGTCTCCCAAGGAACTTAGCAACACAGTGATCATTAAAACGGCGAGACTGAGAATGTTCCGGACAATTATTAACAAACATCGCCACCACAAAAACCGCCACGTTAGCCGCAACAAACACCGGAACAAGCCACGACGTCCATTGCGATGACAAAGCGTTATCCCCAAATTCACTAGACCCTCAACGATACCGGCATAGGCGGTGGTCCAATTCGATTCCGATCACCAATTCCTAGATCTTTCGTATACATTCGATTCTCCAGATCATCGTCTCTAACAGCCATAGTGATATGACTTTCTCTCTAATTTGTTTGTTTGTTTGATTGATTTTAAAAAACCTTATTATTCCAGAGTAGTTGAGAAAGTGGGTTTATATTAACCAATTAACTGATTACACGTCTACTTGAATATTCCGCTTTGTGACACAAAGTTACGGTGTATCGTGGTCTGATGCACACTGTATTATAACGGAGTTAGCGTATACTGGATTTTCCAAAGTTGTTTTTCACGCATATATAGCTGTGATCTAATATAATAAAACTGTTTTTGTTATTTTGCTATGTTTTAGTGAAATTTCAAATCATTTACTAAATAATAACCATATTTATGGATCTTGTAACAGTTTTCAAATGATCATCAAAACACGAAATTGTAAGTTGTAACGTTGTAAATGTGGAGACCAAAAGAAAAAATATGGAATGAGTCGCATATTTTTCTTCTTAGGTTTTTGTTTTGAGTCTAGGCTCGGGCACTCGGATGTTTCGTTTCGGGTAATTTGAGTTTCGATTATTTTAGGTATATGAAAATTAGTAACCATTTAGGAATTGAATTGGATTCGGTTCAGATCCATATAATTCGTATGATTTCTAAAATTAGGACATGATTATAACAAAAAAAATGGTTCTGTTCGGTTGGGTTTCTTTGGTTACTTGTACTCATAGATACCCCAAAATAATTATAATTGATACCCAAAATAATTATAATTACTTGAAATTTAATAAACATAAATACGCAAAACGTTAATTAATCACCGAAATTATCAACATTTTTAAGAAAAAATATAATAAATACAAATTAAATTATTTATTTATATTTATCTACATATAATCTATTTTTATACATATGTATATACTTTAAATTCTTAAAATTTCCTAATACTTTAGATACTCGTTATTTTTTTTGGATATTATTTGAAACAAAATCGGAACTGTATATCTAAAATAATCGGAACCAAACGAATATGAAGACAAAATCCAACTCGAACCTAATATTGTTTTTCAGTTCCGTTTGGATCGACCTTTCGGTTCCGGTCCTACTTCTAATTTTGGAGAGATTTATTATTTAATTATGATGAATATTTTGTAGTTATCATCATTGTGATGGGGTCTTTATGCAAAATCAATATGAGACTTTCTTATAAAGAAGTCAAAAAATACTGAAGTAACTAGATTTTCTCCCGCGATATATCGCGGATTAGTATTTATTTCAGTATTAAACTGAAATTTTAAAATTATAATAATAATAAATCTTTTATTCTATATATAAAATTACCTCATTTTGGATTAAATATCAAGTGTAACAATCATGTATCATATTGTTTAATTAAATAGTACATCGATTTTAGAAGATACGTTTTTATTTTATATCCAAATCTAATATGTTATTACAACACAATTTAGAACATTACACGATTATTTCATTGATATTTATAATGAAACGATAGTTTATAATTGTTTATTCGTTTTTACAGTTATAGATTAGTTCTATAACATTGTTGTATATAAATTAATTATATAAATTAATTTTATAATTTTTTGTTTTATTATTAATTTTATTATTGAATTGGCTTATGTTCCCCTTTTTTTTAAATTTAGTAAATAAATTTAACATTATAATTTTCATGATCCAAAATATTAATAATCAAACACTAAGAGTCAGTAGGCTTCCGATAGGGAGAGTGATCGTGTGGCATGACTGAAATCTAAAAAGTTTCAATTTAATATTAAAAGAAAAATCAACCCGTGATTTTTAGTGGGAGAAAATTTAGTATATATATATAGATATATCTTTAAGGATTATTTAACTAAAATAATATTCAGATTAAAAATTTTATAATTTGAAAATATATATATTTTCGAATATAAAATTTATTTTCGTTTTTTATACATTTTTGATATATTTTGATATTTTAAAATAAATCTAAAAAGTTTCAATTTAATATTAAAAGAAAAATCAACCCGTGATTTTTAGTGGGAGAAAATTTAGTATATATATATAGATATATCTTTAAGGATTATTTAACTAAAATAATATTCAGATTAAAAATTTTATAATTTGAAAATATATATATTTTCGAATATAAAATTTATTTTCGTTTTTTATACATTTTTGATATATTTTGATATTTTAAAATACTTTTTACCATTAATTATTAAATATGATAACAGTATTCTAAATACTATAAGAAGATAATTTCATAATGATCTGCTATAGTTTTACAGGTTCTATAAGATTTTCTTTCTAATTAATACTGCTACTTTAATTATTTTCTTGTATAAAACTAAAAATAAAAATTAATACTGTAGCTAATATAATAAAACTGTTTTTGTTGTTTCACTATGTTTCAGTGAAATTTCAAAATTAACTAATTAAAATAATAACCATATTTTTTGGATCTTGTAACAGTTTTCATGTGATTATTAGACACTAGATTGTAACGTTCTAAATGTGAAGACCAAACTCTTGTACTTCGTAGTTAAGAGTCTATGGTCTCCATAATTTCTTCTTAGGTCTTTTGTTTTAATTTTGGATAGACTATACTTCGTAGTTAAGAGTCTATGGTCTCCATAATTTCTTCTTAGGTCTTTTGTTTTAATTTTGGATAGACTATTATAAAAATACTGGGGAAGATTTGTAATTATCATAATAATGATGGGGTCATAATGCAAAATCAATATAAGACTTTCTTATAAAGAAGTCGAACAAAACTGAAGTGTAATAATATCAGAAATTAAATGATCTACTATAATTTTACAGGTTCTATAAGAAATTCTGACAACTCTCAAGACCAAAGTCATTTTCTTCCTTTCGGCTAATAAATTAATTAAGACTGCACTCATTTCAAAACTGGTATTTGGTTTCAGTGTTGCACTCATTTCAAAATATTTCTATTTTTAGCTTTGCTATCTATTTTTAGCTTTGCTATTTAGAAATCATGATTATTATTTTAATTATATTTCTTTTTAATTTCATTTAAGTATTACAACATCAGATTTTTTTTTGTGAATACGGTATGTATGTTTTTATTTTTGAAAAAAGAAATTACAATATTTTTAAAAATATATAAACATTTTGCATCAAATAAATATATTATAGTACAGTTAATTAAAGCTCTAAAAGGGTAATAGATAAAAATTTGAATATTGCAATTTGACCACAAAACTTTTGATTATTTATAAACCGACCCCGTCAGCTTTATTCTCGTACAGTGGTTGGGATTTCTGCAGATTCGAGCCGTACTCTCTCAAGTCCCTTCTTCCTTTATTCTCGTACAGTGGTTGGGATTTCTGCAGATTCGAGCCGTACTCTCTCAAGTCCCTTCTTCATCATATCTCTCTGTTTCACGCAAATAATAAAAAATTTTCTCAAAATATAAAATTAAATTGCCGTTACGAACTTTTTTAAAAACAAATGGTCTTACGTCACGCGAGTTTCGTGTTCCTCTCTCTGTCCTTCTTCATCTTTATCGCGCCTAAGTAAAAAACCCTTCTTTTTTTCTCTTTAATGGCATGATTTATTGGTAAAAATGGTGTCTTTCTCTAAAAGAATCTCTTTTTAATCCTGGGGGTGGGTTTTCTTGGCATGATTTATTGGTAAAAATGGTGTCTTTCTCTAAAAGAATCTCTTTTTAATCCTGGGTTTTCTTCTTCGTCCTAGTAATGGCGTTTTCTCATCTCTTGTTTTTGATTTTCTTTGTCTCTGTTTCGGGAACCGCCATTGTTGATCTAAGTTCAGAAACAAGTTATCTGATCTCTTTCAAAGACTCACTCGAAAATCCAAATCGTCTTGCTTCATGGAAAGTTTCATCTTCCTCGTTATCTCATTGTCACTGGGTTGGTGTAACGTGTCGTTCTGGACGAGTTATCTCTATTTCTCTACCTTCAATGTCACTCAAAGGTCCTTTATCTCCGTCTCTCTTCTTCCTTGAGTCTCTCTCTGTTCTCGACTTGTCGGAAAACTCACTGAACGGGACGATTCCTAAGGAGATTTCGAATTTGAAGAATCTAAAAGAGATATCTTTAGCTAGAAACAGCTTCTCCGGGACGATTCCGCTTGAAATTGGGGAATTAAAACAGCTTAATACCCTAGTTCTCTCTGGAAACTCACTCACGGGTCATCTTCCGAGTCAACTCAGTGAGTTACCTCAGCTTTTATACCTTGACTTAAGTAACAATCTCTTCTCAGGTTCACTTCTTCCGTCGTTCTTCCTCATCAGCTTTTATACCTTGACTTAAGTAACAATCTCTTCTCAGGTTCACTTCTTCCGTCGTTCTTCCTCAGTTTCCCTTCACTTTCTTCTCTCGACGTCACTAACAACTCACTCTCCGATAAAATCCCATCAGAAATTGGAAGATTGAGTAACCTCTCTGATCTTTACATTGGACATAACTCTTTCTTAAAATCCCATCAGAAATTGGAAGATTGAGTAACCTCTCTGATCTTTACATTGGACATAACTCTTTCTCTGGTAAACTCCCGTCTGAGATTGGTAACCTCTCGTTGCTTAAGAACTTTGTTGCTCCCTATTGCTTCTTCGAAGGGCCTTTACCAAATGAGATTTCGAAGCTGAAACACTTAACATTGCTTGACCTTTCTTACAACCCACTCAAATGTTCAATCCCTAAATCGTTTGGAGAGTTGAAGAATCTGAGCTTACTGAATCTTGTCTCCTCAGAGCTTAATGGAACGATCCCACCAGAGCTTGGTAATTGTAAAAGACTTAAGACATTGATTCTTTCTTTCAATGCTCTTACTGGTTCTCTGCCTTTGGAGCTTTCAGATATTCCTTTGCTATGGTTTTCAGCTGAAAAGAATCAGCTTTCTGGTCCATTACCTTCGTGGATAGGCAAATGGAAGGAACTAGACTCTCTTCTTTTGTCTGACAATCAGTTTTCAGGGGAAATACCTCGTGAGATTGAGGATTGTCCAATGTTGAAACATCTCAGTTTAGCTAGAAACTTGTTAAATGGTTCGATTCCTAAGGAGCTTTGTGGTTCAGGTGCATTGGAGGATATTCATCTCCCAGGGAACTCTCTTTCAGGAACAATAGAGGAGGAGGTCTTTGTTGAATGTTCGAGTCTTACAGAGTTAGATCTCACCAACAATCAGATCAATGGCTCTATCCCTGAGTATCTTTCAAAGCTTCCATTAATGACGTTGGACTTGGATTCAAACAATTTCACAGGAGAACTCCCCAAGACTATTTGGAAATCAAGATACTTGATGGAGTTTTCGGCTTCTTATAATCGTTTAGAAGGTTATTTGCCTGCAGAGATTGGTAATGCAGCTTCACTAATGCGTCTGGATCTCAGTTATAATCAGTTAAGAGGTGAAATCCCAAGAGCCATTGGAAAACTTACATCTTTAGCTGACTTGAATCTCAATTCAAACAAGCTTCAAGGTACGATACCAGTGGAGCTTGGAGACTGTACTTCTTTAACTACATTGGATCTTGGCAACAACAGTCTCCAAGGAGAGATTCCAGACAAAATCACTGCTCTTGCTCAGCTACAATGTCTGATTCTATCTTACAACAATCTCTCAGGGTCTATTCCATCAAAACCCTCTGCTTATTTCAAACAGACTGACATTCCTGTTCTGAGCTTTCTTCAGCATCATGGATTATATGATCTATCCCACAATAGTTTGACTGGCCATATACCTGAAGAACTTGGAGACTGTGTGGTGTTGGTGGATATTTTACTGAACAACAACCATCTCTCTGGAGGAATCCCAGCTTCACTCTCTCGTTTGGCTAACCTTACATTTCTGGATCTATCTGAAAATGCACTCACTGGCTCTATTCCTGAGGAGATAGGTCACTCTCTTAAGCTGCAGGGATTAAACTTGGCGAATAATCAGCTCAATGGTCATATACCGAAAAGCTTTGGCCTTTTAGGTAGCTTGGTGAAGCTAAACTTGACCAGAAACAAGCTGGATGGATTGGTTTGGGATTACATTCATTGTCTTTGTGTCTGTCTTCTCTCTGCGCAGATGGGTTATGACAAAGAGAGTAAAGCAGAGAGATGATCTAGAGGGAACAGAGGAAAGCAGGTTAGAAGGTTTTGTTTATCAAAAGCTCTATTTCTTTTTTTTTGTTTTTCTTTGAACTGACAAAAGCTTTATTTCTTAAGTGGAAGCAGATCAAGAGAGCCATTAAGCATCAATGTGGCTATGTTCGAGCAGCCACTTCTCAGAGTGAGTTTAA
Source organism: Physaria fendleri (assembly GCA_036630335.1). Lineage (NCBI taxonomy): Eukaryota > Viridiplantae > Streptophyta > Magnoliopsida > Brassicales > Brassicaceae > Physaria > Physaria fendleri. The sequence goes on along the minus strand of CM071718.1, from coordinate 23,058,843 downwards.
GAGACATTGTGGAGGCAACAGATCACTTCTGCAAGGAAAACATTATAGGAGATGGTGGCTTTGGGACAGTTTACAAAGCTTCTTTGCCTGGTGGGAAAACAGTAGCAGTCAAGAAGCTAAACGAAACCAAAACAGAAGGAAACCGAGAATTCATGGCTGAAATGGAGACTCTAGGGAAAGTGAAGCATCCTAATCTAGTGTCTCTACTTGGATATTGCTCCTCAGGTGAAGAGAAGCTTCTTGGAAAGTGAAGCATCCTAATCTAGTGTCTCTACTTGGATATTGCTCCTCAGGTGAAGAGAAGCTTCTTGTATATGAGTACATGGTAAATGGCAACTTGGAGCATCTGTTAAGGAACCAAACCGGGATAGGAAATGCACTTACCTGGTCCAAACGCCTCAACATAGCGGTTGGAGCTGCAAGAGGACTAGCTTTCTTACACCATGGAGTCTTCCCTCACATCATACACAGAGACATCAAAGCAAGCAACATTCTGTTAGACAGTGAGTTTGAGCCAAAGGTTGCAGATTTCGGTTTAGCTAGGCTTATCAGTGGTTATGAGACTCATGTCAGTACCATCATAGCAGGGACTTTTGGGTATGTTCCACCAGAGTATGGTCAGACTGCACGAGCTACTACTAAAGGAGATGTGTATAGCTTTGGAGTGATATTGTTGGAGCTGGTTACAGGGAAAGAGCCTACAGGTCCAGACTTTAAAGAGAGTGAAGGAGGGAATTTGGCTGGTTGGGTTACTCAGAGGATTAAGAAAGGGAAAGCTTTAGATGTTCTTGATCCTCTGATTGTAACTGTGGCTGTTAAACTATCTATGCTTAGGATGGTTCAGATTGCTGTGAGGTGTGTTGAACAATCTCCTGCTAAGCGTCCTGATATGATTGATGTGTTAAAATCTCTGATGGAGATATAAGCTTAAAGGATATAAACTGTTATTGTTGATCTTAGCTTAGAGACTTGGTTATCTAATCTCGTTTTTTTTCCCAAATTCATTTAGAACTGTCATTACATACACACTGTTACAGGTTACAAAGAACAGCAGTAACTGATATAGTGTTCAGATCTAATCCTGTTTTACCTCGGCGTGAGAAGAATTGCTGCTACTCGGCATATCGTTTCTACCATCATCCCTCTTGAGTCTTAGAAACATGAGAACATTGTGAACAAGAAACTTGAAGAGCTTTACAGGCTTTCTAACATCGAAAGTGAACAAGAAACTTGAAGAGCTTTACAGGCTTTCTAACATCGAAAGGAAAGTATCTATACTTGAACATGTGGACAATTAAGCGTTTCATAGTGAGAGAAAACAGAACCAACCAGTAACATAACAAGATAGGCCAGAAGACAGGCACATCCAAGAACGAGAAGAATGTCATCACAAATGCCACAACAAAAGCTTTTGTGGCTGCATACC
>CM071718.1:23027918-23047283 GCA_036630335.1 Physaria fendleri | reverse complement strand
TGGAATCTGGCATAGAACTTTGGTGGTGTCTCTTTACCATATGGATTTGGACAGAACCCACTTTCTACTCAGAGTTAGGCTTCTCAAGGCAGGGGTATGATCAGTTTCTACTCAGATCATATCTCAGATTCTACCTGACTCAGATCTTATGTGATTAACATTAATATGTGATTAATATATGTAGCACTGCACACGGCTAGAGATTACACTCACCTTATGGTGATTGATATATGTGCCAAGGAACTATCTGCAACGTGTGGTCACTGGGCAATTGAGTTCAGCAGATGTCTATTTCAGTGCACAACACAATATTTCTTGTTGCAAATTATCAAGTGTGCAGGGTTTATCTATCTCTTGCTACTTAGTTTCTTGTCTTTACATGTGATCTTGGCCACTACTGATCTTGACAATATTGCTTCTGGACAGACTTATGAAGGTGTTTGTATCAAGAAATGGTTCAGTGATTAGACAATCCTAGCCCCAAGACTCAGAAAACTAGTGTGTTACAGGTCTGATTGGGAGATGGTATCAGCAGAATCTGACCACTGCATCATTTTCTTTACGAACAACCAAAAAAGAAACAACTATTGCTGAAGGCTACTATGACTTGTGATACAATTACACACTCTTTACGAACAACCAAAAAAGAAACAACTATTGCTGAAGGCTACTATGACTTGTGATACAATTACACACAAAAGAAACAAAAAAGACTGATTATTCACAGCAACCACTAGCCAGCAGTAACATACAACGATTTGACTGCTACAGACTGAGGAACATCTATGTCCTACGTGAAGTTATGACTCTGTAAGTTCTATTTCATGGGCTACAGCTAATCTTCTTCGCTTCACTTGCCTAGATTTCAAATATGAATCCAATCGATATGTTATTTGACAGGTAGAATCAAGTCATGAAGAAGAACAAAAGTGAAAAGAAAAAACCTGATTTTCCCTACCAATCGATATGTTATTTGACAGGTAGAATCAAGTCATGAAGAAGAACAAAAGTGAAAAGAAAAAACCTGATTTTCCCTAAAGCTTGTGAAAAGAGTCAGCAAAAGAGTTTGAATAACTGAACCGGCTTGTATGCCAATCCAAAGGCCTACACCTTTTAGATGAACCCAGAAAGCTAAAGATGCTGCAACGGGGATCCCCAAGAGATAATAAGTTCCAAAGTTTATGTATGCTGCCAACCACATCCACTTGCAAAGTTGCAATACCTACAAACCATCAAACGAGTGGCAGAAAAGAGGCATGAAGACTTGGACCTGATCTTGTGTTATAAGTAGGAACAAGAACAAGTCTGGAACCTGAGAGAACCCCTAGTAAAATATCCATTATGAGAGAAATAGAGACCAATGGAGCCATCTTTGCAAGGTAGTCGTCGATGGTTTTCTTGTCACTGCTGAAAACATGTCCGAAAAGATTCCTGACGAGTAATAGAGACGTACTCATTATCAATACATCTATTACTGCAAGAAACATTGCCGAAAAAAAAAGAATTAAGTATGCTAAAACAGATTTATTTACAATAAAATTTTATTTACAACATGTTGTACTGATAACATTTTATAGTACGATTTTGTTCTTATCTATCTTACGGTATATTATAAGTTATAGATTAACTTTTTCAAATTTCAAATTTCAAATTTGAATTTTAATTATATTTTATCTATAATTAATCATATTTTATTAGTTAATTTATAATATTGGATTAATATTATTTGAATCAATCCAAAACCAGAAAGTCTATTTAAGCTCGGAGATCTGTCTCTTCCAACAGTTTCATTCACAACATGTCGATGTTTTTTTAAAAAAATTGTATTATTTTAGTCTTTTGTTGTCCTCCACACAGTTTTCATCATTTTAGTAATTTGTACTTTTAATAATTCCATTGACTGGACCAAATATTTTTATATTATAAAATCCATGGATGACGAAGAAACTGGAAGAAGTTCGTAAGTTTCTTGGAACTTTATGATGGTTCATTTCTCCAAATTATATTCTCTTTTAACAGACCCAACTGGTCGGGACAAAATTTTCGCTTCACGTGCCTAAATTTCAAATATGAATCCAATCAAGATGTTATTTGACAGGTAGAATCAAGTCATGAAGAAGAACAAAAGTCAAAATGAATGACCTGATTTTCCCAGTTTGTAAAGCTTGTGAAAAGAGCCAGCAGAAGAGGATTTTCCCAGTTTGTAAAGCTTGTGAAAAGAGCCAGCAGAAGAGTTTGCACGCCTGAACCGGTTTGTATTCCAATCCAAAGGCCAACACCTTTCATATGAACCCAGAAGGCTAAAGATGCTGCAATGGGCATCCCCAAGAGATAATAAGCTCCAAAGTTTATGTAAGCCCCAATACGCTGCCACCCGCATCCTCTTGCAACACCTGCAAACCATCAAACGAGTGGTCGCAAAAAGGCATGAAGACTTGGACCTGTCTTGTATTATATGGAGGAAAAGACAGGACATAGTAACCGGACACTAGAAAGAGATATGAAGTAGGAACAAGTCTCGAACCTGAGAGAACCCCTTGTATACTGTCCAGTATGAGAGAAATAGAGACCAATGGAGCCATCTTTGCAACATAGTCGATGGTTTTCTTGTTACTGCTGAAAACATGTCCGAAAAGATTCCTGAGAGACGTACTCATTATCAATGCATCTATTACTGCAAGAAACATTGCCGCATAGACCACAATATGTGCTGCTCGCCAGTTTCCAGCACCTAATTCATTTGAGATTCTTGTGCTACACAAGAAAAGAATACATCATGAAACCATATGATCCATTTATGTACTGCATAGTTTATAATGAAATTATAGATGCAAGGATTAGTACCAGACACAGAGCACAGAAGTCTCTAGTTGTGGGTTTGGTAAGAGACCAGAAAGTAATATTATGAGTTCATATGACCACCACTCTAAGCTGCAATCCTTAAAATAGCTTTTCTAAAACAAAAGATGTGGAGGCAATAATATATGAGAAGTGAAAAGGAAGAGAAATGTGGAGGCAATAATATATGAGAAGTGAAAAGGAAGAGAAGTGAAGTACCAAGCCATAGCTGCAGAAGGAAAAGCATATCTGAAGAACTCTCCAACGCCATTGAATATCTCCATAGTGAGGGATGCTCGTGTCTCAGAACAGACAGAGGAGTGGTACATGAAACATCCAAGAAAAATGGCACAGAGCCAGTGTGACAAACTAATAGCCAAGGCTCCTCCAAGATTACCAAGCCTTGACTTATGAACCAAAACCCAGCAAAAAGGAACGTGGAGACAGAACACAAGGCCATAGATGATGAGGAGAGGTGTGATCAAGCTTTGGTTTTTGAAGTAACGAAAGAGTGGTTGTAGAATGGCGTAGGCAAACAGTCCTGGGATGAGCCAAACAGCATATTTACCGGCTTCGTGTGCAATAGAAGGGTCTTGACCAAGGATCACAAGAAGCTTTCCCATGTAGAACCATAGAAGAGAGAGAGGGAGACACACAAATGTAAGACAGAGCATAGCTGTGTAAGTCTGAACACCTACTTTCCGGTAAAGCTTAGCTCCATAAGCTTGACCGCTGAGAGTATCTATGAAGCTGAAGCCAGTGACGGTGCAGAAAGATATAGCAAAGGAAGCACTAGCGAGGGAGAGATTGCCGAAGTGACCCACCATCACTACTGGGATGATCTGTGTCATGAACTGAATGATATACACTCCAGCCATAGGAGCTGCAAAGCATATAAGCCTCTTGAGTTCTGCTTTGAAACATCCGTCACGCAGATCTCTCCATGTCACTTTCTCAACTCTCTCTATTGAATAGTTTGTGCTCCATGTCACTTTCTCAACTCTCTCTATTGAATAGTTTGTGTTGTTGCTCTCAGCGTCTTGCATGGCTAAAGAACTCAGAGAAGAAGTTGAAACTGATAGTTTACTGATACTCTGTGATAACCCTGAAATACTTACTACCCCCAAGCTTTTGACCGTTAGTGTAGTGCCACATTACAAAAGAACCCGAGACTTTCTTATTTATGAGTATAAAACAAGTATACATGGTAATGCAATTTAAATTCTGGCAAAACAACATTAAATTTCATTTAAACTCTTAACTCTTCATTCAAAAAAATTTCATTTAAACTCCTCGTCTTTTAGGTATTCTGTGTAGGACGCAGATTTCCCCGTTGACTATTATGCAGGCTGGTTTAGGCTGTTTTTCCTTTTATAGAACACAAGTGGTCGGAGAAAAGATAAAATGATATCTTGATCGTCCACGTGGCAAAAGCAGTGGGATCACAAATTATGTGTATAACCAAAAATAAATTTTTTTTTTAAAAAAAAAACTCATCGTGTCACCGAACAAATCGGGCCGCCCTTTCCTAAAAAAAAAAACTCATCGTGTCACCGAACAAATCGGGCCGCCCTTTCCTACCGCCGGATAAGTTCTACACAATGTCTAATCTTTCTTTCGCGCCTTGTGTCACCCATGCGCAATTTAGCCACACCCTCTCTCCCATGTTTATCCTGCGCCGACTTCCCCTTACACGCCATCTCCGCCTCTCTCGTCGCAACAATCGCATCGCATCCGCCGTAACAGCCGCCGCAGTACGCCAGGACGCTACACTCTGGACCCCAGCTCCGCTTTCTCTTATCGAATCGGCTGCTGAATCGCTTTTCCACATCTCGATTGATATTTCCAATTCCCCGGATCTCGTAGCTTCCTACACGAAACCAGGTCAGTATCTTCAGCTTCGTGTTCCTGATGTTGAGAAGCCTTCGTTTCTGGCAATCGCTTCTCCTCCTTCTTTCGCGGTTTCTCGTGGTTCTTTTGAATTCTTGGTTAAGAGTATCGCTGGATCTACCGCGGAGATTCTTTGTGGGTTGAAGAAAGGGGAGACCGTTGAGCTTAGTCCTGTGATGGGTAATGGTTTCGATATCGATCTGTGGGTTGAAGAAAGGGGAGACCGTTGAGCTTAGTCCTGTGATGGGTAATGGTTTCGATATCGATCAGATTGATCCTCCTGAGGAGTATCCCACAGTTTTGATTTTTGCAACTGGATCTGGAATAAGGTGAGTGCTTTGTTCACTATCTGTAATTAGTATGTTGAATTGCTAAAAGAGTCTTCTTTACATCAAATTTCAATCGCTCTTGCTTAGCTGATATTGAATGATCTAACTATGGTTTAGTTTGCAGAGCATTTAGTAGGTACAATGCTTTTAGACTCAGTATATTGAATTTGGTTTAGTTAGATATTGCGGTGAGTACTCAGTGATGCTTAGTTTAGTTGCTTTGATCATGTTGGCTTTGAAGATTGAGATCCTGTTGTTGATGTGCCAAGACATGCAAGTGTATGAATTCAACCTATCAGAGGCGACATGGACTGTTTATGTTGCTTTTTCTGCTGTGTGTGTTGATATAATACAGAAATAGACAGTTCCATGTATGAAAGGTCAATGTTTTTGACTACTTTCATGATCAGTATGTACTGTTGTTAGCGTTAGAGCTAGTTATGACAGTTGATGGTATTTTATTCAATGAAGGAGAATTTGGTTTTGCGTGTTTTTTAATCAAATAATGGCTTTTAAGGTGTTTCTCTTTGTTGTTCCACGGCCTGGTTGAATTAACAATGTCCAATGATGGTGATGTGGATTAAGTAAACGTCTTCATTTGGAATGTAATCTCTGTTGTTCTTATTTTGTAGTCCTATCCGCTCACTAATTGAGTCAGGATTTGCCGCTGATAGAAGATCTGACGTAAGACTGTATTATGGAGCTAGGAACTTGAAGAGGATGGCATACCAGGTTTGATTATTTCTCTCAGTTGTTTTGCAATTCATGGTATTGTAAATCTCTTGATGATAAGCGTAGAGCCTATCTCTCTTTGATCTATAGAAATTAGAAAATCATCTTGGAATATACTTTCGATTTGTAGGATAAGTTTAAAGAATGGGAATCATCGGAATCATCGGAATATACTTTCGATTTGTAGGATAAGTTTAAAGAATGGGAATCATCGGGTGTCAAAGTTGTGCCTGTATTATCACAGCCAGATGATAGTTGGAAAGGGGAGACTGGATACGTGCAGGTGAGATTAAGAAACATCAATTCAAATGCTTAACTCTTACGGTTGATTCACACTAATATATACATCACGTATTGTGGTAGGCTGCTTTTGCGAGGGCTAAACAGCTTTCAGCTCCTAAGGCAACAGGAGCAGTTCTGTGCGGACAGAGACAAATGGCTGAGGTATAGACGGTTTTGTGTCTGAAGAACCTAAATGCTTTGAAAGATATGTGTATTTATCGTTGTTCGATTTTAATGTTGCAGGAGGTAACTGAAATGCTAGTAGCTGATGGAGTCTCCAACGACAAGCTACTCAAAAACTTTTGACAGATATAGTTTCTGTATTATCGTATAATCTTACTATTTTATCATTCTTTCGATACTAAAGTCTCTACAAGGCCTATCTAATTCATAAAAACACATTTTTGTAATCCCTTGGAAGATTAATACATTGTATTGATGTGTTCAATGCATTGAGTAAGACCATAAGACCACAGCAAGGTACACATTGTTATTAGGTATGCAATTACTCCCGAAACAGAGTAACAAAGTCTATAGCAAAAAGCAATAAGAAGAGAGTGTAACAAAAAGAAAAAAGAGACTCCAGCTTCACGTCTTTTCATTCAGGTTTGCAGTAAGAAAAAAGTTCAAGATCCACTGCATTTTATACATCAATTTGACAATATGCAGCAAACTCAAGACAAAAGAGACTCCAGCTTCATGTCTTTTCATTTTAACTTCGCAAATAGCTTTGGTGCAACCTGAAGATCCAAAATCCAATCTCAGTATCGAATTGTAGAAGAAGATATGATGAACAGCGAGAAGCATAATTCAACTAACTTACACATTTGTCAATGCAATGCCAGTAGTCAAAATACTGGCCAGTGCAATGCTTGTGGCCAGATTCATCACCTTGGATTCTCTTGACACAAGCCTGAGAACCACAAACAAGACTTGTATTAATCAACAATGATCTTCACAAACATATCACTGTGTCAAACTCATAACACAATTCATAAAATAGCCATAAGTTTGCTGCCAGTTTCACCTGATATTCGAGTAGTGGCTTCACACATTTTGGTTTGCAAGATTCTTCAAGGTACTTCTTTGGATCAACAACTTCATCTTCTGCCCTGAAATGTTCAAAATCCATACATACATCAAGAACAAGACATCAAAGGTTAGATAAAGAACTAAAAAAATTCCTATGATGGCATAAAGAATCATCCTTATGGTCAAGAATATAGAGAAAATAACATGATGTTCATCATTCTTTAGCAGTCCACACAATAAAGCTACTATTCTATGATCCCAGAAAAATAGATAGAACCGATTATCTATAGAAACGTGCCAAAACAAACCAAAAAAAAAACTAATCAAAACCGATTATCTATAGAAACGTGCCAAAACAAACCAAAAAAAAAACTAATCAAGGAACTATTAGGAGGCATTTCTCAATCAAGAAACTAACACCTTGGCATATATCACCTAAATTAGTAGCATACTCAATCAAGAAACTAACACCTTGGCATATATCACCTAAATTAGTAGCATACGCATGTTAAAATATACCTAGAAAGTCTCGTGGATCGAATCACTACACAGTACAGAGAACAAACTAAAAGGAGACATAATTCCAATCTATGAAATGTAACTATGTAAGATCCATCTACTCAGCATGATGTGGAGATTGGTAAGAAAAAATACACAAGGCAATCGAGTTTGAAGTAAATAAGCTTACATGGCGAAAGTCAACCGGAAGCTTTAAACTGCGAGAATCAGAGAACAAAATTAATGTCAGACAACCAAAAAACAACACATGAGATTGATTCGTACTACAATATCATCAAATTAAAGACGAGAATCCCACTAATTCAGAGAGGATTGGCAAATACCTGAAAGATTGAGAAGAGATCAAGATTCGAAGAAGGATGAACCCTACAGATCGGTCTTCCGAATTCTCTAGATTCATTTTCATAGCGTTTCCGAGAAGAACCTACTTGGGCCTACACTTATTAGCCCATTAAACACTCGAGATTCCCCTAATGAACAAATACTGGGCCTCATGTAATAAACACTCGAGATTCCCCTAATGAACAAATACTGGGCCTCATGTAAGCCCATATATCATTAGTCTCAAAAGATTGATCTGATGATTGTGACTGTAACAGTACGAGTTGTCTTTCTTCTTTCTTCTGCACCATTCTTTTCAACCTCTATTATATGGTCTCCCTTTAACCACGTCATGCTTAAAAATGAATGGTCTCAAAATGTATGAAAAATCAAAAGATGCTATTTGAATCTTTGTTTGGTTTTGTCACCACACAATACTATCTAATTGGAGTTGGTAATCACCAATTAATTAAAACTATTACTAATTATGATATAAACGACAATACATCCTTTTCGTTTATCACTTTTATTCCTACCTTCTTTAGAGTTCTTTATTAAACTCTGATGACATGTTATATCAATTATATGGGGTTTGATCGTTGCTTAATTAAATGTGTTAATCAGCTTTCTTAATACCCAACTTGTGTCTTCTTTTTTATTAGTCGGTGGATTTGCAGATCTTTTGGACGGCGAAATATAGGCTTGTTTTATCCCACTTTCCTTTCACGTTTTAAATATATAAATTCCAGAATCTTAATCAATAATCTGGATTCTGGAGAATAATTAGTTGACAACGCCGTTTAGCAAAGTTTTGTAATAGATTATTAGTGTTACTTATCCTTTACTCTTTTGTTTTAAGTTTTTTTTTTCATCATGAACATGTTTATCTATTGATTTTCATTATTAACTATATCAATTATTGTTTGATTCAGACTAGATGCATACTTTCACTTATTTTATGATAATTTTATTTTATTTAATACTTCAATTGTAGTCGTAGATGTGATAATATTTATATTGAAAATATTTTATGTAGAGATTCAAATTTACTTATATAACTAGTTAATTTTCTTAACAAAAAGAGGACTAAAATAAAAGAAATTAGATTTGTAAATACCAGATCACATGTATAAACTTTCTGTTACTTATTTATTACCAATATTATTTTATCTAAAGTATATAATCACCATAATGATTAAAAAAAAAAAAAGGAGTTCACAATAATACAAAAGGAATCCTATATTTATTTTGTATTTTCAGAAATTATTATAAATTAATAAAACTAATAACAATCAAATGATTTTCTACCTTATTTCAGCTTCCCCTTACACGCCATCTCCGCCTCTCTAATCGCAACAATCGCGTCGCATCCGCCGTAACCGCCGCCGCTGTACGTCAGGACGCTACACTTTGGACCCCAGCTCCTCTTTCTCTTATCGAATCGGCTGCAGAATCGCTTTTTCACATCTCGATTGATATTTCCAATTCTCCGGATCTCGTAGCTTCGTACACCAAACCTGGTCAGTATCTTCAGCTTCGTGTTCCTGATGTTGAGAAGCCTTCGTTTCTGGCAATCGCTTCTCCTCCTTCTTTCGCGGTTTCTCGTGGTGCTTTCGAATTCTTGGTTAAGAGTATCTCTGGATCTACCGCGGAGATTCTCTGTGGGTTGAAGAAAGGGGAGACCGTTGAGCTTAGTCCTGTGATGGGTAATGGTTTCGATATCGATCAGATTGATCCTCCTGAGGAGTATCCCACAGTTTTGATTTTTGCAACTGGATCTGGAATTAGGTGAGTTCTTTGTCCACTATCTGTGGATTGATAAAGGAGTCCTTTTTACTTTAAGTCGATCGCTCATGCTTAGCTGATATTCAGTGATCATTTACTAGATACAACGGTTTTAGACTCAGTATCTTGAATTTGGTTTAGTTAGATATTGCGGTGAATACTTAATGATGCTTAGTTTAGTTTTGCTTTTATCATGCTGACTTTGATGTTTGAGATCCTGTTGTTGATGTGCTAAGACATCAAGTGTATGAATTCAACCTATCAGAGGCGACATTGACTGTTTATGTTGCTTTTTCTGCTGTGTGATGATATAATACAGAAACAGACAGCTCCATGTACGAAAGGTCATTTTTGTGACGACTGTCATGATCAGTCTATTCTGTTGGTAATTTAGAACTATTTATGACACCAAATTATGGGTCTTTGGTGTTTCTCTTTGTTGTTACAAGGCCTGGTCGAATTATCAATGTCCAATGATGGTGATATGGTATAAGTAAATGTCTTCACTTGAAGTGTAATCTCTATTGTTCTTATCCTTGCAGTCCCATTCGCTCACTAATTGAATCAGGATTTGGAGCTGATAGAAGATCTGACGTAAGACTCTATTATGGAGCTAGGAACCTAAAAAGGATGGCATACCAGGTTTCGTTCTTTCTCTCAGTTATTTTACAATTCATGATGCGAGTCAATACAAAATTGTGCGCTTGAATTGCGAATCTCTTGATGATAAGCGTAGAGCCTATCTCTTTGAATCTATAGAAAATCATCTTGGAATATGCTCTCGATTTGTAGGATAAGTTTAAAGAATGGGAATCATCGGGTGTCAAAATTGTGCCGGTATTATCACAGCCAGATGATGGTTGGAAGGGGGAGACCGGATATGTGCAGGTGAGATTAAGAGACATCAATCTAAATGTTTAACTCTCTTGAAGTAAATCACACTAATATATACATCGCGTTATTGTGGTTAGGCTGCTTTTGCGAGGGCTAAACAGCTTTCAGTTCCCAAGGCGACAGGAGCAGTTCTGTGCGGACAGAGACAAATGGCTGAGGTATAGACGGTTTTGTGTCTGAAGAACCTAAATGCTTTGAAAGATATGTGTATTTATCGTTGTTCGATTTTAATGTTGCAGGAGGTAACTGAAATTCTAGTAGCTGATGGAGTCTCCAACGACAAGCTACTCAAAAACTTTTGACAGATATAGTTTTTGTATTATCGTATAATCTTACTATTTTATCATTCTTTCGATACTAAAGTCTCTACAAGGGCTCTCTAATTCATAAAAAAAAACATTTTTGTAATCCTTGAAAGATTAATACTATTGTGTTGATGTGTTCAATGCATTGAGTAAGACCATAAGACCAGAGCAAGGTACACATTGTTATTAGTATGCAATTACTCCATTAACAGAGTAACAAAGTCTATAGCAAAAAGTAATAAGAAGAGAGTGTAACAAACAAAAAAAAGAGACTCCAGCTTCACGAGTAATAAGAAGAGAGTGTAACAAACAAAAAAAAGAGACTCCAGCTTCACGTCTTTTCATTCAGGTTTGCAGTTAAAAAAAAAAAAAGTTCAAGATCCACTGCATTTTATACATCAATTTGACCATATGCAGCAAACTTAAGACAAACGAGACTCCAGCTTCACGTCTTTTCATTTTAATTTCGCAAATAGCTTTGGTGCAACCTGAAGATCAAGAATCCTTATCTCAGTATCAAATTGTAGAAGAAGATATGCTGAGCAGGAAAAAGTATATTTCAACTAACTTACACATTTGTCAATACAATGCCAGTAGTCAAAATACTGGCCAGTGCAATGCTTGTGGCCAGTGCAATGCTTGTGGCCAGATTCATCACCTTGGATTCTCTTGACACACGCCTGAGAAAGAATAACAAGACTTGTATTAATCAACAATGATCGTCACAAACATAGTACGTTTATCTCACGGTATTGTAACACAATTCATAAATTGCCACAACTTGTTTGATAGATTCACCTGATACTCGAGTAGAGGCTTCACACATTTTGGTTTGCAAGATTCCTCGAGGTACTTCTTTGGATCAACAACTTCATCCTCTGCCCTGCAATATTCAAAAACCATAGTGTAACAAAGGACAAATCATCAAAGGTTAGATAACGAACTAAAAATACACATGGGATAGCATACAAGAATCATTCTTATGGTCGACATTAGAGAGAAAATAATATGATGATGATCATTCTTTGACAGACGACAAGATAAAGCTAATACCCAATGATGCCAAAAGTATAGATAGACAGGATTATCTAAACAAATATAGCCAAAAAAAAACACTAATCAAGGAAATGTTATAGACATCTCACAGAGACAGGATTATCTAAACAAATATAGCCAAAAAAAAACACTAATCAAGGAAATGTTATAGACATCTCTCAGTCAAGAAATTACCACCTTAGCATATGGAAAAAAGTGTCATGTAAATTAGTATTATATGCAGGTAAAAATATATGTATAGAGTCTCATGGATCGATCACTAAACAGTACACAGAACAATCTAAAAGGAGACATGATTCCAATCTATGAAACATAAGGACCATATACTCAACATGATGTGGAGAAGGAAATAAACTTACATGGCGAAAGTCAACCGGAAGCTGTAAACTGCGAAAAACAGAAAGGAAAATTAATGTCAGACAACAACTAAAAAAAAAGAACAGCTCAGATTGGTCTGTGCCACGATATAATCAAATTAAAGACAAAAGAACCACGAATTCAAAGAGGATTGGCTATATACCTTGGAGATTGAGAGAAGAGATCGAGACTCGAAGAAGGATTAACCCTACACAGATCGGTCTTCCGAATTCTCTAGATTCATTTTCATAGCATTTCCGACAGAGAAGAAACAATTTGGGCCTACACTTGATAGCCCATTAAAGACTCAAGATTCCCCTAATGAACAAATATTGGGCCTAATGTAAGCCCATAAACCCATAATTATTAGGCTCAAAAAGATTAGTCTGACGATTGTGACTGTAACAGTACGACTTGTCTTTCTTCTTGCTTCTGCACCATTCTTTTCAACTTCTATTATATGGTCTCCTTTTGGCCACGTCATGCTTCAAAATGAATGGTCTCTAAATGTATGAAAAATCAAAAGATGCTATTTGATTCTTTGTTTGGTTTTGTCACCACACAATACTCATCTAATTGGAGTTAGTAATCACCAATTAATTTAAAAACTATTACTAATTATGATATAAACGACAATACATCCTTTTCTTCTATCACTTTTACTCCTACCTTCTTTAGAGTTCTTTATAATTTTTAATTTAAACTCTGATGACATGTTATATCAATTATATGCGTTTGATCGTTACTTAATTAACTGTCTTAATTAATTTTGTTAATACCCAACTTGTGTCTTGTTTTTAATTAGTCGGTGGATTTGCAGATCTTTTGGACGGCGAAATATAGGCTTGTTTTATCCCACTTTCACGTTTTAAATATAATTAGTCGGTGGATTTGCAGATCTTTTGGACGGCGAAATATAGGCTTGTTTTATCCCACTTTCACGTTTTAAATATATAAATTCCAGAATCTTAATCAATAATCTGGATTCTGGAGAATAAATAAGTTGACAACGCCGTTTAGCAATTTTTTGTTCTAATAGATTATTAGTGTTACTTATCCTTTACTCTTTTTTTTTCAAGATTATCTTTTTTTTTAAGTTTTGTTCATCATGAACATGTTTATCCATTGATTTTCATTATTAACTATATCAATTATTGTTCGATTCAGACTAGATGCACACTTTTCACTTATTTTATGATAATTTTATTTTAATTGTAGTTGTAGATGTAGATGTGATAATTTTTATATTGAAAATATTTTATCTAGAGATTCTATGATGATCAAAAGAAAAGATTCTATATCATTTTTAGTTTTACTTATTTAACTAGTTAATTTCTAACAAAAAAAATAACTAAAACAAAAGAAATTAGATTTGTTAATACCAGATCACATGTATAAAGTTTTTGATACTTATTTATTACCAATATCATTTTATCTAAGTATATAATCACCATATAATGATAAACAAAACAAAAAAAAACAGGAGTTCACAATAATACAAAAGGAATCTTGTATTTATTTCGTATTTTTCAGAATTTATTATAAATTAATAAAACTAATAACAATCAAATGATTTTCTACCTTATTCCAGCTTTAATTTTGATATCTACATTTCAGAATTTATTATAAATTAATAAAACTAATAACAATCAAATGATTTTCTACCTTATTCCAGCTTTAATTTTGATATCTACAGTATTTACAAATATTAACTACTTTTATACAAATACAAAAGTATCCTAAATCATAATTTCCTTTTATTGAATTTGTTAACAAAAATAAATTTTAAAGTTCATTAACCGTTTAATGATGAAAAAGGTCAAATTAAAGAAATGCAATATGTAAACTGTAAAGCTTAAGCAAAAACACAGCTATATATAAAACAGAGACAGGAGATAAGAAGAAGAAGAAGAACAAGAAGAAGAAGATGGGTTTACAAGGTCAGCTAAGTGATGTATCTTCCGATTCAATCCCTATTATGCTCATCTCAATCCTCGCCGTATTCATCAACAATCTCCGATCATTCATCCTCCGTTTTACCCACAATTCAAATCCCAATCTCCCCGTAGACGATATCTACATAACCTCAGAGTTAGCCAACGTAATCGAACTCGCCGATCAATTGAATTTGAATCGGATCTTATCATACCGATGCAAAGACGAAGGAGGATCCGATTGTGTTGGATCAATTGAATTTGAATCGGATCTTATCATACCGATGCAAAGACGAAGGAGGATCCGATTGTGTTGTGTGTTTATCGAAGTTAAAGGAAGGTGAAGAAGTGAGGAAGCTTGAATGTCGACATGTGTTTCATAAACAGTGTTTAGAAGGATGGCTTCATCATCTTAATTTCACTTGTCCTCTTTGTAGATCTGCTTTGGTTTCTGATCGTAGGGATTTGATTTCTTGTATTTGAGTACGATCGGAAGATCTGACGGTTGTGATTGATTCACCACCAACTTGGCCGAGAGATCTACGGTGGCTGGCTGGTTTTGTTTGACCACGCGTGCCCCTTCTTTTCTCGGTGGTTTTTTTTAGGTTTCAGGACCTTTTGTTTTTGCCCCTTCTTTTCTCGGTGGTTTTTTTTAGGTTTCAGGACCTTTTGTTTTTAACTTTTTCAGTTTCGTTATGTATATTTGAAATATGCAAATTTTCACCTGTTTTGTATATTTGTTGTTTTTCCTTAATTTTACAAATTTAAATACATAATCTTGTATATTTGTTGTTTTTCCTTAATTTTACAAATTTAAATACATAATCCGTTTTTGTTTGAAATAATTTTGCAATCTCATTACATTACCACTATCTGTAAATTTTGGTTATAACTTGTTTCAAGAATTTGGAGATTGTAGAAAGAACTCTGCATTGATTTTTGTTTTGTCAAAATTATGGGCTTTTAAATTTTTTAATTTTCAAAATTCATTTAGTAGAATGGGTCTGCTCTCTAAAAAAAATAAAAATCTCATATTTACAAGTTCTAGCTAACTTCTTCTCAGTTGTAATCTCAGCCTCTCCAGCAACGACAGTAACGTCGTTTGCCGGAGAGGACCCTGCCTTCTCTAGATTTTTCTTTGTTTCGTTTTCTCTCTGTTTTTAGATCTCATGTTTCGAAGGTTTTATCCTTGGGTGTTTGATCCAGAAATAACAAGTTCCACAGATTCTCTCTTTGTTTCCTGACTTTCTCTTCCAATTGATAAGATGATTATGGGTTCCTCTTTAGTGTGTTGGTCCTTGAACCACTGCATACAATTTTTGTGATGCTCCTTACCCAACGAAGCGTTCGGTCTTTGGTATTGCCTTCCAATTGATCTGTCAAGTCTCGCTCCTCTTCCAAGATACCTAGGTGTTATCTTCTTCGTCGAATTTGGCTTTTGCTTCCTTGTCTCAGATGTAAGGCGGTCAAACCGAAATCTGCCCGAGCTAAGTCTCCCATAGCCATACAAGAGCACTTTCCTCGCCGTCGTCGTGATTCTCGCCGTCATCTATCATCTCTGGTTAGACTTCCACCATGGAAACGTTCTAGAAATTCTAGAGACTTGTGTTTGATGGGCCTAGACTTTAAAAAAAAATATTGTAATGGAATTTAAATGTTTTTTTTTTTAAAATCTGGGTTGTAACCTTGTGGCTTATAAGCCTTTACTCAATAATAATAATAATATTATCGTTAAAAAAAAAATTAAGAATGATGTTTTTAGAATAAAAAGATAACGAATCTAAGGGAAACGAGCTGATTAAGAAGAAGAAAAACCTAATGTAAGAAGAAGAAAAGATCTAAGGGAAATCTAATGTAGCAAAAAGAAAAGATATAGCTGATTTACTGGAAAAAGAAAAAGAAAAAAAAAGAAACGAGAGGTTTAAGGGATTTACTGTTGTCGGAGGTCTTCCGTCGTCGAGTGTGTTTTTAATTTTTTATTATTATTTTTTTTGGCAAGAGAGATTTTTAAAAAAAAGTAACAAGATGAAAGTTAAGAAAGATAAAATAGAGTAACTTTTCAATCTTTAATATAATGTTTCTTTTGCGTAAAAAGAAAAAAGAAAGATAAAAGACCATCGAACATCATTAATATTCAACTTATAGTAACCAGTCTGAAATTTATTAATTACCATCTATGTTTATTGAATTAAATGAGCTTGATATTAGAGTTATGAAGTTTGGTTTATATATTTGAAATATGCAAATTTTCACATGTTTTGTATATTTGTTGTTTTTCCTTAATTTTACAAATTTAAATACACAATCTGTTTTTGTTTGAAATAATCTCGCAGTCTCATTCCATCAACACTCTCTGTAAATTTAGGTTATAACTTGTTTCAAGAATTTGGAGATTGTAGAAAAACTGTGCATTGATTTTTGTTGTCAAAATTATGGGCTTTTAAAATTTTTAATTTTCAAAACTCATTTAGTAGAATGGGCCTGCTATTGGACTCCAAATCTATGAGGCTTTTCTTACATAAACATAGAGTTGAACTCATAAACAAAATTGTATAAAGGGTTAAAACGAAAAAAGTATAAACTTTCAACTTAAACCAGTTTAATTCCTCAAGATTGAACTCATAACACATTTGATGTAAATGCTACTTTATTTAAAATGTAAAGTTTGTTATTTAGTTTAAAGATAGCGTCAACACAACTACAAGAACATTCATTTCATAACATAACATGAAAATTATATAGAGTAAAACACACAGACATATTACAAAACACTTAAAAGTAAGAGATAAAATTAAGAATGATGTTATTAGAATAAAAAGATAAGGAATCTAAGGGAAACGAGCTGATTAAGAAAAACCTAATGTAAGAAGAAAAAAAGATCTAAGAGAAACCTAATGTAGGAAGAAGAAAAGATCTAGTTGATTTACTGGAATTTAAAAAAAAGAAAAAAAAAAGAAACGAGAGGTTTAAGGGGTTTATCGTTGTCGGAGGTCTTCCGTCGTCGAGTGTGTGTGTTTTGTTTTTTTTTTGCAGGAGTGCTTTTTAAAAAAGAGTAACAAGATGAAAGTTAAGAAAGATAAAAGAGAGTAACTTTTCAATCTTTAATATAAGCGTCGAGTTTGTATTTTCCCCCAAACTATATGTCGAACAGTTATTTCTACCTAAACTTTCGATCTCTTCGATTAAACACCTAAACAAAAAATTTGACCTAATTTAATACCTAAATTTTTTGTAAGCATTTCAATTTACCCCTTCCCCATTTCCCCTAGTTTCAAAATCGATTCAAACGCAATTTTAAGCCTAATTTGACCCGTAAAATACTAAAACTTATCTCAGAATCCATTTAATTCAAAAAGGAATCGGATTATAACTTTAAGATTTGTTTCGAATCATAATTTGGCTTGAAATAACCGGTTTTTAAATCGATTCAAAAGTTATTTAAAAAAAAATTATGACTCGGAAAAAATCTAAACCTTTTAATCCAATTACGCTTTTGGATTAAATGAATACGGAAACAATTTTTCGTTTTTTTACGGATCAAAATTTGGCTTTAAAATAGTGTTTGAATCGATTTTGAAACTAGGGAGAATGGGGAGGGGGAAATTGAAGTACTTACAAAAAGTTGAGGTATTAAATTGGGTAGAGGTTTTGTTTAGGTGCTAGATCGAAGAGGTCGAAAGTTTAGGGGGAAATAGCTGTTCGACATATAGTTTGGGGGAAATACAAAGTCGGCCCATCAATTAATCATTATAATTAAAACTTATGAAAAATCATTCCTCATCGTATATATTTTTGATGTTTGAATAATTAAAACTTATGAAAAATCATTCCTCATCGTATATATTTTTGATGTTTGAGATTTGATTGAGATCGATTGCTAATTCATGCAAAAAAACCCTAAAAAACCTTCAACAGCCGCCATCGAAGATCTTCTTGCTTCCCCGACTTCGACACCAGCGTCGTTGTCGGGGAGGGCCTCCTAGTCTCTTTCTAGATTCTTTCTGCTTTCATCGGTGCTTCTCGGTTCATTTTACAGCAACCCTTTGGAGTTCGTGAATTCCACTGGAGTTTTGTCTTGTGGTGGATCCTTTCAACGATGAACGGTGAACGATTTATCTATTTTTCAACCCTCTCCTCCTTCCAGATCCCTTAATGTGGTCTGAATCTAACGAGAGGCGTTACCGCTTTCACCACATGATACTCCATCCTCTCCGGTGGATTGTATATCCTTAGATTTGTTGTGTCCGTGAAGCGTAATAAAATTTGGTGTTCATTGGCGTAGCTTGTGCTAAGTTATTAAGATTTGGAGGAGATTTCCTTGTTGTAGTGGCTTCTAAAGAGAACTTAATTAGGATGGTATTTATGCATTGTCTACTAGTGTTGATGACACTATTGTATAGCTGTTTGCTCCTCATGAGGTTCTACATGGTGTTCTCCTTTCTTTGAGTAGGAGACAGATCCAATGGTTCACTTCAATAGCATATCATGGTTCGAGAATTGATACAACGGATTGGATGTCTGCAAGGTTATTAAGGTTTTCTATTGATTTGATCTGATTTGCATTCTCCAATCTAAGCTCTTCACTTTCAATGTTGGTTCTCTTTTCGAATCCACAAAACAAATCTCTATCTTGGTGACGACTTAAGTCGACGATCGGAATCCGTTTGCAGAAGCTTTGACGTCTGTACTACTTCTCATATATGAATCTCCGATGTTGGATCTTGCTCTTCATAAGCTTCATCCTGAAAGATCATCTAGTGTTGATGACACTATTGTATAGCTGTTTGCTCCTCATGAGGTTCTACATGGTGTTCTCCTTTCTTTGAGTAGGAGACAGATCCAATGGTTCACTTCAATAGCATATCATGGTTCGAGAATTGATACAACGGATTGGATGTCTGCAAGGTTATTAAGGTTTTCTATTGATTTGATCTGATTTGCATTCTCCAATCTAAGCTCTGGAGACAGATCCAATGGTTCACTTCAATAGCATATCATGGTTCGAGAATTGATACAACGGATTGGATGTCTGCAAGGTTATTAAGGTTTTCTATTGATTTGATCTGATTTGCATTCTCCAATCTAAGCTCT
>CM071718.1:22983708-22996684 GCA_036630335.1 Physaria fendleri | reverse complement strand
GGAAAAAAAAAAAAAAAAAAAAGAAAAGAATACTAACACCATGTGTAACGAAAGAATGAACTTTATAACAGAGTTGAGAAAAGAAAAAATAAAATAAACAGTAACCCCAAATCATGACATTAACAGTTTATATTTTTGTTTTGGAAAACTACATAACACAACACAAAACCAAATGATTTTTTTTTCTCGGCTGACATTGAAGAACTATCAAAACATACACAATCAAAAGAAGAACTGTAGAGATGTACATTTTCTATATACATCTCTACAAGAACTCTCTATCTCTCAGTGTATATAATTTTAATTTAGAGAGAGGCTAGTTGTTGAATATCATAAGGATGAGCATCAGAAGCAGCTTCTCGCTTAAAAGATCGTCTTCCAATAACAATATTGGCAGCCTCACCAGGATGAAACGCATCCCAAAACACATACTCATCCCTATTTAGACATGGAGCTTGTCCTGGAAGACATGTTATTTGTCCATTGTTCCTCCCTACTCCACAACATCCGGCATTTGTCACGCTAAACCCTGCAAATATAATCAAAAGACTTTTGGATTGGATTTAAACAAAGAACAAAAGTTTTTAGAATTTTTCAATAGTTGATATGTTACCGTAGCGAGCAGGGTTTGTAACAATGTCTTGAAAGATACCATAAGCGTTGATGTAAGTGAATTTTGCATCTGGTGTGTTCTGGTTAAAAGTGTCGACTATAGATATGAGTTTGCTGTTGAAAATTCTGTTAGCTGAGTTGATTCTTTCGTCACAAGTTCTTCCATCTCTGCTGTTCTGCGCTAGCTCGTTCGGACTACAACCTATTGCCCCAACTCCTATCAACGCAAATTTCCTTGCTCCATTGTTATACAATATCTGCTCTCCATCATCACATATCAAAAACCTTAAACAATTCTCACTCAAAAAGAAAAAAAAAAAAAAAAAAAAAAAAAAAAAAAAAAAAAAAAAAAAAAAAAAAAAAAAAAAAGCAAGAAAAGATAGAGTGTACGAACCCTGAGTTGCTCGGTGTAACGGGCAACAAGATCGTCGGCATAGGATTCAGGAGAGAATTGGTTACCAGTAGAGTAAAAAGTGGGCATGAAGTAGTTGTTGAGATAATCATTACTGCCTAAACCGATGGAGTAAATGCATTTGCTTAGGTAATTTGAGGCTTCGTTCTCATCCCCAAGTAAGTTCACTACTTGTGAGACAGTGTTCACATGATTAGCTACTTGCCCTGCAAATGCTATTCTACCTCCCTGATGATCAAAGATAAGAAGAACATGTCAAAATCTATTAAAACACTATATCTATCTAAAAAGACAAAATGTTGAAAAAGTTACCAACCAATTGTCTGCCGGTTTCTTCACGGATTCCAGCCGCAGCAGAAGCATAGTTAACTCCTCGGAGAATGTCTTCTCCTCTTGCGGCGGCGTACGGTGTAATGTAGTCGTCGAAGCCCAAAAGCTCAGCTGTTTTTTTTGAGTTTAGCACAATTAGTTTTTAAGTGATTAAACAAAACAGAGGAAAATGCAAATTAGTTAAAAGGAGTTGGTTACCGATAACATCAACAGTGGTTCTGCCATTGCTAAACCGACCAGTTGGACCAAAAGCAAAATCAATACCATAAGGAAAGTAATTAGCTCTAGCTAATGACTGAAGCTGATTGTTGTTTCCATTATCAACTAATGAGTCACCAAATATGAAGTAGCATGGTGCTATTGGATCACTCTTAGCTATGTTTATGGTCATACCAACCATCATCATCATCATCATTATCAAACATACTCTAGCCATCCCTCTCTTATCTTATTGTGAAAGAGAAGCAGAAGAAAGAGATATGTTTTTGTGAGTATGAAGAAATGAAAAATTGGGTTTATATAATTTACTATCTATAGTTAAGAAGAATATGGAGAGAATGAGAAAATGTTATTTATATAATAAGTTTTCAAGAAAAGAAAAACAGTTGAAGAAGCATTAAATGGTCACGCGGCAATGATGTTAAATGTAAAAAAAAAAGTAAATGAATGTAAATTTAATTGTATATACATGGGGAATAATATTGTTATTGGAGTTTTGGTGGATCTACGATTTTAGAAAGATACTAGTATAACAAAACATGGTGGGGAGTTAATACCTGTGTCCATGTTTGATTTCATTAAAGTACGAATCAACTTGTATGTATTGTGACGGTTCGATTTTAATGTTTCGCATTGGAAATAGAGCTCTTTGACTTCTTTTTTTTTTTATTCACTCAAATTACCAAACCTCGACAAAATTACAAAAACTTGTCTCCAGAAGAAAACTGAAAATGTGATTCTATATCTTTTGTAACCTTTAAACAAGTGTACTGTGACTGAGAAATGAGAATTGAATTTTGGGGTATAATAGTTAAAAATATTCAAATTTGCTCCATTCTAAATAAGTGATTGACAAAAAAAAACATTACTTTTTACACAGTAAAGACAACGTATTTTCGCATTTCCACTCATTTTGGTATACATTAAAATACTCAAGTGCAAGATTACCTATGTAAAATCACATTGGATTATATCAAAGTTAGCTGATAAAATTACCAATCCTTTACAATGTCGATTCATATAGCAATTTGATTTTAATATAGCAGATCCTTTAATACACTCCTTAAAACGAGATTGCTCAAGCTTGATTTGTTTGGTCATGTTAGTACAATGCATGTGGAAAAAGCAAAAAAATTATTCGTCCTTGAAATAAAATTGGGCATAGTGCAACAAACATGACAACATTAAATGAAGGGTCCATATTCATCATGTTCCTTTCTTTCCAGGAAACTCAAATCTAACGGCTGAAGTCAATCTCTCTTGGTTGGATAAACGATGAAGAATAATGATGTTAAGAGTAAGAGGATTTGCCATGTGTTAGGAAGTATACATTAAATGAAACACAGAGTGAGTTCCATGTCATCATGATGATAATGCACATCATGACATGACATGACCTGGTGAACTAAATTGATGCAGTTGAGAGTATTCAATTCTCATTTGCTCTCTTTTGTATATGTTCCTCAAAAAAAAAAAAGCAAAATCTACCCCAAAAAAAATTACTCAAAACCAAGATTAAAACTATAGGATTAGCAAAATATCCTATATTTCTCTGAAATTTGAACCAAATTTTTATAAATATTCGAATGATACTTTTTTAATACCTAAATAACCGAATCCAAATCAAACATGGTGGATATCCAAGAATATATGAAATATAATTATAAATAAATAAATACAGTATTTGGATACATTTAGATGAAAAATTAACAATACATTAAAAATAGGGTTTTTAGTATGTTTAGAGTAAAAAGAAAAGAATTTTGGTATTTGAATTTTTTTTTTAGATTTTGGATTAATTTTAGGATATTAATATTTATCCAAATCTGATCCAAACCCGACCGCGACTAAAACGCACATACATAATTCAAACTTTCGTATTCAAGCAGTCAGCAAATGGATTGAAATAAGAAAAGGGAAGGGAAAGAGAGTATTTATTTAAAAGAGCAAACATGTTCAAACAAAGAAATATTCTGATTATATAAATTGATTTTCTCCCGATCTATTAATCCACCAATCACCAACCCACATGGTAGTTGTATTTATGAACTCTACTGTACAATAGAGGCACAAAACAGAAGAATTCGAGTTGTTTTACTAATAAAATATTCACTATGGATCGGGAAATTTTACCAATCACATAAATTTGTTGGATACTTAAACTCAAAAGGTCTGTATACTTGTTTGTTTTACAAAGATTTAGTCAAGATCTCAGGCCTTAGATTGATGAAATCACAAACATAAATTGATTACTAAAGCATCACTCTTTACTTCTACTCAAATCAGATTTTGTTTTCCTTAGTTTAAATAAGATCAATCCTTTATTTTATTTTTAATGGTACTCCATACTGATTTACCAAAAATTATGAGAAGACGACGAAGTAATTGTTTTGAAACACGAAGAGCTTTGCCATAACTCCAAGCAGCAGAGTTTGCTTTAATCAGCATTTGATTCAGCTCTATTAAAGTTCATCAGTAAACCCATTAACCCATTGAGATCGAATCAAATTCAGATTTGCCCTCAAATCTGAATTCACTGTTCACATGCCCCTCAAAGAAAAAAATAACCAAGCCCCATGTTTACAAAAAAAGCAAAGGTAGTGTTGACAAAAAAAAAAAATCTTTTTTGTGCAGGGGTATGGAGAACATGAATCAACATTTAAGGGTAAAAAAGAAAAAGACCCATTGAGATCACCTATTGCACCATACATCTCACCGTAGTCCAGGACCGTTTCGAACAAATCAAAGGCCCTGTACTAATTCAAAAAACGGTCCGTAATGTACATAACTTTAAAAACAATTTATTCACTTACCAAAATTTTTTTTATATAATATGAAACTAAAATATTTAGTTATAAAATCGATAAAAATATTTTTTTTTACAACTATCTAAATCGCGTAGATATTTTGGCATATTTCGAGACAAAATCATCAATTAAACTACTAACTTCTAATTTTTGCGTAGATATTTTGGCATATTTCGAGACAAAATCATCAATTAAACTACTAACTTCTAATTTTTCTAAGAATTCACTTTATATCGCCAATAGAGCTAATCCGTTTAATCTCTCTTGTGTCATAATTGAATGCTAATATGTCTTTAACAATTTTAGCTTTGAAAAGCTCCTTAAACAGTAACATGAATATTACATTTGCAATTATACATTTGGAAAACAATTATACCTTTTTAAAATCTCTAACATATCATCAGTTCCTATATTTTCACTTGGTAAAAATTCTCTAAATAACTAGTAATTATTTTGGAGTCACGTTTCCAAGGTACAATATCTTTAGTTTCTCTAAATAACTAGTAATTATTTTGGAGTCACGTTTCCAAGGTACAATATCTTTAGTTTTTTAAGTCCTAATTTTAAAATTTTTTTTTTTATGGAGGGTAGAGTGATTAAAAAGGTACAATATCTTTAGTTTTTTAAGTCCTAATTTTAAAATTTTTTTTTTTATGGAGGGTAGAGTGATTAAACTTTTAAGTTGAGATATATATTGGGGTTTTGATTCACAATGTCATGGAGACACATTGGGTTCGTCGTGTACTATGCATGGAGAGAGGTTGGGATTGACTGCGGCATGGCCGTCGAGTAGCATGTGCTACATGGGCGATCGCACAGGGCCGAAAAAATATAAGGACTCATTCTTAATCAATCTTTAAGATTTAGAGACCTATTTCTTAATCAACATTTAAGGTTTAGGGGGCCATTTTTTTATATTTAATATGTAAGGGCCTATTATTATTTTCAACAAAATTAAAAGTTTAATTAACTTTATTTTTTTATTTAAACAATTAATCTATTTAAATTTTTAATGAATAATTAGATACACAATTGCTCAAATTGATCGAACGATCATGGCAGAAGCATCCAATAGATCAAGCTGCATCAACAAATCTCGAGCTTCACATTCATCTCGTCCTTAAGCCCATCATTGTAGAGAATGGTTCATGAAGCGAGGATTTCAAATGTTCCTCCGAAATTGACGATGTAGGAAGCCTTCAAACTAATCACTATCACGAATTTGAAGAACTCGTAGTTAGATTAATAGAATTTTGAGAGAAGAAGAATTGTTTCGATTTGGGGAAATAAAGTGAAGAACCCTAATTTCGATTTAGACCTGATCTATTTATATTAACGCCGTTAATGGTCATTAAATGACTAATCCGTTAGTCAATACAAGTCAACAGAGCTATAGCATAACAGAAGGTTTATACAGGCATGACGTTTTAGATGGAAGGATTATTTGAGGCTTTTAAAACCTCTGTATATTTCCCTTTTGTTGATGTCTAGGCCGGATTAGACATTTTTCCCCATAATTAGACTTAACAGCGATTCAAGCCGTTAAATAATCCCTGATTTGTCAAAACGACGTCGTTTTGACAAAACAAAGTTCAAAAGAAAAAGAAAATTAATGGGCCTCGTTTTGATTTTGCCCAAAACCAATTAAATTGATTTGGACCAAAATCAAAAATTGATTTAACCCAAAATCAAAACACGACGTTTTGATAAAAGTCCCCAAAACATAGGGTTCGTGAGGCCGTTCGTGAGTTGAGTTTCACCAAATCGATTTCTCTCTAAACTCGGTGAAATTCTCGAGTTTGATTCTGGTCAATATATAAAGTGTTACGTTTACGTTTGACAATTCATAAGCAATATAAGGAAAGCTTTTCACAATGGCACATTGTCGTATTGCATCATTATTTGATATATTGAAGCAATATAAAACCACGATCTTTTACCATTTAGAACACCAAAAAGCAACATAATATTTCAGAACACCATTAATCAACAGAACATTTCAGATTAAGAACAATTCAATTAGACAGCAAAAACACACATCCAACTACAATAAATCCAGCAACAATGAGAAACTTAAAACGTTTTACTTCTCCTCTAACGCTTTTAATCACTTCCTTACATCCATGTATCTTAGCCTTCAACCGGTTGATTTCTTCTTCTTGCGCCTTAATCACTGAGTCGCAAATGCAAATGAAACTCTTCATCTCTTCCACTTCTTCTACTAAAGCTTCATCCGTCCACTTCCAAGTCTGAAAGCTTCCAAAACCAGTATATTTAACACAAGTATGAAACAATCTACCTGGATTTTTGATAGTTGTTGAAGTCCTCATCACCACCCGAGCTCCACAACGATCTGCTTTCGGAATATCACCTGTGTTATCTTCACCAACGATAGGAAAGGAATGAAAGGAAGCTGAAGAAGAAGAAGAAGATAACACGACATTATGAAGCTCGATTTCAGATGAATTGAAGGACAACCGATTTTAGAGAGAAATCGATTTGGTGAAACTCAACTCACGAACGACCTCACGAACCCTATGTTTTGGGGACTTTTATCAAAACGTTGTATTTTGATTTTGGGTTAAATCAATTTATTTGATTTTGGCCCAAATCAAAACGAGGCCCACTATTTTTTTGAATTTTGTTTTGTCAAAACGACGTCGTTTTGGCTAATCAGGGATTATTTAACAGCTTAAACCGTTGTTAAGTCTAATTCTGTCAGTCAAAGCGGATTTTTCAAAGCCAACATTTTAAAAGCAAACGGAGTCTATTTATGGGTATGACGGATGAAACAGAATGCTTCTTTAGGTTTTCATATGCACAGACGTGTTATTCGAGTAGTAGGTTTCCCTTTTGAGATGTATACATGCCTTTTTAGGCCATTTTCCGTAATTTGACGATTAGATCATAGCAAGTTCTAAAATCTCTTTCAACGAAGATCGTAACCCATTTGAAAAAAACAAAAAAAAAAAATGAGAAAAATAGGAATAGAAGAAACGAGAAAAAGCATAATCAGAAAACTATAATTGAATTGGTTAAATTGCATAACTAAACCAACAAATTTTAAATTTTCTAATCACGGATAAATAAATTTAGAACTATTAATTATGGGTAAATAAATCTCTAACCATAGGTTCGTGGACACTTATAAAAGGTCAATAATTTATGGATAAATATTACTATGACTATAATTTAGAGCCAAATCAAAACAAAACCCATTAATTTTTTTTTATGAATAAAATTTAACATTCATACATAAAAAAAAAAAGTTATTAACAATGTGAACGACGCTTGAATTGTATAAAGCCATAGGAGACGGTTGTGTTTGGTTTGGGTCAAGGGCCAAGTTGTTAATAGTGGGGGATATAGAGATGACCCGATTTAGGTTATGACTTTCCAAAAGGTGCATATCTTTTAGATTGGTCCAATTTTTTGAATGTTATGTTTTTTTTTTTTTTTTTTTTTTTTTTTTTTTTGAATCATTGGGGAGAAAAGAGTATAAAAGTGACATTAGAGTGTCATTGATGAGCAAAAGAGGAACTTATGAAGGTTTGAAAGAGATTAAGTGAAATGTTTTTAAGGATTTGGGACAAGACAAGACAGAGACACGTGAACTAAATCAGAATCTAAAATAAGGTATGATAAAAGAGTGAAGATATAGAAGAAATGCAAATTATAAATGGAAGTGATTGAAAGTGACACGTGTGGGGACATAAGACATGAGATTGGGAAGAGAAAGAGAAGACACAAGCTTAAAAAGAGAGTACTTTGATGGGTTAAGTAAGGGCCATACACACATGTTCTTCTTTATTCAAAACACATTTTTTCGAACCAATTTTAGAGGACTTGTCTTTGTTGGTGATAATCTCGTGAATACATTAGTGCTCCTCGAATCTCTTCAAATCGGATTGCCTTTTGCTGAAACGTTACCGTTTCACATTGATTTAAATGAATTATGTTTTCTCCCTTTTTTGTTCAAGCAATGAATATGTTTTCTCACAAAAATGAAAAAGACTTAGAATTATGGTCATAAATAGTACACACACATGTATCAGTACATTTACAAACAATTGATTGTAAATTAAAACTCATGGACATTGGATTTGAATCTGAATAGATGAGAGCATTTGATAGTTGGGTCAAACAACAACAAACACAACGTATAGTTAGTTGATTCAAACAGTTATCGAAAATCACCCATAATAGTTTTTTTTTTGTTAAAAGGCTGTTGTATTATATATTTTAGATAGAGTTGAGTACATAAGTTGAATACAAGATGGACTTAAAATGATTAGATTAGTTTGGTCTTCTATGGAATTTTACCATAGAAGAAAACCTGAAGTCACGTCTCTTCCTCTTGAAGCTTAACCGACTCCTTATTCCGAAGGAGATTGATAGCATCAATAGCTTCAAAGTGAAGAGAGTTTACCATATCCGACTGCATTTCGAGAAGGCATTGTTGAACTTCATCGTCGCTAGGCACTTGGGCATTATTGACCTTCTTACGACCTTTCTCAATTACTCCCTTTGGCTTGAAGCAATGATGATCCGATTTACAACGCAACAAGACTTTTGAATCAACTTTAGACTTTCGCGTACAACTCCTTCCTTTCTTGTCTCTAGACAAAGAGGTTCCATGTTCGAGATGATCCTGTGAGCCTTCATCTGACTGTTTGGGCGAAGAGGGGGGGACAATAGCAGGCTTCAGAACACTGCTCAATGGGGGTGGATAAGAAAAATCAGATTGACAAACTGCAGGGGATGTTTGATCCTTGGTATCATCTTGAGGTGAGGGAGGCTCGAGAGGGGTGTCAGATGGACTATCAATAGTAGGTGACATAGTATCATCTTGAAGTGTAGAAGACTCAAAAACTGCATCAGACATGACAGTAGGAGCAACCAACAATGGGTCATCAGGAGGGGAGTTTAAAGATGATACCTGATGCGTGAGGTGTTCCCTAAGAGGATGATCAGTGTAGTTCTGCTGATCNACTTTACTGCAAGAAGATCAATATCCGATGGCACAGAGACATCAACCTCCATTTCAGATTCAATATGAGCTTCTGAAGGATTAAGCTCTGGATTGTTTTGAACCTGTGGTTGAGCCTTGCAAGTAGGACTGAGAGTTGAGGGAGTGTGATTAGTTTCTACTTGGATAGGAGAATGATGAGTAGTGGGTTCAGCTGATGAGTTCCTAACAGGACAACGATGCACCTTATGTCCATATGAATTACAATTTGAGCATAGATGAGGAAGATTACCGTACTCGACTGAGACCATAACAGAATCACCATTGAGATCTCTAACTAGCACTGAAGAAGGTAGAGGAGCACCAAGTGGTACAATAGCTCTTATGGTAGCCGTACCTAAGGAGGATCGAGGAAGAGAAGCTCGTGTGTTCGGAATTAGTTTAGCTACACCTCCGGCGATGCGAGCAACAGCTTCCTGAGACCAAAGTTGCGGCGGTATATCACGGATTGTAAGAATGGTGGAGGCGGAAGTGAGTTTGGGAGGAGGTGCGAGTGAGGCATTGACTGACCATGTCGAGACCACAAAAGATACTGTACCTGAAGACCATAGACCAGTTTGGAGGATCCAATTCCTTGTACCAACAGAGGGGACGAAGACAAGAAAAGTACCTGAGGAGAATCTCCGAACCGAGATATCACCAAATTTTCCCCAAATTGGATTCAAGTCTCTGAAGAACTTTGCCGGCGATGGAGGTTCACCCATGAATCGACACAAGATGTGATCAGCCCAGGTGTTACTGGCCTTGAGAATCACCGACGGTGGAGCAATTACAATAGGGGTGCCGTCGGGGAGATAAGCTGGAGACGAAGAAGGAGCGTTGGAGGTGGATGAATCTGAGAAGAGGCTTGACCAGAGAAAGTTTGGAGAGTGCGAAGCTTTCTTCGGCGGAGGTGGATGAATCTGAGAAGAGGCTTGACCAGAGAAAGTTTGGAGAGTGCGAAGCTTTCTTCGGCGGCGGATCTGGGTCAATTTTTTCATCGGCGGCGAGGGGTTTCGGGAGCGACATCGTCTCTAATGTTTAAAGTTGAATTAAGTCAACAGTAGAAACATAACTTATTGAATGTTATGTTTTAAAAACAACTTTTTTAAAAAATGAATGTTATGCTTCAAAAACAACTTTTTTAATTCAGATTATTAATCAGAAAATTTACTATTTAGATAATAACATAATTTTTAAAATATTTAAGTTTGAAAATTTTAGGTATTTAATATTAAAGATAATACTAATATTTTAAAAATATTAAATTTCTAATATAAAAATTAATTTTCAATTAACTTCAAAAATTAACGTTTGTATTTTCGATTATTAAATCAGAAAATTGACTATTTAAATAATTATAATATTTTCAAAAATGTAAGTTTTGTAATAAATATTATTGTAGTTGCCTATAAATCGAATAACTTTTATTATGCATGATTGATCTTTTTATTCATATTTTAACTTTTATATTAAATCATAAAAATGAATTCAAAAATTTATTTTACTTGGAGTCGTCTTTATCGTAATATTATAATACAAATTCTTCGAAAATGGGAAGTAAAAATATCAAAGCAAATATTTTCATGGGAATATAAATTTTATTAATTGATGAAAATTTATAATTGTAAATTAAATTATGATTTTAATTTTTCAACAAGTATTATCGTATAATAATACACCAAATAATACATAATCTTTTTAATTTGGTTTACAAACGCCATTAAAATTTTATATTTATTATTGGTTCCCTTTATTCTCTTTTATAACTGTAAATAAAATTATTCTTTTAAATTAAATTTATTGTTCTAATTTTTTAATAAAATTATTACTTTAATTTAAATATATTATTATTATATTAAAGTTAATTGTCTATTTATTATTTTATTTTTTTAACTCTTAAACTTTAATCATTAATAATATGAATCCAAACAGATTAAATCACTTATTACAGGTGGAATCGAAAAATATTCTTTAAGATGACATGTTAAAGGTAGATTTCTCTTCGACATCGTATCTGCCACTCGATTTACTTCTCTGGTTACCCAATTAAATTGAACCTCTTCAAACTTTGTACTCCATAGTCTCACGTCTCTTATCCAATTATGTATTTTCATGTTTGCACTTGTCCCCTGAATTAATTTCGGTATTAATTGATTATCTCCTTCAAAAATTACTTTGCGATAACCTCGATTGTAGCAAGATTGCATTGAACATAAGAGGCTAAATATTTCTGCCTCTAATGGTGTTTGTAGGTTATGAGTTCGTGTTGTAGCTGCTAGAAGAAAGCTGGCGTCACTATCTCTTACCACCCATCCGCCTCTTGTGTGTACATTTGCTTGCCATGCTCCATCATAGTTACATTTGATCCAATTTTGTGAAGGTAGTTCCCAGTGTTGTCTATTTGAGGTTCTAGTAGCCATATGCGGGGTACTTCCTTGTCTGTTGATACTATCTAAATGTGTTGTACTAGTGAACTAGTTCCAAGTGTCTTTGAGAGCTAGCGATACCGTCAATTCCCATGGAATCTGATATTTCCTAAAAATGAGTGTGTTTCTGCTGCACCATAATCTCCAAAGAATCCATAAGGGAAGATGTTGAAAGTGTTGTAAGGTAGGGTCTGAATTATAGCCAAAAATTGTTTGAAATTGTTCGTCAAATGTTGTAGATAGTGATAGTTGTTGTATATGCCTAGACCAGCCGCCCTCCAAACTAATTGGGCGTAGGGGCATTCGAAAACGAGATGTTGTGCTGTTTCTTTTGCCGTAATACATCTAGCACACATTGGTGATGTAGTTATATGTTGTCTTTCTAAAACATCTCCAGTAGGTAAAACCTGGGACACTGTCTTCCAAAGGAAATGTTTTAGTTTGTAAGCAGTATTGAGTTTCCATATTTTTTGCTTAAGTTCTATAGATCCGGATATCTCTCTTGGTCTTTGAAGTGTTGGTTCATTTATTGCTAGCCAGTATCCTGATTTCACCGTATATTGCCCCAAATTTGTGTAACTCCATCCTAATAGATCATAGGGAGCTGAAGTACTGAGTTTTTGTTGCAAGACCAATTCAACATCTTCAGGGCTGATCAAAAGCCATACTATATCTTCCTTCCAAGTTCCTTGTTCATAATTTATCAATTCACTTACTTGAATGTTTGGTGACGGATTTATCAACGGCTTCGGTGGTCGTGTTGGTTGTCGTGATCGGTCCATAGGTTGATCATACTACCATCTCCTATGATAAATTGCAATCCTGTTTGAAGAAAATCTCTACCCTCTAAGATTGAACGCCATACATAGGAGCTAGTCTTGCCCGACTTCGCATTTAAAATATTGGTATGTGGAAAATAGCGTCCTTTAAGTACCCGAGCCATTAAACACGATGGTTCTTGAAAGATCCTCTATGCTTGTTTAGCTAAAAGAGCTTTATTGAAACCTTCTAGGTCCTTAAATCCTAGTCCTCCTTCTTTTTTCGGTAGACATAGATATTTCCAGTTCAGCCAGTGATAACTAGTCTTGTCCCCCTGATAGGCTCAAAAATCTTCTCGAGTTTCACCTAGATTTCTCCAGGAGTTTAACCCGTTCCCTAC
>CM071718.1:22782952-22794025 GCA_036630335.1 Physaria fendleri | reverse complement strand
AAAACACTGAGCACCTTAAACAGAATCGAGAAGAGGTAACAAGAGAACCCTAAAAGGATTCATGATTGGGATGTTCAAGAGTAGCTTATCAATAAGAGAGAGATGAAAAAGAAACTGAAGATTACAAATAGTAGTTTATATTGTCAACATAGGAACATAATAGAGAACCGGGATTAAAAACACATTTTTCCGGGAGTCCTTGGATTTTTACTCTCCTTCCCATCTTCTTCTCCACATGGTAACAAAAAATATCAAAAGAGTCAGCATAAGTCGGCCCATCGGGAAGATAGACGATCTCTCCAAACTCAGTGATCCCCTGAAAGCGGAAATTCATCAACACCGACTGGGTAGAAGAAGAAAAGACGCAAGTTTTCTTAGACCAAACTTCATTCTTGACATCATCAAGAACCCATAAAATAAAACCACCATTTTCATTATCATGAAACACAGCTAATTTTCCAAGGTAGTTAACGAGTCTACCTACCACTGCCAAATTATTATCAGGTATTGCTATAATACGTAGCTGCTCGGAGCTATAATACGTAGCTGCTCGGACCCAACATCAAAACAACAGACTGCGTCATGAAGGTGATTTTGTATACATAGATAATACAAAACACCATCAATACATACATTGTTTTGGAGAAACTGGTAATAAGGGATATTGGCTTTGATGGGCCTCCATGAGTCAGAAGATTCTTGACCTCCAAACGTGAGTACACTATGTTCAAAATTTGAACCAAAGTCATCCATACCAACACACAATACTTTGTACTGATTGCTGTTTGGGTCATATCCCAAGTAACAACAATAATGACGGTCGTCACCGGCTATGTGTATGAATTGTTGTGTTGTTGGATTACATGCTAGAAATCCATCATCGGGGCGGAAACAGAAGAAACCACGAACTGATGTGCATCTTGAAACAAATTCGACTTCTGGATGCTTAAAGGTGTTATGTTTAGCGACTAAAATTGAAGAACACGACAAGAGGGAAGAACTACTTAGATGAGATGAAGAGAAGAACAACACTCGATTGTCAACAGAGGTCTGCTGCAAAATAAGGAGAAGACGAGGTCTCCTCGGACCCAACATCAAAACAACAGACTGCGTCATGAAGGTGATTTTGTATACATAGATAATACAAAACACCATCAATACATACATTGTTTTGGAGAAACTGGTAATAAGGGATATTGGCTTTGATGGGCCTCCATGAGTCAGAAGATTCTTGACCTCCAAACGTGAGTACACTATGTTCAAAATTTGAACCAAAGTCATCCATACCAACACACAATACTTTGTACTGATTGCTGTTTGGGTCATATCCCAAGTAACAACAATAATGACGGTCGTCACCGGCTATGTGTATGAATTGTTGTGTTGTTGGATTACATGCTAGAAATCCATCATCGGGGCGGAAACAGAAGAAACCACGAACTGATGTGCATCTTGAAACAAATTCGACTTCTGGATGCTTAAAGGTGTTATGTTTAGCGACTAAAATTGAAGAACACGACAAGAGGGAAGAACTACTTAGATGAGATGAAGAGAAGAACAACACTCGATTGTCAACAGAGGTCTGCTGCAAAATAAGGAGAAGACGAGGTCGTGAAAGAGACACCGACGTGAAATCGTCGATGAATTGTTGGCTACTGATGATGGACTTCCATGATTTCGACACGGATCTAAATCTAAACACAGATTTGGCCGGCAATTTTAGCAAAATTTCAATTATCAGGTCCTCAGGAATGCTACGTACCTCTATTGTGATCGTGCTCTTCTTCGTCGTCGTCGTCATTTTTTAATTTAGTTTTTGAGTATTTGTTTTGACGGCACACACTTTTGTTTTTTTTTGCATTTATAGCTACACACGCAAAACCTAACCGAGATAACTTTTGGGCGGGGCTTAAATATCAAATATCGGGCCAGCCCTACTTATATAAAATATGACTGGTAAAAAATTCATGTTTAAAAGTAGGCCTGGGCATTTTCGGGTTCGGTTCGGTTTCGGTTCGGTTCTTTCGGATATCGGTTCTTTCGGTACCATTCGGTTATTTTAAAAATTCGGTTCGGGTTCGGTTCGGTACCAATAAAATTCGGTTCGGTTTCGGTTTTTTCGGTTCGGGTTCGGTTCGGTTTTTCGGTTTCGGTTTTTTTGCCCAGGCCTATTTAAAAGAGATTTTTTTTAAAAAAAAGTTTGTGATTAGAAAGGATTTTTTTTTGAAACAATTATAGAGATTGCCATAGATACACCCTGAAATTATGAGATTGTCACAGACAGCAATCTCTTTTAAAACTGCCATAGACAGCCAAAACACGCGCATGCCACTTTTCACGTGAAAAGACCAGCGTGCCCCTGTCTGTCCCCGCGTCTTTGTGTAAAAAAATAGACAGGGATACGCTGGTCTTTTCGCACTGTCTATGGCACACGCGTGTTTTGGCTGTCTGTGACAATTTTAAAAGAGATTTTGCCACTGTGTCAATTTCACAAACTTTTCGGCTGTCTATGGCAGTTTTAAAAGAGATTTTGCCACTGTGTCAATTTCACAAACTTTTCGGCTGTCTATGGCAGTTTGAACAAGATTCTTTTTTAAAGTTCATGTTTAAAAAAGTATGTTAATTTCCAAGTCACTGCCACATGAGCAAATAACAGATTTTGATTAATGTTGTTATCTTTTTCGTCAGAAAATTTTGATTAATGTTGTTATCTTTTTCGTCAGAAAATTTAACGACGTGTCTAAATTGGTAAACATTTAAAAAGTTTGTGATTAAAATAGAAAGAGAAAAAAAGTTGATATTTTTAAAAAAATAATAAAATAGTTTATACCTCAAACTGTATATTTTGGAAAGTTGGTGATTTTTTTTGACCATTTTCCCTTTGATTATTTGTTGTTGCATTTGCATAAGACTGACGCCTAGGGGTGGGCAAAAAACCCGAAACCCGAAAACCCGAACCGAATCGAACCGAAAAAGTAAGAACCGTAATATTAAGTATTTATATAAGATATTTTATTTTATTTTATATATTTGGTTATTTTTAATCATATTTTTTATTTTATTTTATATATTTGGTTATTTTTAATCATATTTACGTTCAAATCTAATAATTTTAATCTAAAATAAAACTAAACTAAAACTAAAATAAAGCTAAACTAGATCCTCATTGTTCTAATCGTTATTCATTTGAGTCTATGTATTCAGTGACTTCAAAATCATAGGTTAATCGTTGTTCTTATCATTGTTTCAGGATTTATCGTTCTTATCGTTGTTTTAGGGTTTATTTCTATTTTTAATAGATATTTAACTCGGGTTTATGGTTACTTTTTGGTTTATATGAGTAGAAATATCCAAAAAACCCGAACCGAGTATACCCGAATATTTTTTTGGTTCTTATTTGGTTCTTGATTTTAGGTACCCATACCCGAACCGAACCCGAGGCGGTTCCTAAATGGGTACTCATTTTTATATACCCGGAAGACCCGAAACCCGAATTACCCGAACCGAACCCGACCCGAATACCCGAATGCCTAGGCCTAGGTTTTAGTGAGTAACACGGTCTTTAAAAAAATATATTAATTATTCTATGTTTTAAATATTTTACCAAAAAAAATAAAATGATTTAACCGATTATAAATCAGTATTGCAAAATGCACAAAAATAAAATATAAATTAACTAAAAATTGCATTGAAAATTGAAAACCCTTTTATATTCTGAAACAAAACATAAAAATTCTTATAAATTGAAATAGAGAGAATAACAAACAGTTGCGATCATGATTGATCGACCTACTTATGATGTTATTACGTCCGACTTAGAAAAGGAATCGATTTGAATACCTTTTTCTTTGGTCATGAGTCATGACGATTTTGAATACCTTAAGGCTTAAGCAACATAATTTCTGATGGGAAAATAGCCAAAAATATCAAAGTGTAAGTGTAAATGATGCAAGATTTTCCACAATAACATTTTCACACATTGTCTCGAGGAACAGACCAACCACCTGTCACCACGAGCCCCACAACAAACTCTCTCAATCAACTGCATCTAATATTGAGACAATGCAATAGCCAATCATCTCCTAAGTAAATTAACATTTTGCAATAAACCACAAAATGTTAAAACCCGATTTTGCTTTAGATTTCCTTTTTCAGATAAAAAATCATAAAATAAACCACTGCCATGTATATTATGGAACCATGTGTATGAATATGACACACATGCATACATGTACGATATATAAGACTATAAAAGAGATACACTACAAGAAAAAAGCCTGAAAATGACGATAATATTTATAATATATTCGATGTTTATGGCCATAAAAAACGAATTTACAACGAAATATGTTCGTTGTGTATAGTGGTAGAGTACTTTCGTTGGCACACCAAAGATGTAACACGTAAGCTTTCAATTTTTGTAATAATAATGTCTATTTTTTTTTTTGATCGGCATAATAATAATGGCTTCAAACAAGTGAAAGGAGACAAATATTGATTCAACACTCAAATGATTTTTTTACTCATGTTTTGATTCTTTTAACTGTACCGAAAAACAGCAGTACACAAACAATCCTATGAAACACACAAGACCTACTACTATTCAAACTGAAATTTAGAAATCTCCAAATGATCCATGACAAAAAAAAAAAAAGAAATCTCCAAATGACATCACAGTAAAAAAAAAAAAAGAAATCTCCAAATGACATCACAGTTCAGTACTAAGGGGTACCTGATTACTACTTGACAACATCTTCCATCAAGAGTTTAGCTTTTGCATCCATGTACGACGTCCTCCATTTCTAAATATGCTTCTTCATTTTTTTCCAACTTCGCCCAAAGATCATCTTGATTCTTCATCCTCTCTGAAATTTGATGAAGTTTTTTTTGCAACTAGTCTAATTTGAACCCTCCTTTTGTTAAGATTCGGATGACTGATTCTGATTCTAATAAATGTTCTTCAGATATCCGTGACTCACAAATAACCTCCATTAAGCTGATTAACAAGCTTATGTAACCTCTTTTCAGGTTTGGATTTGTGATCTGAAACTCAGAGGCAAAGTCTGGATGATTTTGAAGCATTAGATTCACATATTTGGCCTGCGGTTGGAAAAACAGAAGACATTCATGAAAAGATATCCATAAATGATATTACAGTGTTCACAAATTATACTTGAGAAAGAGGGAGTTCAAACCCATAAACTTCAACCGATTCCACTTAAGTTGACTGATCTTCAATTCCATAAGCTCTCAATCCATCTGATTCAGGAATTGCTTGCAACACTTCTATCTCAACAGTAACATGAAACTCTCCATTGACGACAAACCCTTCATTCTGAACGCAGAGTTTCTCAAGAGTCCACATAGATCGAAGACTCATTAGTTTGTTTTCTTGATCAAATGAGTAATGAAAATCTATACAAAAGATGAATGGTTATAATAATAAGAAAGTCAAAACTTAATATGCAAAATAGATCACTTATACCTTCATGGTATGACTGTTCTGTCCATAGTTGATTTACTATGGTAACAGAACATTTACTTCTCTACTCCAATTGTTTGGCAATGACTAATAATCAGCCGCTAGGACACGCAATACTAAAGTAATCAAGTTCTTCTGCACAAAGCCGCCTACACCATTTTTTTTTTTAAAAGGAGGTCATCATTTACATTTGAGTAGAAAAAAAAAACATGACAATTTTTCTTTTTTTACAATATGCATTCATCAACAACGAATGGAATAGATGCAACTAATTCTTTGTCTTTCAAAGAGGACACATTGTTGATGACCAAGTGATTTTTTTCCTTCTTATATTGTCGCAGTAATTGTGATACAAATGCGATTAAAGTCATTTTCTCAACAAATTCTCATGGATAGTCAAAGTGTTAGCTTTATAGTGCAGAGTAAATATTGTGGAGCAGGGCAAAAAGGCAAAGAGGTTGTACTCTTTTTGTGTACAAAAATTGAACATATTTATTTTACAACTGTAGATTTATTCTAATATTTTCTTTAACAATAACTTACAAAAATATAAATAACATAAAAAAAAATTCGACTAAGACATCCAAAATACTACTTGGCAACATCTTCCGTCAAGAGTTTAGCTTTTGCATCCATGTACGACGTCTTCCATTTCTTTATCCGCTTCTTCATTTCTTTAAGATCTTCCTTATTTTTTTCCAAGTTCGCCCAAAGATCATCTTGATTCGTTACTCTCTGAAATTTGATGAAGCTTTTTTTGCAACCAGACTAACCCAGATTGAAACTTCAATAAAATGTGGTCTGTCTAACCCAAAAGAAAAAATATACCTTCTTATTTCATGTTTTTTTTTAATCAATATATTTTATTTTATTATGTTTTTTTTCTTATCGATAAAATAAATTAAGAATAAAAAATGCAAAACAAAAAAAATCTATTATTTTGGCTCTAATCTTTAACGTAGATGTCTTCAATTTGGATTTTAAAATCTTTTGATTATTTTATCTAATTGATTTAACAATTCTAACAATCCTCTATATATTATTTGAGAACCAAAATAGTTGATGTGTTGTCATCATAAACACTCTCATAAATCATATTTACAAATATGATATTATGATTTAATTATTAGAATAATTATAAAATATATCATTACAAATATGAATAATTATAAAATATATCATTACAAATATTATTTTATTAATTTAAAAATAATTAAAACGATCAATAATTTTAAATTTTAGTAAAATATATTTTAAAATAAGTAAAAACGCATATCGTGCATGAAATTATTTAGTACTTATTGTTATTCACAAAAAAAAAACCATATTTATTGTTATAAGTATTGAGAAACCTAATTTATAACTTAATTTTAAGTAAAAAGACAACTAAAACATTATGTGTGAAACATTAGAAAATCAAATAATCATTTTGTATCAAGAAATTATAATCTTTGATTTGTTTTGGTTGTAAAGAGTGACAAAACATACAGTTAATCATATCATGAGAATGGTGAAGGTTTGGAAAAGTTTAAATCATTAATAGTATATGTATTTAGATTTGCATGCACCAATAGTTACTATAACTTTTTTAAAAATTATGTTCCCTAAACTATTCAAATCGATTCGTATCGCTATAAGGAATGTTACGATGAATATGGTAATGTATTGAAAATTATTCTAAACTATAAAGATTTTTAAAATTTAAAATATAGGAAAGAAGCGGATTTTTATTCTCCTAAAAATTCAATGTCTATCAACAAACTAGGGCAACACTTTTTGTATCTCTCATTTTTTTTTTTTTGTCTTATTTATTTATCTTGACAGTAAGAATCTAACTACAGTTTTCTCTCTTTCAAATCGTCAAAAGTAAGTAATCTTCAAAGTCTCATTCCTGTCATAATTCTCAGTTCCTGCAATATTATCGTACTCTTAATAACTAATAGTATGTATTAGCTTTGCATACACCAATAGTTAGTATAGATTTTCTCATATTCTCTTGTCGATCTTCTTTAATTACAGTTCGTACCTCTCTCTCTCATTTCTTATAAACAATTCATTGATTTTTTATTTTCATTTTTATGTTAGATGAGTCTTGAGAATGTATCAATGGGAAAAAGGTTTAAAAAGAAGATCACTTGGGTGATTAAGAATTTCGCCTCTTTGCAATGTGAAGAAATTTACTCTGATCAATTCGTTGTTGATGGCTGTAAATGGTAAGAAAATAAACTTAACTTGTCCTCTCCTCTAATGTTTTCACCCAATTCAGGGTATATTATAAATAATATATTTCATTTTGATTCGGTGTAGGTGTCTTGTAACCTATCCGAAGGAAAACAAGGTTGATAATAACTTGTCTCTGTATCTGGAAGTCGCAAATTATAGATCATTTAGGTGTCTTGTAACCTATCCGAAGGAAAACAAGGTTGATAATAACTTGTCTCTGTATCTGGAAGTCGCAAATTATAGATCATTGCCAATCGGATGGAGAAGACACGCAAAGTATTCCTTTGTCATTGTTAATCAACATTCGGAAAAACTCTCCAAAGAAAGTAAAGGTATTATATCAATAGTGCTCAGTCCCTTGTTGAGTTATAACTCAAATTTTATGAACCATTTAAGTTCTTGGTTATGTATATGTCTAGTTTTGGACCCGAATATTGATGTTCCTAAAATATACTTTGAGGTATGCAGTGTGTAAGAATTAAGAACTCAATAGCTAATATTAGCTTTTTAATTTTTTTTATAGAACTGGAAAACTGGTTTGATGAGAGAGCTCTTAGTTGGGGTCTTAAATCCATGCTTCCTCTAAATAAACTTCATGCCAAAGATAGTGGATTTGTGGTGAACGGGGAACTAAAAGTTGTTGTTGAGGTAGATGTTCTCGAAGTGATTGGCATACTAGATGTTCCTGATGGTGAAGTTTCAACAATATTAGAAACCACTGATGTTAATGGGTTTCAGATTCTTCATTCACAGGTAAACAAATTAAGATTTGTTTCAAAATTTGTATAATATTGGTGTTTTTGTGATGTCTATCAAAACTGCTCTGTCTCTGTGTATTACACTTAACTAGTCTTTGGTTCTTACAATCACAGGCAAAATCTGTGAGTCTTATGTTTGAAAGACACTCGGAATTTGCATCGGAATTCCGTCCAAAGAATCCAAATCTTAAGAAAGGATATATGAGTTTGCTACTCAGTCTGATTGAGACTATATGCCAGTCACCTCAAGAGTTCTCTCTGGAATATCTGTCTGAAGCATATACTGTAATTGCATTCCTGACAAATGCAGGGTTTAAATTGGATTGGTTGGAGAAAAAATTAGTCGAGATGTCAGACAAGAAGGAAAAAATTCAGATTGGTGAGACTAAGTTGCATGGATTAGAGGAAGGATGTTCCTAAAATATACTTTGAGGTATGCAGTGTGTAAGAATTAAGAACTCAATAGCTAATATTAGCTTTTTAATTTTTTTTATAGAACTGGAAAACTGGTTTGATGAGAGAGCTCTTAGTTGGGGTCTTAAATCCATGCTTCCTCTAAATAAACTTCATGCCAAAGATAGTGGATTTGTGGTGAACGGGGAACTAAAAGTTGTTGTTGAGGTAGATGTTCTCGAAGTGATTGGCATACTAGATGTTCCTGATGGTGAAGTTTCAACAATATTAGAAACCACTGATGTTAATGGGTTTCAGATTCTTCATTCACAGGTAAACAAATTAAGATTTGTTTCAAAATTTGTATAATATTGGTGTTTTTGTGATGTCTATCAAAACTGCTCTGTCTCTGTGTATTACACTTAACTAGTCTTTGGTTCTTACAATCACAGGCAAAATCTGTGAGTCTTATGTTTGAAAGACACTCGGAATTTGCATCGGAATTCCGTCCAAAGAATCCAAATCTTAAGAAAGGATATATGAGTTTGCTACTCAGTCTGATTGAGACTATATGCCAGTCACCTCAAGAGTTCTCTCTGGAATATCTGTCTGAAGCATATACTGTAATTGCATTCCTGACAAATGCAGGGTTTAAATTGGATTGGTTGGAGAAAAAATTAGTCGAGATGTCAGACAAGAAGGAAAAAATTCAGATTGGTGAGACTAAGTTGCATGGATTAGAGGAAGAGTTGAAAGATTTGAAGAAGAAATGTTCAGACATGGAAGCTATCATAGGGAAAAGGAAGCTGAAAGTATCAGCTGCAAAAGACCCTCTCTCATTTGATGATGTTGTTTAATGTTCTCTACACACTTAAGAACTTCGTTCTACTTTAGTGTTGTTGTCTCTTTGTTTGCAACCCTGAAGAGATTCTTCTTGGAAAATCCAAAATTGTTATTTAATGTTTTTTGTTGTGTTCTTTAGACACTTAGAGAGTTTCTTTGGTTTCTTTTCTTGCAATGCTAAAGAGACTCGTCTTGGAAAATCCAAAATGTGGTAAATCAAACTCTCTAGATCATTTAGTACAATGCATCTAACGGAAAAGGATACTAAAAAAAAAAAAAAAAAAAAAAAGAGATGATATTAACACTAAAAAATTGAATAGGATTATCAAATGTTTCAGGATATCTTCAATCATTAGCCTCATAGGAATAATTCAGTTTTAGGCTTTTGTCTTTCTTCTGTCAAATTTTCCAATTGCATTGCTTTCGTAGAAAAGGTAATGTCTTTGTGTACTCAACATCATTTTGACAATTCTGTTGTGGATGATAACTTGAGCTCTCTAAAGCTTTTGACACTCCCACCTACGAGTATAGGTATACGCCCACTATCACAAGAAGAGACACTTCACAAGTCGATTAGAGAAACTAGACAATCGCAAGGAGCTTGATAGTTGGAGTCTAGGATTCTACCCGGACTACCACACACTTGAGTTATGTGCTCTTTGCCTCAGGATAGTATACCTACTTTCCACGTTGATGCGGCTTGGGAATCAAGATCCAAGATAGCCGGGTTAGGAATGTCTCTACGCGATCCTTGGACCTCCCATCCCTCAAACTCGTCCGAAGTACACGAGTTTGTTTCTTTTCCTGTTGTAGGAGAAGCGTTGGCGATCTACCCAACTGCACATTTTATCCGACTCGAAGACGAAATGCATTGATGCAACTAATGCTCATTTGAGTCAGTGGGAACTTTATTGTATCCTCTTCGATATTTAACGTGGCAGTCTGCCTGAGATAGATCGCCCCTTTCTTTTTCTTTTTCTCTTTTTGTGACTTCACTATTGTACATATTGATTCATAAGTTTTAATATATTATTAACCTTTTACCAAAAAAAAAAAAAAACAAATATTATCGTCACATACAATATTGGTGTGTGGTAAGGGATATTACGTATGGTTGCTATTTCACAGGATATTGCGTATGGTATGACTCGAAGGGTAAAGAGTGGAAAATGATTTCAAGGTTTAGAAGAATTGTATAAGCACATCACT
Source organism: Physaria fendleri (assembly GCA_036630335.1). Classification (NCBI taxonomy): domain Eukaryota; kingdom Viridiplantae; phylum Streptophyta; class Magnoliopsida; order Brassicales; family Brassicaceae; genus Physaria; species Physaria fendleri. The sequence goes on along the minus strand of CM071718.1, from coordinate 22,783,117 downwards.
AATAGTGGTATGTCTAATTGTTATCGCAGCAATGTGTTTGGGATAGTTAAGTACGGTGAAAATCTTTTAGTAATGTCAAATGTGGAAACCCAATCTCATGTTGGAAATTTGAGAAGAATAGAAATATAAAGAATTCGACTTCTTTATTAGTTTAGAAACTCTCTA
>CM071718.1:22769640-22780320 GCA_036630335.1 Physaria fendleri | reverse complement strand
TGTCGTCTCTTGTGATTATTCCAAATGTTTCGGATGTCTCACGCACCATTATGCCTTGTACACCAGTGAATGATGCTATTTTGCACTCGGCCACTGTCACAAATAATAGAGGCTCTTCTTATTAAAAGGAACAAATCACAATACTAAAACTATTTTGCACTCGGCCACTGTCACAAATAATAGAGGCTCTTCTTATTAAAAGGAACAAATCACAATACTAAAAATATATTCCCAGGGTTCATGGATAGTTTAATGGACTACTTTTAAGGCATACTGAGAAGTTGATTTACGAAGATGAGAGCCTAAAAGATCGATCCTAACTCTACAGATTTGTGAAAGAATGTAGGATTACCAAACATAAAAGACCCATGAAGATCTGCTGTTAGAAGAGTTGAAGCTAATTGAATCTTCCTGCAAAAAAAAACATAAAAGACCCATGAAGATCTGCTGTTAGAAGAGTTGAAGCTAATTGAATCTTCCTGCAAAAAATCAGAAGAATGATGACCAAGCTTAAAATGATTATGAATGCTATATTACACCCTCAATTTAGTACTTAGAAAAAGCACATAGTTCCGATTTAGAAGCTTACCCGGTCACCTTGATGAGTTGCATCATGTAAATTTCCCACATGGTATGCATTGGCTTAAACAAATCAAACCTACACTCCAAACACAAGTGAACCAGTAAACATTTAAAGTTTGCTACAGAGTCAGATGCACAGGCTGAGCCAGTTCAATATCAAATTGACAGCGAAAAAGGAACTCACTTTTGGAGATCTTTAGGAATATGCAAAAGACCAGACTTCTTGAGTTGCTTCATAGACATACGTCTCTTAGAACGTTTTGAATTCTTCTCTGATGCTTTTTTAGAACCAGAGGCTGAAGACCGTGACTGTACAAAATTATCAAGGACAAATTGACAGCGAAAAAGGAACTCACTTTTGGAGATCTTTAGGAATATGCAAAAGACCAGACTTCTTGAGTTGCTTCATAGACATACGTCTCTTAGAACGTTTTGAATTCTTCTCTGATGCTTTTTTAGAACCAGAGGCTGAAGACCGTGACTGTACAAAATTATCAAGGAGGATATAGTTGTCCAGCTTCACATTTTTAGCACCTTGCAGGTATTTTTGAGCAGAGTCACCGCTGCGTAAAAGGTTATGCAAAACCTTGTCAACTATAGTTCCCTTTGCACTAGAAAACTGAATCACAAAAAAAGAAAATTGACAGCGAAAAAGGAACTCACTTTTGGAGATCTTTAGGAATATGCAAAAGACCAGACTTCTTGAGTTGCTTCATAGACATACGTCTCTTAGAACGTTTTGAATTCTTCTCTGATGCTTTTTTAGAACCAGAGGCTGAAGACCGTGACTGTACAAAATTATCAAGGAGGATATAGTTGTCCAGCTTCACATTTTTAGCACCTTGCAGGTATTTTTGAGCAGAGTCACCGCTGCGTAAAAGGTTATGCAAAACCTTGTCAACTATAGTTCCCTTTGCACTAGAAAACTGAATCACAAAAAAAGAAAATCACATTTGGTAACCTTATCTCAAATAATGAAGAACTCCTCAAGATTCTGAATTTACCTTAACAGTGGTTGCCAGCAAATTCTCATCAACAGGATGGGACAATTTTGTATATGCAACAGAATCCTCGTCCTTCGGATCTAAAAACCAAAATTTACATCACAATCAGAGTTCCATAAATAGTTTAAAGTGAAAAACATGGTTCTTATATACTAAACCACCAAACCTTGAATAATTGAAGTCTAGTTTAAAGTGAAAAACATGGTTCTTATATACTAAACCACCAAACCTTGAATAATTGAAGTCTTTGAGGGTGTAGGGAATGAATCAGCTTGAAGTGGTTCTTTGGAAGAGACATCAACATTAGAAGCTACCTTCTTGTCTTTTTCATTCTTCTGTGGTTGTTGGGCTTTTGCAACAGCAAGCCTTCGTTCCATGGCAGCCATTGCCCATCTTTTCTGATCATTTAGACATACGTCTCTTCGAACGTTTTGAATTCTTCTCTGATGCCTTTTTAGAACCAGAGGCTGAAGAGCGTGACTGTACAAAATTATCAAGGAGGATATAGTTGTCCAGCTTCACATTTTTAGTACCTTGCAGGTACTTTTGAGCAGAGTCACCACTTCGTAAAAGGTTATGCAAAACCTTGTCAACTATAGTTCCCTTTGCACTACAATACTGAATCACAAAAAAGGAAAATCAAATTTGGTAACCTTTACTGAAGTAGCTCCTCAAGATTCTGAATTTACCTTAACAGTGGTCGCCAGCAAATTCTCATCAATATGATGGGGCAATTTTGTATATGCAACAGAATCATCGTCCTTTGGATCTAAGAACCAAAATTTACATCACAATCAGAGCTCAATAAAGAGTTTAAATTGAGAACCAATGTTCTTAATACTTATATACTCCACCACCAAACCTTTATTAATTGAAGTCTTTGAGGGTGTAGGGAATGAATCAGCTTGATGTGGTTTTTTGGAACAGACAACAACATCAGAAGCTCCCTTCTTGTCTTTTTCATTCTTCTGTTGTTGTTGGGCTTTTGCAACAGCAAGCCTTCGTTCCATGGCAGCCATTGCCCATCTTTTCTGATCATTCACAGCCATTGAAGCCAAGTAACAAACTAAACTAGTCCCCGTTGTTGATTAAACAAGAGAGAAGAAAACCTAATTAGAACTTTCCAGTCTAAAGTATTTCAAATTCGGAAACAGATAAGTGAAGTAAAGTACGAATCTTGGGGGAAAACTCATATACAACATTGTATCTTCCACAGCATTAGGAGGTTAGGATATTGAAACAAGTACATAGCTTAAGAAAAGCTCAGTTTTTGGATATCATTACTAATTCAATCAGCCACTATGAGAAACTATCACCAAACCTAAATTCAATCCACAGATAAGTGAAGTAAAGTACGAATCTTGGGGGAAAACTCATATACAACATTGTATCTTCCACAGCATTAGGAGGTTAGGATATTGAAACAAGTACATAGCTTAAGAAAAGCTCAGTTTTTGGATATCATTACTAATTCAATCAGCCACTATGAGAAACTATCACCAAACCTAAATTCAATCCAAACACAAGAAATCTCAGTTTCGAATGATCAAACCAAAAAGATAAGAAAACTCACGACAATTGTTATTGGGTCTAATCAACTAAATTACTAATATCTCCCTTTCTCAGTGAAACGATGTCGTGTTTATCTCAAAAGAAAGAAAGAAACTGAACTTTTGTTTGATATGCTAACAAGTCTCTTTATCACATTGAAAGGAAGAATATAGAAAAGGGAAGTATGCACAACAAATAAATAACAAAACGGAACAGAACTACGAACTAATGGGGGTCTTGGGATGAAGACCCAAACATAATTATGGAGAAGTGGAAGATTAAGTGACATTGAAAAAGAGGAAATGATGTGGATCATTCTTAGAGATGTATTGTTTCTGATTTCGACGCTACGATCCTTATTTGGTTCACTTCCTCTGCTCGTTGACTTTGACACTTCCTTTATTTGATGTCTGAAAAGAAAACCTGTGAAGAAGAAAATTGAGATTTTAGAGAACAATTGTATAAATGGGATGATGAAGTATATGAGTGTTAGACTTACTTGAATAATGGGGGAATTTTGTTGAATTTGATGAGCCTAATAGTGTGGGGGAGGTGGTGGAGAAGCGTAGATGTAGACAGGAGTTGATATAGAACGATGGAGTATAAACTGAATGTATAAATAGTGTTTTGACTTACTTGAATAATGGGGAAATTTTGTTGAATTTGACGAGCCTAGTAGTGTGTGGGAGGTGGGGGAGAAGTGTAGATGTAGACGGGAGGTGGGGGAGATTTTACAGGTGGTGGTGGAGAGGTGTAAAGGTATGGTGGTGGTGGGGATTTCCCTGGAGGTGGTGGTGAGGTGTAATGGTATGGTGGTGGAGATTTGACTGGAGGAGGTGGTGAGTGATAGTAGTAAGGTGGAGGTGGTGATTTGATTGGAGGGGGTGGTGAGTGGTAATATGGTGGTGGTGGAGTTATGACTGGAGGAGGTGGTGAGTGATAGTAATATGGTGGTGGTGGGGACTTCACCGGAGGAGGTGGAGAGTGGTAATAGTATGGTGGTGGTGATTTCACCGGAGGAGGTGGAGAATGGTAGTAGTATAGTGGTGGTGGAGATTTGAGGTGGGGGAGATTTTACAGGTGGTGGTGGAGAGGTGTAAAGGTATGGTGGTGGTGGGGATTTCCCTGGAGGTGGTGGTGAGGTGTAATGGTATGGTGGTGGAGATTTGACTGGAGGAGGTGGTGAGTGATAGTAGTAAGGTGGAGGTGGTGATTTGATTGGAGGGGGTGGTGAGTGGTAATATGGTGGTGGTGGAGTTATGACTGGAGGAGGTGGTGAGTGATAGTAATATGGTGGTGGTGGGGACTTCACCGGAGGAGGTGGAGAGTGGTAATAGTATGGTGGTGGTGATTTCACCGGAGGAGGTGGAGAATGGTAGTAGTATAGTGGTGGTGGAGATTTCACCAGAGGAGGTGGAGAGTTGTAGTAGTATGGTGGAGGAGGGGATTTGACCGGAGGAGGTGGAGAATGGTAGTAGTATGGTGGTGGTGGAGACTTCACCGGAGGAGGAGGTGAATGGTAGTAGTATGGTGGTGGTGGAGACTTCAACGGAGGAGGTGGTGAATGGTAGTAGTATGGTGGTGGAGGAGATTTCATCGGAGGAGGTGGTGAATGGTAGTAGTATGGTGGTGGTGGGGACTTGACTGGAGGAGGTGGAGAGTGGTAATAGTATGGTGGTGGTGGGGATTTCACCGGTGGTGGTGGTGGAGACTTCACCGGAGGAGGAGGTGAATGGTAGTAGTATGGTGGTGGTGGAGACTTCAACGGAGGAGGTGGTGAATGGTAGTAGTATGGTGGTGGAGGAGATTTCATCGGAGGAGGTGGTGAATGGTAGTAGTATGGTGGTGGTGGGGACTTGACTGGAGGAGGTGGAGAGTGGTAATAGTATGGTGGTGGTGGGGATTTCACCGGTGGGGGAGGAGAGTGATAGTAATAAGGAGGTGGAGGGGACTTCACCGGAGGAGGTGGAGAGTGGTAGTAATATGGAGGTGGTGGTGAATTGTAAACATAGGTTGGAGTAGGAGGAGGTGGGGACTTGTAGACATATGTGGGAGTTGGTGGTGGTGGAGATTTGTAGACATAAGTTGGAGTTGGTGGTGGTGGTGACTTATAGACATAGGTTGGTGTTGGCGGTGGTGGTGACTTGTAGACATATGTCGGAGTTGGTGGTGGTGGAGGTTTGTAGACATAAGTTGGAGTTGGCGGTGGTGGTGACTTGTAGACATAAATTGGTGTTGGCGGTGGTGGTGACTTGTAGACATACGTCGGAGTCGGTGGTGGTGGTGGAGATTTGTAGACATATGTTGGAGTCGGTGGTGGTGGTGACTTGTAGACATAGGTAGGAGTTGGTGGTGGAGGAGATTTGTAAACATAGGTTTGGGTAGGAGGAGGTGGTGACTTGTAGATATATGTAGGAGTTGGTGGTGGTGGAGACTTGTAGACATAATTCGGAGTTGGTGGTGGTGGTGATGACTTGTAGTAGTAAACCGGTGAAGGTGGTGGTGGAGACTTGTAGTAGTAAGGAGGATGGTAAGGAGTCGGTTTATGGCATTCTTCATATGGTTTCTTTGGTGCATAAGCAAAGGACTTAGCATAAAGCATCTTTAGATTATTTTTAAGTCAATAACAGATTCGTGTCTTTTTATTGACTTCATCGTTTTCTATCTCCACTAATTAAATAGTCTATATACTACTTGAACCACCACTTTACAATATATATATATGCTACTTGTTTAAACGCTAGAAGCCTAATCATCTTATAATCATCAAATATAACATAATTTATCTAGTTAACTAAGAAATTTGCTAAGGTTAAAAATTAATTACTGGAAGGTAGAATTACCTTCAAGATGCTTCTTGTCATGAGACTTTTTGGGGTAAGTCCAGTCATAACATCTGTAGCAATACACTTTACCAACAACCTTGAACACAAGTGGATGTGGGTGTGGGTGTGGGTGAGGATGTGGGTATGACACAGGAGGAGGTGGTGATGAGTAGTAGTAAGGTGGTGAATATGACTTTGGTGGTGGTGGTGGTGATGAGTATACATATGGTGGAGGGTAAGACTTTGGTGGTGGTGGTGGAGAAGAGTATACGTATGGTGGAGGGTAAGATTTTGGTGGGGGTGGTGGTGAAGAGTATACGTATGGTGGAGGGTATGATTTTGGTGGTGGAGGAGGAGATGAGTAGTAGTAAGGTGGTGGAGGAGATGTCACTGGAGGAGGTGGTGAGTGGTAGTAGTAGGGTGGTGGAGGAGACTTAACTGGAGGAGGAGGAGAGTGATAATAGTATGGTGGTGGTGGTGACTTAACTGGAGGAGGTGGAGAGTGGTAGTAGTATGGTGGTGGTGGTGACTTAACCGGGAGGAGGTGGAGAGTGGTAGTAGTATGGTGGTGGTGGTGACTTAACCGGAGGAGGTGGAGAGTGATGTGGTGGTGGAGACTTGACTGGTGGAGGAGGAGAGTGATAGTAATAAGGAGGAGGAGGAGACTTCACCGGAGGAGGAGGAGAGTGGTAGTAGTAAGGTGGTGGTGGTGACTTAACTGGAGGTGGTGGAGATTTGTATTCATAAGGTGGTGGAGGAGATTTAACCGGAGGAGGTGGAGAATGGTAGTAGTATGGTGGTGGAGGAGACTTAACCGGAGGAGGTGGAGAATGGTAGTAGTAAGGTGGTGGAGGAGACTTCACGGGAGGAGGAGGAGAGTGGTAGACATAAGGAGGAGGAGGAGATTTCACGGGAGGCGGTGGTGAATGATAGTAATAAGGTGGTGGAGGAGACTTAACAGGAGGTGGTGGAGATTTATATTCATAAGGTGGTGGTGGAGATTTAACCGGAGGCGGAGGAGACTTATACTCATAAGGTGGTGGAGGAGAGCTATAGTAATAAGGTTCGGTAGCCATAGCCGAGCCAACAAGTAACGCCAACATGGCAATTACCCATTGAGCTTTGGCATGACTCCATGCCGGAGTCGCCATTTCTTCACCGGATTATTTTCAGTCTTCTCTCCAAATTATTAAAGACGAAAAAATTTGGAGAAAATGTTTTTATTTTTGAGAAAGAAGAAGAAGTGATTGATTGTGTTTCTGCATGGAAAAGATTTGTTTTTATAGTGAAAAAAGTAGTCGTTGGAGGTGGGCTTTGTCAATAAGGGACCAATTCAATATAATCTTTGTTTAAATTTTGTTTTGATTATTTTAATTTCGTTACTAGCTGGCAATTATTGGTTTTGTTCGTTTTTTTTTTTTTAATAAACAAAAATAATAGATTAGGAAATTTCCATTGTTTGAGAAAACTAATCTCCAACCACCGGATTGAAATATAGCGAATTCAATATTGTTCATATATATATCAATCACTCATTTAAAAAAATAAATGTTACTATTGGAAAATAAATGTTACTATTGGATGCTTAGTTAAGCTATGTTAATCACAATGACATCTACCACAATCATTTTCTTTTCTGTTATATATTTTCAATTTTTATATTTACCGTAAACAAAAGAAGCTATAAAATATTTCAGAACACGCAAAAGATATTCTAAACTTGTTGTTGCTCGAAATTTTTTGTAGAAGAGGACCACTAAATTTCCTATCATGAATATACTCATGTGTTGCCAGAAAGTTTCTAATTTTTTCAAAATCATAAAACTTGGAAAACTACAAATATAATTATATAAACTACAAAAAAACACTTAATGCATCTGAAGAAAAAAACCATATCATATATAGAAATGTAATTAAAACGTTAAGAAGAAACAAAAAAAATGTACATAAAACGGTGATTAAGAGTAAAGTCAAATATCTTATATGTCTGACATAAGAAAACCTATGTGATCAATAAGTAGACAGCTGTATTTGAAGATGAAACCGAGTTATAATACAATGTTCAATATATAAACTTAACTACATTAGACCAAAATTAACGCTAACGACTTTGATTAGTGACATAAAAAAATGTAATATATTCGAGGTCGCTTGTTATGACTCGGTATAATTCATCCCGCGTCGACTCGCTTCACACTTTATCGACTGTAATTATAGGTTAAAATATTTTAGTAGTATTATAACTGACCATAGAGTTAATTTTTAGTTCCGCTACGAATTTGAATTGTGTCATATAATTGACTTTTTTATTTTCCCGTATTAATTACATAATAATATCTCACTGTAAGTCTATTATGTAACGATATATATTATGTACAGTAGACTGCATGTGAAATCTCGATTATGAAATAATCATGACAAAAAGAAAAGAAATATAGCATGTGGAATGAAACTTAGTGGCATTGCAGGCTTTTTTGTACTTAAGACAGCCCATATTATTATAAAAATGGTTATAAGCAAGAGTGGTCAATTAATTTGAGCTAATATAGTTCAAATAATGCTTGTAAATTTTCGTTTGGATCTACATGTTTCTGATCTATTTAACTATGTTAGTGTTTTTTTTTCTATTTTCATAATTATGATATGGTTAGAATTTTTACTATCAATTATTAAAGTTGAATCTTTTACAAAAAAAAAAATTATTAAAGTTGAAAGGTAGTTAGAGTTTGAAAATAATTGTAGTAAGAAAGCACATGGGCGGAAAAAAAAAAAACATTTTCAAAATGTGTTACACCAAGGATTCTCTAGTTTGTTCTAGACAAATAAAGATTATAAATCCTCTGCACTTCAATTTGGTTACATTCATTTAATGTCCATGTAAAATAGTATATAAAAAACAAAACTTTCTAAAAAGTAATATACTAATATCTATTGTGAAGACATAGTTAAAAAGTTTCATAAGTAACATAGTCGTGTTGGTAAGTTTAGGGTCACATCAGAGAAAAAATTAATTGTGGAAATTTGATACCATGATAATATTATTAATTATACTATTAATAAATAATTATGTACTTTAAAAAACCATGATAATATTATTAATTATACTATTAATAAATAATTATGTACTTTAAAAATATCACTTAACAATAAGTTACTTTATATTAGAGATGGAGTACTTTATATCTAGGGCAAAACTATTAATGTGCTCTTAACCAAGATTATAGTGTTAATTGTTAATATATGTGTATGTATGTTATTTCATTAATTTTGAAGATAATTTGGTAATATAACTACTATATTGTAATTAGGACCAACTAAGACTTTATAATGTTATAATATAACTACTATATTGTAATTAGGACCAACTAAGACTTTATAATGTTACAGGATTCCCAATTTATTAGTCAATGGCGTACCACGAAAGAACTCTCTAAAGACAAATATTGAATTATATCTTTGGGTTTGGTTGTTTAACGCGTACCACGAAAGAACTCTCTAAAGACAAATATTGAATTATATCTTTGGGTTTGGTTGTTTAACAAGAATTTTCATGTAACAACCCTATTTTGTATATGTGCCATTTTTATTTCATGATTTATATATGTAAATGTGTATAAAAACACAAATTTATATATGCAGATGTGTATAAAAATAGAAATTAATTACATGATTACTAGCAGTCAATAGTTTCGTTGGAATTCATATTTAATACCATTAATCAATTAATTAACTTTGGATTGTAGTCTCCATAACGTTATGACAAAAGTTTCGGGTTAGATTGGTCTAATAAATACTGACAAGTGCTTAGTTATGATTTGCAGAATATATATACAAATAGTAAATGCAAGATTTAGATTATTCAAACCAATGTTACCGTTTCATTACCTAATTTACTTGTACTAAAAGACTTAATCAACGGTGTGAAATTTAAAAGGTTAAATTCAAAATTTGAAAGATTCAAATCCAATAGAGCACCTAATTAGATTTACTCTGGTAATTAGACGAAATTAGCACCCTTAAAGTTTATACATAATGCGGTATACGATAATTAATTACATTAATGCTTAGAATCAAATTTGGTAAAGCAAATAATATCGATTTCTCATTAATTGACAAAAGATACAAAGTCTGAGTATTTATACTCTTAATTAACATAATCAGAACTTAGCAACTAGACAAAATAATTAATAAACTAATTAAGAAGAGAAAAGACAAAATTAACATAATCAGAACTTAGCAACTAGACAAAATAATTAATAAACTAATTAAGAAGAGAAAAGACAACAATGCTCTCGTATAGTTTCGATACTTATCATCTTAATTATTTTTGTTTGTATAGAAAAAAAATGTTTATATTAGTAATGACCAATTTTTTTTTGTTAATATTAAAAAAATAGACATTTGAGACTATCTGGTTCAACGCTTCCTTCGACGCCTCCTTGACACCATCATCGGGATTAGTTCCCAGTACATCCGATATTTATTACCAGTCAGTCACCACCACGGCCCCCTCCTTCGCTTCCTTAAGAGCATCATCGGGACTAGTTCCCAGAATTACCGGTAGGTATTACCAGATAATAGGTTTAACTACATGTCTCCACTTCCCTACCCATATCAAACCTGGATGGACTATGGGAACTAACGGGATGCGCGTAATTACACTATCGCCTTCGGTTGTATCCGATGAAATCGTACGGAATTCCATGAACGTTTTTCCG
>CM071718.1:22691071-22711809 GCA_036630335.1 Physaria fendleri | reverse complement strand
AAATTCGAACCAAAAGCATATGAAAAATTTGAAGAATTGGTTACTTGTGGAAGTCTCGAGATAAGGGGAATATTGTAATTTGGGCTATGAGATTGCGCATTAGCTGACTTCGAGGCCCAATTTCAATGAAGCATTTTTTTTCTTATTTTTTCAATTTCACACAATTTTTAAAAATTATTATTATTATTATGTTTACTTTTTATTTTGTTATTTTAATTTATTTATCTATTGAATATTCCATCCTGGCTGGTGGCTGCTGTGTTTTCATAGCTCTCTCTTTCTCTCTCTATAGCTCCAAAATTTTTAGAGAGAGTCATAGCTCTCTCTTTCTCTCTCTATAGCTCCAAAATTTTTAGAGAGAGGAGTCAAAGTGCGAAAGCCAAACGCAGAGAAATAAAGAGACAATCTCCACCTTCAAAAGAGATCATAACTTTTCAAAGGCGTTTTTCCTCTGTCTCTATCTATATCGGCGTTTCTTCTTATTCTTTTTCATTTTATCTGTTTTTCACAGATCTGCGTTCCGATTCTGCTCTACGGGTACGATCTAGCTGTTTTGAGATTAGATTCCTGTTTTTTGTTCATTCGGTAGATCTATGTTTCCATGTTGAATTCCACCTTCAAAAGAGATCATAACTTTTCAAAGGCGTTTTTCCTCTGTCTCTATCTATATCGGCGTTTCTTCTTATTCTTTTTCATTTTATCTGTTTTTCACAGATCTGCGTTCCGATTCTGCTCTACGGGTACGATCTAGCTGTTTTGAGATTAGATTCCTGTTTTTTGTTCATTCGGTAGATCTATGTTTCCATGTTGAATTTTCATTTGTGTTTGATCTTGTTATGATTCACCTGACGAGCTATTTTGCGGACGTTTATTTAGGGATGTTATTAGCTTTAGCTGCAATTTTTTGGATCTGTATTCCTCTATTTCTATCGATTTTGATTGTTATTTTGAAACTCCGGGTATGATGTTTAGGTTGAAATCTGAACAAAGAAAATTCGATCACTGCTGATTGATTTTGTGGCCGTTCCTCAATTTATATTTTTGATGTATTGGCTCTTACGATTGTGTAATTGGATTTATCCTATGTTATGCTGGTCATACCTTGAATTGTGAGGTTATGCTGAAGAATTATTATTGTGATTGATGTTTGTTTGTTTCTTTGGAACGTTGACAGCTAAGGTGCCTTATTCAACAGACTCCATAACCTCTCAGATTGTTCTCTTTTCTTTTGCTCTTATTGAAATTCTGCTGAAGCTAGATTTAGATACCGACATACCGTTTTCTGATATGTTATGAACTTATGGTTGAGTTGATAGATATCATTATTTTTTTTCAAAAAGGTTTGAAAATTATTAAATAGATAAGCTTAGCTTGGTAGCTCCGTAGCTCTCCTTCTCTTGCTGATAATTTAAAGCGAGATGTCGAACATATTCTGATGTTGTTTTGCTGTCTTGCCTCGGCGGTCTTCTATTCAGGTTCTAGATGCTACTAGCAATGAGCCGTGGGGTCCACATGGATCACTTCTTGCTGATATTGCACAAGCTTCAAGAAATTAGTAACTACGACCACCTTCCAACTGCTATGTTTTACTGTAATTTTGACATTTCACCGGAATTATTAAAATGTTATTGCTATTGCAGTCATGAATACCAGATGATCATGGGGGTTATATGGAAACGTCTTAGTGACACCGGAAAAAACTGGCGGCATGTCTATAAGGTAGACAATATCATTTTCTTGCTGGCTTGATCTGTGTTGAATTTCTCTAGCAGTGACTAAACTATTGTCTGTTGTTTATCTCTTTTCTCTCCCCTTCAGGCTTTGACAGTTTTGGAGTACATGGTAGGCCATGGATCAGAACGTGTTATAGACGAAATAAGAGAACGTGCATATCAAATTTCGGTACTGACCACCTGAAGTACATTATTTTGGGAGTTTTCAACATAAAGAGAACCCTTTTGTGCTGTATTGCCGCGGTTGACTATCTTACTCATATATTACATCCATATCCTCGTTGCAGACATTGTCCAATTTTCAGTATATTGATTCTGGTGGTAGAGATCAAGGAAGCAATGTTAGGAAGAAATCACAGAGCCTGGTGGCTTTGGTGAATGACAAAGAAAGAATAGCTGAGGTCAGACAGAAGGCTGCTGCTAACAGAGATAAGTAAGTTTGCATGTTGTTTTATCTTTCTGGAACTACTGGATGATTCCTCTCTTGTGAGCCTCACCCGACATTTGTTTATTTGTGATGCTATTTGCTTACAACTGTTACGATGCCTCTCACTAGTCTGTTAATTTGTAGTGGTGGCCCTTTAACAGTATTAGCTTCTGATTTTTGAAATGGTTACAGAGATGATGATAGAAATAGTCGCGATGGAGATCGCCATTCCAGAGACTATGAAGACCGCTATGGCAGAGATGGTAATAGGGATGACAATTACAGAGGAAGGAGCAGAAGTGTTGATATATACCAAAATGGATCAAGAGGTAGGAGTTCCGAAAGGGAGCAAGAGGATGATGGCCATTCCTCATCAAGGTAATGTTTGATTTTAAGTTTTAGCTCACCTAACTACCTGAAATAAAAAAGAAGGGCACAATTTGAAGATTAAAGAACATCATTTGGATGGAATATTTTGTTTTTGAATATTAGCTTAGATGACCTTGATTTTGAAAGCACGATTTTGACTATCTTCTTAGCCTATTTTATTTATACAAAACCACCATTTTAGAAATTTAATCCAAGCACTCCTGTTTTTTTCGTCTGTAGGGGAAGTGGTGCTCGAGCTGATGATAATTCTCAGGATGGGAGGTAATTTCTGAAATTCTTCTGCTTAAGTTTTAAACCTTTCTTATCGTACGTCAACTTATCTCACCTTATTTCGGGATTAACTGATAGAGGGCGGCTCCAGAGGAAGTTTTCTGAACAAAATATTGGCGCTCCACCCAGTTATGAAGAAGCTGTCAGTGAATCACGCAGCCCTGTATATAGTGAAAGGTGAAAATTTTCTGCTTTGCAAATTGAGATCTACCTTGGTTTTATTGGTACTGACGCATCTGTCTTTTCCAGGGATGGTGGGGAAACCCCACAAGTTACTGCTCCAGGAGCTGCTTCTCCTCCCCCACAGGGAAACCCCACAAGTTACTGCTCCAGGAGCTGCTTCTCCTCCCCCACAAGTTGCTGCTCCAGGGGCTGCTTCTACTCCTACTGGAACCAACACAGACGATAAACCTGCTACTTTTGTCAATGAATCACCTTCTCAGAAAGTTGAGACTTTCGATGAATTTGATCCACGTGGTGCGTTTTCAGGTACAGAGTACTCAAAGTATTGCAGTTTTTTTTTTTTTTTCCTGGTCAATCAAGTATTGCAGTTGTTTAGTTACTATTTTGCTATATCTTGAGATATTTTCTTAGTTTTTATCTGTCTTTCAAACTCCGTAGCTGCATAGAAATAGATGTTCATTGTTAAATCAAAAAATCCTATCAATCACTAATTCTTAATGTTTCAAGGCACTTAATTGTTGTGTGTATAATTGTCTTTTCATATCTGTATCGTAATATGGTAAATTTCTATTCCATCAAGCTCTGCTTGTTGTGATTGAGCGTTGTGTTTCTTTACTTCTCCAGCTGGCCCTCCTGCATCTGCAGATGGTGTTACAGCTCTTTACTTCTCCAGCTGGCCCTCCTGCATCTGCAGATGGTGTTACAGCTCCTCCAGCTGTGGCTTCGACGTCTGCCCCTCCTGCCTCTAACAGTACTGAGATGGACCTGCTAGGGTCCCTTGCAGATGTATTTTCATCAAACGCATTGGCCATTGTACCAGCTGATTCTACCTCCATTGAAACCAATGGACAAGCAAATGCTGGTCCACCTCCATCGTTTTCTACATCTCAGACATCAACTCAGGTTTATACACTAACCTTGGACTCGAACATTATGATGGTTTCCTATGATTATTGATTACTGATGTTTGGATTGTGCAGTCATTTGATGACCCATTTGGTGACTCTCCGTTCAAAGCCTTCACTTCTACCGACACCGACTCAACCCCACAACAGAGTTTTGGAGCTTCTTTCCAGCCAGCACCACCAGCATTCGGCTCAGAGGTCTCACATCCTGATACTGTTAATAACTTTGGCTTTGGGGACTCATTTTCCGCCGTTGCTAACTTTGGCTTTGGGGACTCATTTTCCGCCGTTGCCAATCATGATCCTGCTTCTCAGAATGTGCAACCTCCATCAAACTCACCAGGTTTCCCTCAAGAGCAGTTTGCTACATCTCAGAGTGATATTGATATTCTTGCTGGCATTCTCCCACCATCTGGAGTTCCTCAACAACCGAGTCCCTCAATACCAACATCTCAGTTTCCTCCCAGTGGAAACAACATGTATGAGGGCTTTCATTCTCAGCCACCGGCATCTATAGCTCCAAACCTGCCCGGACAAACCCCATTTGGACAAGCTGTACAACATTCTCAAAATATGACTGGAGCCATGCCATTTAGCAGTGGAGGCTTCATTCACCAGCCGGGGTCACAAACTCCATTTGCAGCCACCACATCAAGTTCACAAACTCCTTACTCTACCCCAAGTGGACCAGCTGGTCAGTTCATGGCACAGCAGGGTCATGGAATGCCACCTTCCCATGGTCCACAACGAACTCAGTCTGGGCCAGTTACTCTGCAAGGGAACAACAATGTACAAGCTGGGGCAAACTCCTTGACGTCATCATCATCTCAACCAGATCTCACCCCTTTAACAGGAGCAATTGAGATTGTTCCCCCGCCTCAGAAAAAGTTTGAGCCAAAATCATCAGTCTGGGCAGACACATTGAGCAGGGGGCTTGTTAACTTTAACATATCTGGACGTAAGATAAATTTTGCCAAAACATTCGGAAAACCCCAGCTTTCAGCTTGCTTTCTAACGGGTTTTCTTTTTCCTAATTATGCGCAGCTAAAACAAATCCATTGGCAGACATAGGAGTTGACTTTGAGGCGATCAACAGGAGAGAGAAACGGCTGGAGAAACCAACAAACACACCAGCAACATCGACAATCAACATGGGTAAAGCCATGGGATCAGGCACTGGCTTAGGGCGTTCTGGTGCAACCGCAATGAGACCTCCGCCTAATCCAATGACTGGCTCTGGCATGCCCATGGGCGGAGGAATGGGTGTTGGTAGCTATGGAGGTATGAATCAAAACTATCCCAGGGGTATGGGGGTCGGAATGAGCCAACAAAACCAACCGATGGGTATGGGAATGGGAATGGGACCTGGAGGCGGTTACAACCCTCAACAAAATTATGGTGGTGGATACCGGTAAGATCAAGCCACTCGACTTCATTGTATAATCACGAATCCGCTGTTCAGTTCTTTTCTTTACTCTCGGATATGTAACATCAGTGGATAAAAAAAAGTAGACGGATTGGCCAGCCACATCACGGAAGTACTCGTCTCCACGTATTTTATTATGTTCTTGTCTGAATCATCATTCATTTTTATTTTTTCTAGTATGGACCAAAGTGAGAGCTGCTTGTGAAATTTGTATCGGTTGAGTGTGGCAAACCTTGCTCGGGTCTGCCCTTTTTTTTTGTTTTATGCATATAATAATTTGATATATTCACATTTACGTCTGCTTCTTTATTTTTATGATATATCTAAGAACATTTTTCATTTACGGAACAAATAATTTTTTTTTTTTTCTCTATTTAAATGTGTCTTCATGTATTTACTTGTTCTTCAATGTATGTGTATCATTCTAGAAAAACTTGGATTCTGTCACCAGCAGTGTCTTTATGTGTATCATTCTAGAAAAACTTGGATTCTGTCACCAGCAGTGTCTTTAAAATCTAACAAAAGTTTCCCTCCGACCTCATCGGCTGCATCGTCCATCAATTGCTTCAAGTTCACGCCTCCTAAGGCTGCAAAATTCTAGGGTCTGTCAATAACTATGCCTAAGAAAACTGAAACAGAACAATAAGACTCGAGAGTTTTTGAATACCTGGAACAATGTTGGTGACACCTTCCAAGAATCCAGCCTATTCCAACAATAAGACAAGTTTTGCAAATCAGTTCAGATAAAATACCAAAATGGTCTCCAAAAGTGAACTTACCGGAATTCTGACATCTACCAAAATGGTCTCCAAAAGTGAACTTACCGGAATTCTGACATCGACTTTCTCAAGCCCATCACGTCCAATAATTTTGATCCTCAAAGATCGTGACCAGATCCGGGAAAAAGGGTTTCTCGGTTCATTATAAATCTCAGGTGTTATGACTTCAACAATAGGTTCCACTCTCAGCTCTGGATCATCTTGAGCCACCCGTTTATTACCATAGACGCTACTGCTGCTCACTTCTTGAAAAAAATAAAAGCTGATTTAGTTATAGATTTGATATTTCCAAAATATTATACAACTCAAAAACTTTCATGTCTCACTTCTATCTGATGAGGAGGTAGCATAAAGCTTCTCTTCCTTCTGGTAAGTGTCAACACCAAGAATCTCTTCGATTTCTTCTAAAGTCGCCATGCTTCCAGGTGGAGGAATTCGGCCACCCTTAATTGCCAATAGAGCACCCTACAAAAGTTCCACTTAGCTTTTAAGTCTCTTTGCCGGTGAGGTTACACACTATTGGCAGAAACAGAAAGGTTCGTCACCTGCATTGCTTGAATAGATGCTCCAATCAATGAAATTGGATATGCAACAAGCTTATATCCAAGTCACCTGCATTGCTTGAATAGATGCTCCAATCAATGAAATTGGATATGCAACAAGCTTATATCCAATCTCTTCTAGCTCAAGCAGGTTTAGTATCGGAACTTTCCCTCCACTTTCTTGAAAATTAGCCTACACAAAGACCTCACAAATGTATCTCCATATCTCTCGGGTATATATCAATATGACGAAGAGGAGATTCCAGCGCAAAGTGAAGTTACCAATTTAGGAACTAATGGATAGACATTGCAGAATGCTTTCATATCATCCCTAGACAAAAGAGAATCAATGCAGAGAACATCTGCTCCAGCATCTGTAAAAGCTCTTGCCCTGATAAGTGATTCCTCGAGAGATATCACTTCTCTAGAATCAGTTTGAGCTATAATGACAATATCGGAATCACACTCTCTACGTGCATCAACCGCAGCTTTAATACGTATCACTGCTTCATCTCTAGAAACAACTTCTCTATCACGCGAAGTATCACCAGTATAAACCTGATCATTGATGATAATTCCTGCAAATCCAGCTTTGATATAACCCTTGACGGTTCTCTTAACATTCATGGGATTACCGTACCCATTGCCACCGTCTCCAATCACCGGAATAGTAACAGATTGAGTAATTTGTTGACCTTGATCAATCATTTCTCCGTAGGAAATGAGTCCTTTATCCGGCAAACCAAGCCGAGCCGCTGAAATTGAGAACCCTATTGTCTCTCCGTAGGAAATGAGTCCTTTATCCGGCAAACCAAGCCGAGCCGCTGAAATTGAGAACCCTATTGTCATAGACAGATATCAGCAAAAAAAAAAAAAAACTTCTTTATTATCTGATCCAGTGAAGCTATAAAACTGTAAAGTCTTGAACTTTAAGCAGAACACAACACAACCAACAACAGTAGAAAATCGATTTTACAACAAACAGATACAAATTGTGAAGATTAGATTTTGAAATCCATTAATAAAATTACCAGAGGCGATGCAGTAAGGAAATCCAGCTCGCTCGATGAGAATGGCGCTAAGAGCATCGAAGCAACAAGGACCCTGAAGAACACCAGGGGATTGCATAATTTCCCTTAGCTTCTTCGCCGGAGAATATGGTGGCTTCTCGTTTCCTGATGAATTGGAAACTGAGGTGGAGTTAACGGAGACACAAAATCGTCTCGAGACAGAGATTGGTTTCGAAGATAATTTACAGATGGATGAGAAACAGAACGGTCTAAAAAGGGTAGAATCCCGAAGGAGAATGGTCGATTTGGAATGTATATGAACAATTTGAGGAGGAGAGCTGCAGAAGCTTAGTGCAGCCATTGAAGAAATGATTAGCTTCTCTTCGGTAAAAAGCAAAAAAAAAATGTTAATATTTTTGTCAAGACAGTATTAAATAATATTTTATTATTACAAAATGAGTACAAAAATCTCAGAGTTCCATCTGGAGTTGATAAGACAAGTACAGGTGAAGATTCCACTGCAGAAAACGAGGTGAGTTTGACTTACCAAGTACAGGTGAAGATTCCACTGCAGAAAACGAGGTGAGTTTGACTTACCTCACATCTCTCTCTTTCTATAGCTCTGCAACTTGAAACCTAATTGCATGGAAGTCCAGACAAAATAAAAAGATGAATCAATCACAACAGCAATTACCAAAGCTCTCTCCTAAGCGTCTCTTCTTCTTTTTCTTCACTCCTGTCTTATTCTTCTCCTTCTATTACATGTTCACCACTACCAGAATCATCACCATCTCTCCCCAATATCCTCCACAGCTTCAAGAACCTTCCATTCCCCATTACTTCTCCCTTACAGATACTTCAGAAACCCTATCACCACCACTACCACCACCACCATCATTGTCATCATCTTATTTTCCATTCTGTCCCAAGAACTTCACCAACTACTTACCCTGCCACGACCCATCAACAGCGCGACAGTATAGCATTGAGAGACACTATCGGAGAGAGAGGCATTGTCCTGACAGAACTCAAGAGAAGTTTAGGTGTTTGGTCCCAAAACCCTCTGGTTACAAAACGCCTTTTCCTTGGCCTGATAGTAGAAACTATGCTTGGTTTAAGAACGTTCCTTTCAAAAAGCTAGCTGACTTTAAAAAGTCTCAGAATTGGATTAGGATTGAAGGAGACCGCTTTGTTTTCCCTGGAGGCGGGACTTCCTTTGCCAGTGGTGTAAAGGATTATGTTGATGTGATCTTAAAGATTTTGCCTTTAGCTTCCGGGAGTATCAGAACTGTTCTAGATATTGGATGTGGAGTGAGTCCCGTTACATGATTAGTCTGACACCAGGAATTTATCAATCTTGATATTTAGACCATTAGTACTTTCGATTGATTGTTCTTGACAATGGATTCGTCTTGTCTTTTGTTGAACACAAATTGTTCTCAGGTAGCGAGTTTTGGAGCCTTTCTGTTGAACTACAACATCTTGACAATGTCTATTGCACCAAGGGATATACACGAGGCTCAAGTTCAGTTTGCATTAGAACGTGGACTTCCTGCTATGCTCGGTGTTTTAAGCACTTGTAAGCTACCTTACCCATCAAGGTCTTTGACATGGTCCACTGTTCAAGATGCCTTGTCAATTGGACTGCCTACGGTTTGTATGCCTATATATACATGTTTTGGACCTTTTTGCTTGGTTGATTCACTCTACTGATACTGAAAGAGAGAATATCTTTATCCAGATGGGCTCTCCGTAGGAAATGAGTCCTTTATCCGGCAAACCAAGCCGAGCCGCTGAAATTGAGAACCCTATTGGCATAGACAGATATCAGCAAAAAAAACAAACTTCTTTATTATCTGATCCAGTGAAGCTATAAAACTGTAAAGTCTTGAACTTTAAGCAGAACACAACACAACCAACAACAGTAGAAAATCGATTTTACAACAAACAGATACAAATTGTGAAGATTAGGTTTAGAAATCGATTAATACAATTACCAGAGGTGATGCAGTAAGGAAATCCAGCTCGCTCGATGAGAATGGCACTAAGAGCATCGAAGCAACAAGGACCCTGAAGAACACCAGGGGATTGCATAATTTCCCTTAGCTTTTTCGCCGGAGAATATGGTGGCTTAGCGTTTTCAGATGAATTGGAAACTGGGGTGGAGTTAACGGAGACACAAAATCGTCTCGAGACAGAGATTGGTTTAAAAGATAATTTAGAGATGGATGTGAAACACAACGGTCTAAAAAGGGAAGAATCCGGAAGGAAAAGGGTCGATTTAGAATGTCTATGACGAATTTGAGGAGAAGAGCTGCAGAAGTTTAGTGCAGCCATTGAAGAAATGATTAGCTTCTCTTGGGTAAAAAGTAAAAAAACAAAAAAAATGTTAATACTTTTGTGAAGACAGTATTAAATAATATTTTATTATTACAAAATGAGTACAAAAATGTCAGAGTTCCATCTGTAGTTAAAGAGACAAGTACCCACTGCAGAAAACGAGGTGAGTTTGACTTACCTCACATCTCTCTTTCTCTCTTGAGCTCTGCAACTTGAAACCTAATTGCATAGAAGTCTAGACGAAAGAAAAGGATGAATCAATCACAGCAGCAATTACCAAAGCTCTCTCCTAAGCGTCTCTTCTTCTTATTCATTCCTCTCTTATTATTCTCTCTTTATTACATCTTCACCACTACCAAAATCATCACCATCTCTCCCCAAGATCCTCCACAGCTTCAAGAACCTTCCATTCCCCATTACTTCTCCCTTACAGAAACTTCAGAAACCCTATCACCACCACCACCACCACCGTCATCATCTTACTTTCCATTCTGCCCCAAGAACTTCACCAACTACCTACCCTGCCACGACCCATCAACAGCACGACAGTACAGCATTGAGAGACACTATCGGAGAGAGAGGCATTGTCCTGACAGAACTCAAGAAAAGTTCAGGTGTTTGGTCCCAAAACCCTCTGGTTACAAAACGCCTTTTCCTTGGCCTGATAGTAGAAACTATGCTTGGTTTAAGAACGTTCCTTTCAAAAAGCTAGCTGAGTTTAAAAAGTCTCAGAATTGGATTAGGCTTGAAGGAGACCGCTTTGTTTTCCCTGGAGGCGGGACTTCCTTTGCCAGTGGTGTAAAGGATTATGTTGATGTGATGATTGAAGGAGACCGCTTTGTTTTCCCTGGAGGCGGGACTTCCTTTGCCAGTGGTGTAAAGGATTATGTTGATGTGATCTTAAAGATTTTGCCTTTAGCTTCCGGGAGTATCAGAACTGTTCTAGATATTGGATGTGGAGTGAGTCCCGTTACACGATTAGACTGACACCAGGAATTTATCAATCTTGATATTTAGACCATTAGTACTTTCGATTGATTGTCCTTGACAATGGATTCGTCTTGTCTTTTGTTGAACACAAATTGTTCTCAGGTAGCGAGTTTTGGAGCCTTTCTGTTGAACTACAACATCTTGACAATGTCTATTGCACCAAGGGATATACACGAGGCTCAAGTTCAGTTTGCATTAGAACGTGGACTTCCTGCTATGCTCGGTGTTTTAAGCACTTGTAAGCTACCTTACCCATCAAGGTCTTTCGACATGGTCCACTGTTCAAGATGCCTTGTCAGTTGTCAATTGGACTGCCTACGGTGTGTATGCCTATATATAACATGTTTCGGACCTTTTTGCTTGGTTGATTCACTCTACTGATACTGAAAGAGAGAATATCTTTATCCAGATGGGCCCTCCATTCTGTTCTTCTAATGACCCAGATGATGCTGCATGGTGACTACACTTTCCCCCAAATCTAATTTCCCTCTGCATTTTCAGATTGTTTCAGTTGCATCTTCTTTTTAACTATAGGTACAAACGTATGGAGCCGTGCATCACTCCTCTTCCACATGTCAACAACACATACAAGACTGTTCTCACAAATTGGCCGGCTAGACTAAATGACGTGCCTCAACGAATTAAAACCGGGTCGATACAAGGATTAAGTACTGATAGTTTTAATGCTGACACTAACATGTGGCAGAGAAGAGTTTTGTACTATGACACGAAGTTGAAGTTTCTAAGCAATAGAAGATACAGAAACATAATTGATATGAACTCTGGATTAGGTGGTTTTGCTGCAGCCTTGAACAATTATCCAATGTGGGTGATGAATGTGGTTCCATATGATCTTAAACCGGATACACTCGGTGTTGTATACGATCGTGGTCTCATTGGAACTTACATGAACTGGTAAAAACACACACAAAACGTTTCTGATATCATCTAATTCAAACC
Source organism: Physaria fendleri (assembly GCA_036630335.1). NCBI lineage: Eukaryota > Viridiplantae > Streptophyta > Magnoliopsida > Brassicales > Brassicaceae > Physaria > Physaria fendleri. The sequence goes on along the minus strand of CM071718.1, from coordinate 22,699,854 downwards.
TCTCTTATACTGTCTGATTTTTTGTAGGTGTGAAGCTTTCTCTACATACCCTCGAACCTATGATCTGATTCATGCCAATGATGTGTTCAGTTTGTACTTGGACAAGTAAGATTTGTCTCTAACTTGAACTTTTTTTTTTTTGTTTACAAATGTGTAATGGTTTGTTTGTTTCTTATGATAGATGTGACATCGTTGATATACTCTTGGAGATGCAGAGGATTCTTAGACCAGAAGGTGCAGTTATAATACGGGATCGTTTAGATGTTCTTATCAAAGTAAAAGCTATAACCAATCAAATGAGATGGAATGGGACAATTTACTCAGATGAGAATAGTGGTTTTGATCATGGAACAATACTAATTGTAGATAATTCAGTTTAGTATAAACTCCTTTTAGGTCTTATTACGTTACTACTATACAATTCTGTGAGATTTGTTAATTTGGGCTAAAATTGACTTTTAAGAAGTTAAGAGGAACATTTAGATGACTGAAGAAATTAATGGACCCTGAAAAAATTGTAGAATAGACGTGTAACGACGTTATAAGGACGGTGTGANTCCCCACGTCTGTCTCTGTCCGAATCAGAACAATAAACAAACCCTAGAAATATATACAATACGTTGAGAGACTTTGAAGGTAATTCTTCTCTTTTTTTTGCTTGTCTTCCTCTTATATAATTTGACAAAATTAGGGATGTTTTATTCTATTCTTTATCACACGCCTCTCCATCGCTTCCTTTTGACGTTTTCTTTCTTTTCTTAGCTCTTTCTCTTTTATCTTTTCTCTGTTCTGTCTTCCATTCCTAANNNTTTTTGATTTTTCTGATGGATCGTGATTTTCATCGTCGTGGTCAAATGGTAACTACATTTTATACAAATGTTTTTATTATTAGCCTTTCGATTTATGTATTCTCTGCAACATTTCAGGTGAATGATCGTGCACAAAACAATTTTGTTCGATTGGATAAACCAAGAGCAGTAGACGATCTTGATATAGGCAAGAGAGGGAAGATGCGTAGGTGGTTGTGCTGTTCTTGTCGTGTTCAAGAATCTTACCCATCAGCTGAACAAAACCGTTTGAGAATCTCTCCTACTCGCAACCATGATTATGGTACCTTGTCATTTACGTAACCTAACAAATTTTGATTCTTTGCCCCTCTTTCATTTGCGTATCTTTTGCTTCTGTAGGACGTAACAACAAGAAACCACAAGCTCCTGTGAAGCCTCCTGTATTGAAGGATCCTCCTCCCATTGATGTTCCTCCAATTTCATTGGTTGAGCTCAAAGACAAGACTGAGAACTTTGGATCAAAGGCATTGATTGGGGAAGGATCTTATGGAAGAGTGTATTATGCAAACTTGAATGATGGGAAAGCCATGGCAGTTAAAAAGCTTGACAATTCAGCTGAACCTGAAACAAATGTTGAGTTCTTAATTCAGGTCTCGAAGGTTTCAAGGCTTAAGAATGACAATTTTGTTCAGCTTCTTGGTTATTGTGTCGAAGGTCACACTCGTGTCCTTGCTTATGAGTTTGCCACAATGGGATCCTTACACGACATTTTACACGGTAAGAAAGCTCTCTGCTCAAACCTCAATCTAACTTGGGATATAGAGATTGAGATATGTTGATAAAATTGTTGTTACAATAGGGAGAAAGGGAGTGCAAGGAGCAGAACCTGGTCCAACACTAGAGTGGATGCAACGAGTCAGAGTTGCAGTTGATGCAGCTAAAGGATTAGAATACTTACATGAGAAAGTTCAACCTCCGATTACATTCTTGGGTTTGCAGATACGCGATGACAGGACAGTTAACACAGAAGAGTGATGTTTATAGTTTCGGAGTTGTACTTTTGGAGCTCTTAACCGGGAGAAAACCAGTTGATCATACAATGCCTCGTGGTCAACAAAGTCTAGTCACTTGGGCTACTCCAAGATTGAGTGAAGACAAAGTGAAGCAATGTGTTGATCCAAAACTCAAAGGAGAGTATCCTCCTAAAGCAGTGCAAAGGTATGAACATAGAAACATACATGTCATTCATATAATAACTCTAATGAAACACTACTTAAAGCTATATGATCTGATGGTAAATGCAGCTCGCGGCTGTAGCAGCATTGTGTGTTCAATATGAAGCAGAGTTTAGACCAAACATGAGCATTGTAGTAAAAGCTCTTCAACCACTTCTTGAGGTCTTCATCAATATCTGCTCAAACACCTCGAGCTTGATTCTTCTTTGTTGTTCTTTTGCTTAACTTATGATTTCAAACATTTTTTCTTCTGCTTTATTCCTTCTGTTTACAAATGGAATGTAAATGGGTTATTATTAAGGAGAGATGGTGAGTACGAATTGATATTTAGTTCACATCAATGATTTGTGTCAACTGTTTTTGTTTATTATGGGTTGATTCTTTGTAATAATATAACTAAATTTTGGTTGTTCTTTTTGTTCATATTTTGTGTGATGTTCGCTAGTTGTGAACCGAGGATAGAATTAATTGAAATGTTCCGGTTATGCCACAGACTAAACTCGAGAGGAATTTGAAGTGATGATGATATATTATATTGAAACGAAAGTAAAAGGGATACAAAGGAAAGTTTAGACTTAGAGAGAGATGCTCTCAACTAACTTAACTGACTCTTTAAGAATTGTAGAGGGTGAGAAGAAGACAAGTCTTATTGCATTGAATCTGAATTTCGTTTTATCTCTCAAATAATCTTTGGCCAAAAGAATTCTGTAAAACAAAATCATGCAATAAACATGGGAGATTCCGTATTCCAGATATAATGAGAAGATGAAGTTGGATACAAGGTTTTGTTACTAACTTATCTGGGAAGAAGTGGCTCTCTGTCGCCCAGTTCAACACGGTGACTCGCCTGCGTGAACAGAGAAGAAAGACAAGAGAAGGTCAGCTTAAGTCTGGAAATTACAAGAATTGTGTCTGTGTGTTGTTACTCACCTCTTCATTTGCTCCTGCTGCCATGTTGATAAATGAGTCTTTGGCTCTGGAGGAAATAATAGAGGAAAAGAATAGGTTATATGGTGCTCATACAAGCAAATGAATCTCACACACTTTGATCCATGAGAAACACGTACCCATGAACATCCTTTGTGTTAACTAATTCTAAGTCTCCGTTTTGTTGCTCATCTTTTGCTTTTGAAAGGGGTGAAAAGAACTGTGTAAATATGAGGAAGAACAAAGTCAGAGATGCAAAAAAAGAAACATCAGAGGCTTCTTTTTGTAAGTTAATTTATACACCTGGGAACAGTTCGTATGAATTACCTGATGCATTGAAATGAAAACTATAGAAATACCCAGCAGAAAGTTCATGGTTAATACATGTCCAAAGAGTGCTGCAGATGGTTCAACACGGTGACTCGCCTGCGTGAACAGAGAAGAAAGACAAGAGAAGGTCAGCTTAAGTCTGGAAATTACAAGAATTGTGTCTGTGTGTTGTTACTCACCTCTTCATTTGCTCCTGCTGCCATGTTGATAAATGAGTCTTTGGCTCTGGAGGAAATAATAGAGGAAAAGAATAGGTTATATGGTGCTCATACAAGCAAATGAATCTCACACACTTTGATCCATGAGAAACACGTACCCATGAACATCCTTTGTGTTAACTAATTCTAAGTCTCCGTTTTGTTGCTCATCTTTTGCTTTTGAAAGGGGTGAAAAGAACTGTGTAAATATGAGGAAGAACAAAGTCAGAGATGCAAAAAAAGAAACATCAGAGGCTTCTTTTTGTAAGTTAATTTATACACCTGGGAACAGTTCGTATGAATTACCTGATGCATTGAAATGAAAACTATAGAAATACCCAGCAGAAAGTTCATGGTTAATACATGTCCAAAGAGTGCTGCAGATGCTATTCCAGTAAATATTGTGGCAACCGTTGATGAATATTTCTTCAATATTGTATCTGAGAACATACAGATATGAAGACAACTAAATATCCATGAAAAAGATCTCACTCATTTCAACACGGTGACTCGCCTGCGTGAACAGAGAAGAAAGACAAGAGAAGGTCAGCTTAAGTCTGGAAATTACAAGAATTGTGTCTGTGTGTTGTTACTCACCTCTTCATTTGCTCCTGCTGCCATGTTGATAAATGAGTCTTTGGCTCTGGAGGAAATAATAGAGGAAAAGAATAGGTTATATGGTGCTCATACAAGCAAATGAATCTCACACACTTTGATCCATGAGAAACACGTACCCATGAACATCCTTTGTGTTAACTAATTCTAAGTCTCCGTTTTGTTGCTCATCTTTTGCTTTTGAAAGGGGTGAAAAGAACTGTGTAAATATGAGGAAGAACAAAGTCAGAGATGCAAAAAAAGAAACATCAGAGGCTTCTTTTTGTAAGTTAATTTATACACCTGGGAACAGTTCGTATGAATTACCTGATGCATTGAAATGAAAACTATAGAAATACCCAGCAGAAAGTTCATGGTTAATACATGTCCAAAGAGTGCTGCAGATGCTATTCCAGTAAATATTGTGGCAACCGTTGATGAATATTTCTTCAATATTGTATCTGAGAACATACAGATATGAAGACAACTAAATATCCATGAAAAAGATCTCACTCATTTCTACATAGCAAAATTTACAAACTTGTCAAACTACACCATCAGGAAACTCATCCATAAGTTCCATAAACTAAATGACAACACTTACCTGCATATTTGAAGAAAAACGAGGATAGAATCCCTTGTGCTGCGTTGTTCAGTATCAGAAACATTGTAGCCCTAGAATGTCCTTGTAGAAGACAAGTCTTATTGCATTGAATCTGAATTTCTCTGATCTCTGAAATAATCTTTGGCCAAAAGAATTCTGTAAAACAAAATCATGCAATAAACATGGGAGACTCTATATTCCAGATTTGATAAGACGATGAAGTTATTTGGAGACAAGGTTTTGTTACTAACTTATCTGGGAAGAAGTGGGGCTCTGTCGCCCAATTCAACACGGTGACTCGCCTGCGTGAACAGAGAAGAAAGACAAGAGAAAGTCAGCTTAAGTCTGGAAAACTACAAGAACTGTGTTTGTGTGTTGTTACTCACCTCTTCGTTTGCTCCTGCTGCCATGTTGATAAATGAGTCTTTGGCTCTGGCGGAAACAACAGAGGAAGACGAAAGGTTAAGCAAATGAATCTCACACACTTTTAAATGATCCATGAGAACACGTACCCATGAACATCCTTTGTATTAACTATTCTAGGTCTCCGTTTTGTTGATCATCTTTTGCTTTTGAAAGGGGTGAAAAGAACTGTGTAAATATGAGGCAGAACAAAGTTAGAGATGCAAAAGAAACATCATCTTTGAGACCTTCTCTCTGTCAGTTAAATTCTACACTCGGGACAGTTTGTATGAATTACCTGATGCATTGAAATGAAAACTATAGAAATCCCCAGCAGAAAGTTCATGGTTAATACATGTCCAAAGAGTGCTGCAGATGCTATTCCAGTAAATATTGTGGCAACGGTGGATGAATATTTCTTCAAGATTGTATCTGAGAACATACAGATGTGAAGACAACTTAATACCCATGAGAAAGATCTTACTCGAGTCTACATAGCAAATTTTACAAACTTGTTGAAGCACACCATCAGGAACCCAACGACAAGTTCCATAAACTAAATGAACTTAACAACACTTACCTGCATATTTGAAGAAAAAGGGATAGAATCCCTTGTGCTGCGTTGTTCAGTATCAGAAACATTGTAGCCCTAGAATGTCCTTGTAAGATGTCAAAACTTTCAGGACCTGACAACTCGAGAGGAAAAATTGTTAGCAATACATCTAACAAGAAATTAAGAAGCTTTAGTGGCATTCACTTTGCTTAAAATTATCATATTCTTCTCTGCTGTGGTAAAATACTCACCCTTATATAGAACAAGTTCCTAGTATTCCAAGGAAGTTGAATATCGCACCATAACCATAGAGAAATAAGTTCTGTCCACGGGAAATTAAGGTATTGTATTTAGAACATGTAAACAAACAAAAGCAGAAGAAAAATACAACCCAGAAGGAGAGGATCATGATACTAGACTTTGACATCTAAGATGAGCAAGAGGATGGGTGTTGAACACTAAGATGACACTGCTGCTGCCTCTCATTAATCTGATGCATGTGGGAAAAACTATGTATCTGGATTAACTAACCTGAAGATAAATGCTTGTGTCATACTGATCAGAAACATTGTAGCCCTAGAATGTCCTTGTAAGATGTCAAAACTTTCAGGACCTGACGACTCAAGAGGAAAAAATTGTTAGCAATGCGTCTAACAGGAAATTAAGAAGCTTTAATGGTATTCACTTTGCTTAAAATTATCATATTCTTCTCCGCTGTGGTAAAATACTAACCTTTATATATAACAGTTCCTAGTATTCCAAGGAAGTTGAATATTGCACCATAACCATAGAGAAATAAGTTCTGTACATGTGGAAATTAAGGTATTGTATTTAGAACACGTAAACAAACAAAAGCAGAAGAAAATACAATCCAGAAGGAGAGAATCATGGTTCTAGACTTTGACATCAGTAAGAGCATGGGTGTTGAACACTAAGATGACACACTGCTGCTGCCTCTCATTAATCTGATGCACATGGGAAAAACTATATATCTGGAATAACTAACCTGAAGATAAATGCTTGTGTCATACTGGCTCTTTAGAGCATACTCATTGTAGACAGATGAGTTCCTAGTATTCCAAGGAAGTTGAATATCGCACCATAACCATAGAGAAATAAGTTCTGTCCACGGAAAATTAAGGTATTGTATTTAGAACATGTAAACAAACAAAAGCAGAAGCAAAATACAACCCAGAAGGAGAGGATCATGATACTAGACTTTGACATCTAAGATGAGCAAGAGGATGGGTGTTGAACACTAAGATGACACTGCTGCTGCCTCTCATTAATCTGATGCTGTGATGCATGTGGGAAAAACTATGTATCTGGATTAACTAACCTGAAGATAAATGCTTGTGTCATACTGNTTACACTAATCCCTATCAGTAGTAGAGCAAGTGCTTCCCACTACAGCCAAAGGTCAACAGATTCAATCCAACTAAGATTAGGAGGCAAGGAAGGTCCATAATAATATGTTTGATACCAAAAAGAAATAATACATACAGTAACAAAAAAAGAATTCAAACTGACCTGTATGATGGAAAACCGTCGCTTCATTATCATCTTCAGTAGTACAGCAATTACCAGAACCTTTAGATTGCTAAGCATCTTCACAGTAGCAGGATTGAAATATAACTGGCACAGGAGAAAAAGAAGCATCCCTGTGTGAAACTAATATCGACGAAAAAGATGGAGCCAGAAAGTACCCGAGAAGGCTAGATAAATAAAGCAGCAGAGTATAATGTAACTATCTTGTAAACAGAGAACACGTACCTGCATTGTGAACTTAAGATAGTTATTAATGGCATACAACCCTGCTGGAACAGCGAGAAGCACAATGGCATACAACCCTGCTGGAACAGCGAGAAGCACATTGTTCCGAGCTGCCTGCAATATAAAGGATCGTGTGATTGAACCTTGCATTACAAGTAGTAAACAAATGAACTCACAAGTTTTGAGTTTAATAGCAGGAACTAGTTTAAGAAAAACATAGTATTATATGAATCTAGTGGTGACATAACATTTACATTTCAAACAAGCAAGCTTTGAAAACCATATGTATAACATATACCAAGCCTAAATCAAGAAACTCAGTCTTTAATTTGAGACTATGTCATACCACAATTCTGGTACTTCCAGATCTCCTAATTTCTAAGAAGAGATACCTGGACAAAGGTGGATAAAGATAGTAGAGGTTTTTCTCCAACTTTTTGGTGCCTAGCCTACAATATTACCACACAAACTTGAGTATTAAACATAAACAGCCCACAGACAAAACTATTATTTCGGAAGAAATGAAGTCAATTCAGAAATGTACCTGGAATAGAAGCATGACAACTGCAAAAATAACTTTTGCGATTTCTGTGAAGAAATTGACGCTAATAGGACTAAAGTTGAACTTTCCATCCACGCTGGAACAGCGAGAAGCACATTGTTCCGAGCTGCCTGCAATATAAAGGATCGTGTGATTGAACCTTGCATTACAAGTAGTAAACAAATGAACTCACAAGTTTTGAGTTTAATAGCAGGAACTAGTTTAAGAAAAACATAGTATTATATGAATCTAGTGGTGACATAACATTTACATTTCAAACAAGCAAGCTTTGAAAACCATATGTATAACATATACCAAGCCTAAATCAAGAAACTCAGTCTTTAATTTGAGACTATGTCATACCACAATTCTGGTACTTCCAGATCTCCTAATTTCTAAGAAGAGATACCTGGACAAAGGTGGATAAAGATAGTAGAGGTTTTTCTCCAACTTTTTGGTGCCTAGCCTACAATATTACCACACAAACTTGAGTATTAAACATAAACAGCCCACAGACAAAACTATTATTTCGGAAGAAATGAAGTCAATTCAGAAATGTACCTGGAATAGAAGCATGACAACTGCAAAAATAACTTTTGCGATTTCTGTGAAGAAATTGACGCTAATAGGACTAAAGTTGAACTTTCCATCCACTTTAGACATGTACACTAACACTGGCTGTAAGGACATTAACAAAGTAAAGTTTAACAACAAAAAAACAACCTAAGACGATTGTCCATGATTCAACAATGGCATGAGGAAAATATGTATTAAAAAAAAAACAAGTAATCGGAGATAAGACAATGCTACCTGTAGACCAACTAGCATGCAGTCACCAA
>CM071718.1:22662957-22678463 GCA_036630335.1 Physaria fendleri | reverse complement strand
CTTTATGCGGGGCGGGGCGGGTCGGCCCGCGAACCCAGGCCTATGTGAAAGGTGCTAAAAGGCAAATACTATGCAGATAATAATATCTTAAATAGCAAACAAGGGAGAAGTTCATCATATGTCCGTCAATCATTACTAGCAGGACAAGATCTTTTAGTTAAAGTACTACGATTTGTTGTGGGCGACGGTTCATTAATTAATGCTTGGGGGGTCGACCCTTGGATATCGAATTCACCACCAAGACCACCTAATGCAAAATCGAAATCACCCCCAAACATTCAAGTTTATGAATTAATTGATCAGAGATCGGGACAATGGAATGTTCATCGGATCCAAACTCTCAACGCGTCTGCAATATAATTGATCAGAGATCGGGACAATGGAATGTTCATCGGATCCAAACTCTCAACGCGTCTGCAATATAAAACTGAGTTCAACAGGGACAGAAGATATACTAGACTGGCATTACACAAAATCAAGACAATATACGGTGAAATCTGGTTATTGGTAGTAACACAATTAGACTCCTTTCATCAGCCACAACCTCTTGTACCAGACTCACCTTTGGTAAAAGCAAAAATCTGGAAAATTAATATTGCGTCAAAAATACGACATTTCTTATGGAAAACCTTTGGTAAAAGCAAAAATCTGGAAAATTAATATTGCGTCAAAAATACGACATTTCTTATGGAAAGCCGTCACAAACATTTTACCGTCAGGAGAGATGTTATTTCGCAGGCACATAACAAACAATAAGGCTTGTATCCGATGTGGTGCACTTAGTGAATCTACCGATCATATACTCTTCAATTGTCCATATTCCATACAAGTTTGGAGAGCATCATCACTATCGCTAAGTATTTATAATTCTATTGTGACACTAGAAGACAAAATCTTAGCCATGCGTGGTGGTTCGTCGGACAAGAAAACGATATCATCACACAACAACTACTATGGATTTTATGGCGACTTTGGAAGAATGTTCTTATTTTCCAAAACAAAGATATTCCTTGGCAGAAAACATTGGAGAATGTTCTTATTTTCCAAAACAAAGATATTCCTTGGCAGAAAACATTGGGAAAACATTGGACCTGGCTTGGGGAGATTCAGCTGCTTGGATCACAGCCTCAGCTCATACTAACAACATTATCCACCAAAGTGACAGACCATTACCTCACGGTCCATTGATAACGTGTAACAACAAATTAAGGCTCCAAAACAAGATGGGTGAAATGCAACTTTGATGGTTCCTGGCGAAGTGGATTACCGTCTAAAACGGGATGGGTGATACGAGACAATAACAGAAACTTCCTATGTGCAGGACGATTCAAAGGAACACCCCTAAGTTCCCCATGGAGGCTGAATTTCAAGTCTTATTAATAGCCATGAAACATTGTAATCAATTGGGTTAATCAAAAGTTTATTTCAAAGATGACAATAACACTGTGTCACGCATTATGGAAGGCCATATGACTAACATTGAAGTGTTCAACTGGTACTGTGATTGCCAATATGTGCGACGTCAATTTCAAGATTGCAAAATAGGCTGGACTAATAGAGAAAATAATAGAGTAGCAGATACATTAGCAATAATAGAGTAGCAGATACATTAGCCTCTATGGAGTTTGTGTCCCAGGAAAACAATCTTGTTGTATTTTCGACTTACCATATGTATTTGTACACGATTTCAGTCGCGATTTCTTTGATCAATAAAAAGTGTTACGAGTTAAAATAAAAATTAAAAACAAAAATATTATTTGAGTCTCTTTGAGGCGTTGACACATGCTGATTGTGACAGACCAATAAGATTTGAGTATGAGTAGTAATGAAGCTTCGGCGAGGCTTAGGCTTACGTGTCATGCGGGTGATGAAGGCTTTGAGGGATTGTTGTGTTTGTATCCAAGTTTTGGCTTTTTGGTCGAATGTTTCTTTCGCTTTGACTTGTTAATTGTTCTACTTCCAAAAAAAATAAAACTTTGATCTTGTTTGATAATGTTTTGTATTTTTCTGTAACTTACTTTTTCAAAACGATTGGTCTGGTTTGAATACTTGGACTATGACCTTAATTTACATGATCCTAGAAATATGTGACATCATTTATTCGGCATGATCTACAATTTTTCTCCTTAAAACAAGATACACACATATAATATGCATGCACTTCCGTATAGACTTGTAGTTGTACTTTGTAAATAGATACACAAACGAATGTATCCACTTTATAAATGATTTGTAATTTGTAAATGAAGTTTTTTTGTTTTGTTATTGTTAGTATAAAGGAAGATTCATGGTTGTTACAATCAGATGAATTCGATCCAAGTATTGTCCAATCATAACATATTTACTCAAAAATAGCCATTTTAAACTAGAGCAAAAAAAGGTATTATGAAGTGAAATTATGCAACCGGATCAATTAAATCGAAATCAGACTAACGTATATGGATACAACGATTATCTTATTATATAAAGTAGGCTTGAAGCATTGTGAGCGTTGTCCAACGTGTCTAACGCGACAATTAGAGAGATCGCGACACGTGTCAGTTCACATTGATCCAACCGTTGATTACTATTTTTTTTAATTTGGTAAGTCAATATATTACAATTATATTCAGTTTCCTAAAAAAATATGTACAATAATAAAATAGAATTTTCGGATATATTCAGTTTCCTAAAAAAAATATGTACAATAATAGAATAGAATTTTCGGAAAATATTAAAGTTTAAAATTTAAATTAGGTAATTAACATTTTATATGATTACTCATAATTAAAAATGTTAAATTTTTAATGTAGTATAAGTTAATTTTCAATCAACTTTTAAAATTAAATTTTTTATTTTAGAATGTTTAATCAAAAAATGAAATATTTATATAATAATAATAATTTTAAAAATGTTAAGCATCTTGACATGTATATTGTAGTTGTCTATAAATTGAATAGATTTTATTCGTTTCAATTCATTTTGAAAACAAAATTGTAATGTTACACGCTTGAGCTGCGGTTCTTGAAAAGTTAGCTGACCTCGGAATTCTGTTTGACAGGAACGTATATAGAAGCGGATGTCAACTATAGTCTAGAACGAGTAGGAGATTAACTAGATTCAAAACAAAGAAAGGCAGAACTATAGTCTAGAACGAGTAGGAGACTAATTAGGTTTATAACGAAAAGAGGAAAGATATATTGTTTCTATAGAGTAGGGTATAGAATCACTTTTTGGATGGTGGTTAGTTAAATTTTACAGGTTTTTGTGCGGGTTTTAAATTGTATTTGACATGAACGTATATAGAAGCGGATGTCAGCTATAGTCTAAAATGAGTAGGAGATTAATTAGATTTATAACGGAGAGAAGAAGAACTATAGTCTAGAACGAGTAGGAGACTAATTAGGTTTATAACGAAGACAGGAAAGAGATATTGTTTCTATAGAGTATGGTATAAAATCACTTTTTGGATGATGGTTAGTTAAATTTTATAGGTACAAGTTTTTTTGCGGGTTTGAGACAGATTTTCTTTTATAAATTAATGTGATTTTTTTCTTATAAAAAAGTTTTTTTGCGGGTTTGAGACAGATTTTCTTTTATAAATTAATGTGATTTTTTTCTTATAAAATAGAGAAAAATCTTTTCCGACGGTTTTACTATTACTATATACATGTCAAATATTTTTATCCACGTCAATACGGGATAGATTCGAATATCGACTTTTTTGCGGATTATGGTAATGGTATAGCTGGGTGATTAGCAAGAAGAACATAAAATGAAATCAAATTCTATTTAAATTATGAATCCAATTATGTTATTCTTAAGGTCTTACAAGGCAACATTGCCTAATCTTAAGATGATAGACTAAACGATATTGTCCTCGGAAACTAGAGTTGGGTACTAATAAAGAGAAAATACAATACAAGTCTAAAACAAAGATGAAATACAACAAAATAGTATAAAAAGAGAAAAACAGTGGCCTCTACGATGAGAAAAGCAAAGCTCAATACTTCCAACAACACTTTTACCAATAATACAGCCACACTTGAAACCGTAAGATTCAATCAGACTGCATTTAAAAACTATGTTTTTAATTATTTATAACACTGTTTAATTATTTATCTTTTTTTGCGGGTTTGAGACAGATTTTCTTTTATAAATTAATGTGATTTTTTTCTTATAAAATAGAGAAAAATCTTTTCCGACGGTTTTACTATTACTATATACATGTCAAATATTTTTATCCACGTCAATACGGGATAGATTCGAATATCGACTTTTTTGCGGATTATGGTAATGGTATAGCTGGGTGATTAGCAAGAAGAACATAAAATGAAATCAAATTCTATTTAAATTATGAATCCAATTATGTTATTCTTAAGGTCTTACAAGGCAACATTGCCTAATCTTAAGATGATAGACTAAACGATATTGTCCTCGGAAACTAGAGTTGGGTACTAATAAAGAGAAAATACAATACAAGTCTAAAACAAAGATGAAATACAACAAAATAGTATAAAAAGAGAAAAACAGTGGCCTCTACGATGAGAAAAGCAAAGCTCAATACTTCCAACAACACTTTTACCAATAATACAGCCACACTTGAAACCGTAAGATTCAATCAGACTGCATTTAAAAACTATGTTTTTAATTATTTATAACACTGTTTAATTATTTATCTCTAGCCTCTACGATGAGAAAAGCAAAGCTCAATACCTCCAACAACACTTTTACCAATAACACAACCACACCTGAAACCATAAGACTCAATCAGACCCTATTTAAAAACTATGTTTTCATTATTTATAACACTGTTTAATTTTTTATCTCTATTTCTGATAAATTATATCAAATCCAAAAAATGTGTATTGTTTTGTTTGTGAATTCTAAATTATAAATATAATAAACAAAAATAATTCAAAAATTTAAGAATTTATAAAATATGTAAATGTAAAATTTTAATAATCAATAAATAATAAAAATGTGTATTGTTTTGTTTGTGAATTCTAAATTATAAATATAATAAACAAAAATAATTCAAAAATTTAAGAATTTATAAAATATGTAAATGTAAAATTTTAATAATCAATAAATAATTATATTTAAATTATTTTTATTAATGGTTAAGACCGATGCATTGCACGGGTTTATCAAATCTAGTATTTAATAAAGTTTTGAATAATTTGTATACATCCATTCAGATATCTAAATACTCCAGAATGATCTTATATCTAAAATGAATTTCCATAAAAACCTAGCAATTATTGCTATACAATCAAAATTCATTTTTAGCTCATTTCGAATCTTAGGTAATTCCAACTTTGTTACTTTTTGTGTTATATTAATGAAATCTAAATATTCAAAATAGAATGTTAGTAAGTAAGAAAATAAAAAATTAAACAAGAGTGATATTGTACAGTTGTAATGATAAACTTGCCAACTATTTGAACATGTGTAAAGTAATTACCAAACAGCTAACAAACATTATGTGTGGTGTAGTAGTTGAATTATTTATCTCAACTTTACTATTATATATTAAAATCCCATATTTGTCCTGCCAATTTATTATTTAATTAATATTAGCAACGGCTAGTTTATTTTTGTTGTTTGTGATCTCTTCTTTCACCGATCCAAGAATTGATTTGGACGTATCTTTCAGTTTTACGATAAGTTTACATTACTAAATTAGTCTTTAATATTATGTAATTTTGATAACGTAAAAATCAGTTAACCAGGATCATTTGACTTTTGTTTATGTCAGGAAAATATTTTATTAATAACATAATTTACACTTAGGAGAACATTAAGGGAATATAAATTTTCTCATAAAATACAAAATAACATTCAAATACAGTCAAATTTAAAAATAAAGGTATAATTTTTAAAGACAAAAGAGAGAATGAATAAAAGATTAGATGATTTGAGTGGTAATTAATTGCATCTATACATTATTTTTAGTTGAATAAGATATGTAATCATGGGCAAAACTAAGATGAATGATCACAATTTACTATTAAAAATTTAAAATAGATCGTATTTTTAGACACATAAACTCAAGTTCCGTCTAGAACATAAGCCATATAAACGACCATTAGGACTCTCAATTAAAGATCACAATTTACCATAAAAAATATATCGTATTTTTAGACATATGTATATATATATATAATAGACCATTTTATATACATGTTTTTCTTTTTACTAAAAACCAAGAAAAATACATCCGTTATATTTCAAATCGTGAGGATAAAACACTTAAATAGATTACTATCTATTTCAAAAAAAAAATTATAAACCAATATTTGCTTTACTTGTCTTGAGAGCACTTTAACAACTCTAACAAAAGGGTTTGTATCATTGCTACAAAACAGCTAAACCCTCTTTGAATGGTGAGGGTACAATATCTACTACCTGAAAATATATAAATTTGCAAACCCAAAAAGAACAATAAAATATTTCACTCCATTTATTGCTTACTAAATCTTTTCTCTTTTTACGACAACTATCTAAAATTTTTTATAACAAAAAAAAAAAAAAAAAAAAAAAAAAAAAAAAAAAAAAAAATTTTTTAAAAAAAAAAAAAAAAAAAAAAAAAAAAAAAAAAAAAACTATCTAAAATTTTTTATCATGTTTGTATGTTTTCAATGTTCATGCTTCGTAGATTTATGTGTATTACTATTAATTAATGGAACAACTTGACAAGTGGTGTGGACACACGTGGTCCAGTATGAATCATGCTTTATCATTCGTTAGTTGTGTTTTATAACAATTGCTTAAAGAGTTATCTAAAATCTCCTGACAAAAAAAAAAAAAATAGTTATCTAAAATCAAGATAAATTTTGGACCACAAACACAAACCCAACGTATACGTATAAGTCCATTGTAGCATTTTGTTTTGTTTCGGTGACGGGCCATGTTAGGGTTCCAAAAGAATAACGTGCCATTTTATTAGAGCAACTCTATTGGTAGAAACTATGAAAGTTTCTAATCAATATTTTATATATATTTTTTTAAGAAGCAATCTGTGAATTAAGCAAAGTTTTAGAGATTGTTTCTTAAAAAAATATAATAAAATAATTGTAAGAAATTTAATCAAGAGATCCGTTGGAGATGGCTTTAGTTCCATTTCCAATCCAATCATTTGTGATTTTTTTCTGGGTGGGTTCGATTGGTTGTTTATTAGTGGAATAAGTGGAATCAGAGGAATAAAATGCAGTAGAAGAAATCATAGCGGAATAATGACTGTTAGAGGAATAAGCTGAATAAGAGGAATTATTGTAGCGGAATAAATATAAAACTTAACTGGTGCCTCTAGAGAAAAATGAATGAATATATATATATATATATAATATTTATATTTATATTAGAAAATAATAATAATAAAATGAAAATATTATTAAAGGATTAATAATAATAAAATGAAAATATTATTAAAGGATATATAAAATATTTATTACAAATGAAATATATATATATATTATATTTATGTTTATATTTATATTAGAAAATTATAATAATTAAATGAAAATATTTCTAAGTCAGGTACAAAAAGAAAAGTGATATGCTTATAATCAAAACAAATGAAAAAAAAATACAAAACAACTCTAATAAAAAATCCTTAGAACCTAAAAACACAATAGACTAATAAATCTCTATGGTAATGCTTAACATCAAACTCATGTAAAAGACTTATAAAGGTCCACCACATAGAAATGTTTAGAGTATCTGATTTGTAAAGGTCCACCACATCAAACTTATGTAAAAAATGACGTTCAAATTTTTTTTTTATTTAGAGTTTTTTATTAAATATATACTAAAGATTATTTTGAAATAGGTTTTACCGGGAGTAAAAGTTGTTCTTCTTATATTTAGGAGAGTACTGAAATTTTGACTGAATAGGTTGTTTTCCTCTCATTTAGAAGAATTCATTTTTTTAAGGAGAGTAACAAAAAAACGTTAACTGGTGCTAATTTAGAGGAATTAGGTGGAAAATACTATTTCTCTGATTTTTCCTCTAAAAGTGCAACTATTCGGACCCTGAGTGATAGCAGAATTTTAAATCTAGTGGTAATTATATGGTGTAAAGCATTGAGAAATAATGAGTTCAAGTCCATTAAGTAAAACATGAACTCAGTTGAACTTAAATCATTAATTTTGAAATGATTAATGATTTAAGCATTTTTTGTTCAGGTCAATTAAAAAGGTGAAATGATGCATATGTATTTTTTTTTTTTTGAATGAATGTTAAACTATATTCATGATCAAAAAAAATTCATGATCAAAAAAACACTGTATCTAAACAAAGAGTTCAGAACATAAGAGCAGGAGTAATTTTAATACTCTTTAAAATTCTAAACGACTAATTATATGAAAACCATATCTGCAAGCTATCTCTAAACCTCACATCCCCCATCTCTTTAATCGATGATAATCGATCTGTTACTAGCTGTGTGATCCGAAGTGATAGTGTCTCAACTCCCATCTCCTGAGAACCGTGTCGTCTCTTATTTCTTTCCATCCAAATCATATACACCGAAATTTGAAATGTACATCGAAACAAAAACTTCTCCAAGAATGATAGCCTTCCAGACTGATGCACACCTATAAGAGCATCCCAAATTCTAGTAAACGAACGAGCCAGCAACCGTCTCATCAATCTCTCCCATATTTGGCCCGAGTAAGAACACTGAAAAAACAAATGAGCATGTGTCTCAACCTCTGTCTTACAAAGGCCGCAGATAGGATTCACTGAAGAGTTCCATCGCATAATGGAGTCCATTGTAGGAAGACGCTTCATAAACGCAAGCCACTGTATTAAAGAGTGTTTTGGTATCGCATACCGAAACCAAACAAGAGAAGACCAAGCTACACGAGGAGCACTCGTTCTTAAAAGTGACCATGTATGCCTAGAATGAAAGCTCTTTGAAAACAGGTCCGGTCCCTTCTTCCACCAGTGGACATCCGCCTGGTCTCCTCTTTGATGTCGTCCGATCTGTAGCATTGCTAGCTGATCTTCCACCATATTATATATCTCCAATCTGTGCCTTCTCTTGCGTCGATTATCCAAAACATAATCCAACTTAGTATGCATGGAAATCCCAAGATCAATGATGCCTCGAGAACCTATCAAATCCAAAAGACAACCCATGGATGACCATTTATCAAACCAAAAGGAGACTGTAAGTCCCGAACCCGGCTCTATTTTATGAAACTCCTTTCCTACATCCCGAAGCTTGAGAAGTTTCTTAAATCGCCACGAACCCACCATAGACTCTCCTATCGACCAAAAACACTCCTGCTTAATAATACGATCATATAACCATCGCACCCATAAAGAGTCACATCGAGTCACAATCCTCCAGATAAGCTTCAAGCTATTGACCATACGAATTTCCTTAAAAAGCCTTAACCCTAATCCTCCTTCAACCTTGGGCGTGCATAATGTTGACCAAGCTACACGAGCTCGTCGAGAGTTCAGTTGTGGTCCGTCCCAAAGAAAAGCAGAGCATAAAGACTCTATCTCATGCAAACAACTAGCAGGAAGATGATACGACAACCAGAAATTCACCAAACCATATACCACAGAAGCTATCAATTGCAAACGACCGGCATATGAAAGAAACCGCATTGTCCAACCCTTCATTTTTGATCTTACCTTCTCCACCAGCGGACTATAATCCGCGACAGTCATGCTCTTAGTGAGCAGTGGCAACCCTAAGTAGCGCACATGCTCTTAGTGAGCAGTGGCAACCCTAAGTAGCGCACTGGAAGAGTTCCGACTGTAAAAGGAAGATCGTCACATACCTGACGCCATGACACATTCGCTAAGCCTGCCGGGAAGATCGTGCTCTTCTGCAAATTAACCCCTAGACCAGACATACTCTCAAATTTCTCTAGAACTCGTAGTAATCCATCAAACGAATTTCTACTACCATCCATAAACACCAAGAGATCATCTGCAAAGCAAAGATGCGTCAAACCAATAGCTTGACAGTGAGGGTGATAGCCTATAACCTGGTCCCGTGCTGCCTTATCCAGTAATGAAGATAAGACATTCATACACAGAACGAACAAATAAGGAGATAACGAGCAACCCTGACGTAGACCCCTTGTACTCCCAAAATATCCAGCTAATGATCCATTCACTTGAACAGAGAAAGAAGCTGTGGAGATACAAACCTCAATCCAACGCACAAAAGTTTCTGGGACCCTCATAACCCGCAGAACACTCAGAATAAACGGCCATTGAACCGAATCAAAAGCCTTAGCCATATCAAGCATAAGAGCGCATCTCGGGCTCAAACCCGGACTATGATAGTCCTTTACGATCTCAGAAGCTAACAAGACATTCTCCATAAGCAACCTATCCGCAACAAAAGCCGACTGGTTTGGAGCCACCATCCCCGGAAGAGCCATCTTAAGCCGCTTTGCCAAGATCTTCGAGATCACTTTATATAAAACATTACAACAAGAGATTGGTCGGAAATCCCTTATTGTATTTGCATCAGCCTTCTTGGGAACCAAAGCCAAAATAGTCAAATTAACTCCTTTTGGTAAAAACCCGGTCTGAAAGAAAGATCGGATAGCAATGATAAAATCTGCTCCAACAACGCTCCATGCAGACTTAAAAAATTCTACTGTATACCCATCCGACCCCAGTGCCTTATTATTCGACATTGAGAACAAAGTACTCTTTATTTCCTCATCTGTTACTTCAGCCACAAACCTTCCTCCCTCTTCATCACTACAACGAAATGTAACCACTTCCTGTAATTCATCCATAGAGCAACCCCCATACGAATCTGGTTTATGGTTCAGAAATGTATGGAAATGAGATGCTGCTTCATGCTTTATGTCCGCCGGAGTTGTCAAAATATTACCTTCCCCATTGACTAACTCGACTATTGAGTTGACCTGGCGCCTTGCCATTAACGAATTATAGAAGAAAAGATTGTTTCGATCACCCACCTTCAGCCAGTGTAGCTTAGAGCGCTGTTTCAAGAAACTCTCTTCTATATCCGCCAATTTTTCCCATCTAACCACAGCTTCCCCCTCCAGCCGATCCGACTCCTCTGATGGGACAAGAAAAACTTGCTGCTGCGCCAAATAGAGGTCATTATAAGCTTCCTTCTTGCGGCGAGAGATATCATAAAGATTCTGTCTTCCCAAAGCACGAAGAGGCCCTTTTAACCATTTCAGATATTGTGTGAATCTATGCAAAGAAAAATTTGAAATAAAGAGGCGATCATAAGACCCCCAAGCTGTCTCAACTGTCGACAAAAATTCTGGAAAAGTGGCTAAGACATTAGCGAATTTAAATGGCTTATTCCCATTCTCCAGTAAGGAACTCAACCTTAAACGACCCCGAAGATGATCAGAGACTCCTCCAGCCTCAAAAACCGAATACAAAGTCGGAAAAGCATCCAACCAATATGAATTTACCAACCACCTATCTAACTTCTTACATATAAGATCACCATCCCGACGATTACTCCAAGTAAATTAACGAATTATAGAAGAAAAGATTGTTTCGATCACCCACCTTCAGCCAGTGTAGCTTAGAGCGCTGTTTCAAGAAACTCTCTTCTATATCCGCCAATTTTTCCCATCTAACCACAGCTTCCCCCTCCAGCCGATCCGACTCCTCTGATGGGACAAGAAAAACTTGCTGCTGCGCCAAATAGAGGTCATTATAAGCTTCCTTCTTGCGGCGAGAGATATCATAAAGATTCTGTCTTCCCAAAGCACGAAGAGGCCCTTTTAACCATTTCAGATATTGTGTGAATCTATGCAAAGAAAAATTTGAAATAAAGAGGCGATCATAAGACCCCCAAGCTGTCTCAACTGTCGACAAAAATTCTGGAAAAGTGGCTAAGACATTAGCGAATTTAAATGGCTTATTCCCATTCTCCAGTAAGGAACTCAACCTTAAACGACCCCGAAGATGATCAGAGACTCCTCCAGCCTCAAAAACCGAATACAAAGTCGGAAAAGCATCCAACCAATATGAATTTACCAACCACCTATCTAACTTCTTACATATAAGATCACCATCCCGACGATTACTCCAAGTAAAAGTTGGTCCCTGATATTGCAAATCCAGCAATTCACAACTATTAACCAGCTCTTGAAAGTCTCGCATCCCAGATAAACCATGAAGAGGTTGTAAATTATAGTGCTCTTCTACACTTAGCACTTCATTAAAATCTCCACCCAAAATCCATGGTTTTTCCCTATAACCATGAAAGCAATATTCTGCAGCCAAAGAAGACCATAACACTTTCCGCTCACTCTCTGAATTCAAAGCATAAACAAAAGTGCAGATAAACAACGGAAACCCCGGTATTTCCACAGAACATGTGATATGCTGCGAACTTTGAGAAAGTGACTGAATTCTGACTTCCTTCCTGCTTAATATCCAAATTCGACCAAAATAGTGATGACCATAATTTGTTAATAGAGATAAATCACGACCCAAATGATCATGAACAAAAGAAACTCTTGTCTCTAGAACCTTTGTTTCCAGCAAACATCCAAACATTAGATTATTATCCTGAAATAAATCACGAACCAACTTCTGCCTAGAAGACTGATTTAGTCCTCTTACGTTCCAAAAGAACCCAACCATTAAAACTGCTTCTTTCCCCTCCCACGACCACTTCCCCAACTAGAAGATCCACCTCTAGTTCCTTTACCTGAAGATCTTGTAGTTCTAGAATTAACAACATCACTATTAGTTTTTTGCATATCCTTCCTACCAGCCTTCAAACTCACCTCTTCTCTACTTTTCGCCACCACCTCTTCTCTACTCTCCGCTACCACCTCTTCTCTACTCTCCGCCACCAACTCTTCGCCTCTTATCTCACCCTCCTCCATTCTATCAGCCAAACAATCGAATCGCGTGGGTGATACGATACTACGATCTTCTACTACATGTACCGGCCGCCTAGAAGGAGATCGTACTTGTTCCCAGCCTAGATCATCAACCCGCTCATCACCTCCACAATGCTCAAAAAGCGGATTAGTGGTAAGACTCTTTTCAACCCCAATTTGGTGCTCCGTAGCCGTCGCAGCAGGGTCCTTAAGTCCACCTCCACCCTCACGAGTTCCAGATGTACCTTCGACGTCCGGACTCTCATGATTTATTCGAGGAACAGCAGCTCGAACATCCTCAGAAGAAACATTATCTGTTCTGTTATTTTGGATTGAAGGCAACTCTGGCACCTTCTCAACAACATCTACGGTTGCAGTCTCCTTCTCTTTTTTACAAAGACTTGGAGTATGCCCCCATTTATTACACAATTCGCATTTATAAGGGACCCAAGGGTACACAAAATCAATTACGACATCCAATCCATCCTCCGAGCGAAACCTGTGAGAAGCGGGAAACTCATCTTGTAAATTTACCTCCACCAGTATCGTAGCTTCATCAAACTTTGCACAAAGTTTTGTATCCATATGGATCTTCTTTGGCTCTCCAATTCGACTAGCTAATACCAAAACCCTTTGTCATGAAACAAAGAACGAGGGATATTCTTCATTGTGACCCAAATAGGCACAACCTTAATCACTTCATCCTCCATCTCTGATTTAGGAGCCCATTTATCCACCACCATTGGGACACCCGCAATATGCCAAGAGCGATGACCCAATATCTTTGCTCGTATCCCTTGATTCTTAATTATGAATTTCACCGTAGAGGAACCCATGTTAAAGACCTCTATTTTAACATCCTTCCTACCATAGAGCCAAATCTGGTTAACAATCTTATGGATAATTGCCAAAGGAGGAGCTTTATCCACAAAACGTCCCACCAATAACTCAGTCCAGAGAGGCTTTGCATCCTTCAAAACATCCGAAGGAATCATACTAAAAGTAGCACCATCCTTCTCCTCGATGATCACATCACGACGTCCCTGTTTTGGCAAACGAGCCACGACCGAGGAGAAAGTCGCTTTCTCCTTCACTATCCGAACAGAGTTCGATTCCGCCGTAGCTTCCCCTATCTGTTCCGGACCAGAACCAGCATCTGTCTTTTCCCCAGAATCACCAACATCCAAACCCCGCACCATATCAGACCGTTCCTCTCCCTGACGTCTCTGATCCTCACCGGTGTTATCCGACGGTCTAGAAACACTCATCAGACCCAACGAAACCCTGAAAAAAAAGTGATCGCCCTTTTTGCCGCCTAACTAACTAGCTCCGAAATCGCCTCCTTTTAGAATGAGATGTGCATAATAATCAACAAGATAAGGTTTTCGATGCATATGTATTTATGTATTGCATATTCTGTTTAACATTTTTTATTATTTAAAACGTTTTTTTGAAATTTTAATACAGGAAAGGAAAATAATTATGTAAAATATCATTTTTCATCTATCAAAAAGAATAATTCTACTAATGAGAAAACAAATAGAAGATATTTATGTATTTACGTATTGCATATTATATTTAACAATATTGGTCTAGAATTGATAACCTAACTGGTAGATTTCCTCACTTTTATAGACATTAGAATCTAAGGTCGGTGGATCGATCCTTAATTCCCACAAAGTTGTTGGGATTATTAACCACTAGACTTTATATCATTTTCCATGCTGCAATACATTAACATCTCTTTTTATATATAGCTTTAGTAAGTTGATTTCCACCAAATAAGTAGAAAATCATAACTTAAATAAGCTGTCCACTAAAATGGGTAAATGTGAAAATTTAAACCAAAAAGAACTAAATCAGGGATTCCAACTTTGCCCATTTCACCAAGGTCTGTAGAAACTTCTTTACCTGCAAAACAAGTTAGAACATATCACATGTTAACATATTCACTTACACATAAACCTATTTCATGAAATTGTTAATGATTCATATTATGTTTATAACCTCAGATGGATCTCTAAGGGAGTAAAACGCATTGCTTTCTTTGGGTATAGACGATACTAAGATACCAAAACCACGGTTTCCATCTCTAAGATTTCAAAAAAAAATCATATTTATAATGCTTTTTTTTTTTTTTTTGTTAAGACATATTTATAATGCTTTACTTAGCGATTTGCCCATACAATGTCCATCAATTTAGAAAAAGATAGAATATTATGAGCCCATGGGCCGATATCATTAGTTGTTTTCAATCACGGCCCATCTCAACTTAAACATAGATAATTCCGATTATATGAAATACTAAGACATGGAAACAATTTTGTGTCCAACCATAAATTTGATGAAAATTCTATAATCTTTTTTCTTTTCTTTTTTTTTTTTTTTTTTTTTTTTTTTTTTTTTTGTGTTTGCTACTTCTCCATCGTTCTTTGCGTGCATTCGTTTCCCTTTTAGGTGTGTTCTTCGCGATTTCCCACTGAAGTATTTGGTTATTTTCATGGTCTCACCGCTTGCTTTGATTTCGTGCTTGTTTGCTACTTCTCCATCGTTCTTTGCGTGCATTCGTTTCCCTTTTAGGTGTGTTCTTCGCGATTTCCCACTGAAGTATTTGGTTATTTTCATGGTCTCACCGCTTGCTTTGATTTCGTGCT
>CM071718.1:22604937-22621167 GCA_036630335.1 Physaria fendleri | reverse complement strand
TACCCTCTAAACAAATAAGATTAGTTGAAATTATACAGCAAACAAAAAATTGGAAGGTTTTTTTCAATACATTTGGATGTCTATTATAGATGTTTAAAACATTTCAAAGGTTTGAAAATTTCAGGTTCTTGATAACGTTCAAAACAAAATGGTCTCGTCAACAAATATTACAATATATATATCCCTTATATAACATTTAAAAAAATTGTAAAAAAAAAGATTATTAACTTATAAATAGCAAAAAAAAGATTGAATAAGTTAGAAAATTTTGGAAGAAAGATTCAAAATCGAAAAGAATAGTTTCGGTCACTTTTTATTTTTATTTTTATTTTTTTACGTGTATTTTTTATAAAGAAAATAAAAAAATATAGTTGAATAGGTTAGAGAATATGGGGAAAGTTTAAAAATTGAAAAAAAATAGTAATAGGGCTAAATATGAAACGAGATAAAAGGCTAATCAATTTTATTTTATTTTTTTGGCAATACTCGTGAGGTTCACGGTTCAATCACTACATAAGTTTTAAAACAAGAAACAATTATAGACACTGCCATTTCTGTCTATTAACTTTGTAAAATTGCCACCGTCTGTAAAACATACCACGGACCGCTCAATTTTCGCGTGCCATTGACAGTGCGAAAAGACCAGCGTGCCCATAGTGTCTTTGTGCGACAGGGACACGCTAGTCTTTTCGTACTGTCTATGGCATGCGCGTGTTTGGCTGTCTATGGCAGTTTTAAAATACGAAAATGCCAATTGTCATTCTCATAAACTTTTGGGCTGTCTATGTCAATTTCTACAATATTCTCTAAAAACAACAAGATCTTTTCGTCTTTTTAACTTCCTTGGTTAAGGCTGTCGTGGAAATAACTTTGAATTCGACCTCAACATTCAAAGTATCTTCCTCGTCCAAGTAAGATTTTCGAAGTTCAGCTTTCGACATGAATTGATCACAACCATACCAACCACCTGGTACAGCGAACCAATTATCAACTGCAATGAATATGTAAGTAAGAATTAGTTCATATATCAACTTAACCTGACATATAATAAAGTAAATAATTGTGTATATAATATACTCTGGTAGGTCTTGTGAATACATCCATTTGGATCGTCAACTTTCAGTATTGCTTGCACATAAATCTTTTCATTCTCCTTTAAAATTTCACTATGAGCTAAACAGAGAATAATAGACAACCATTTATTATCTGCTGTAGGGTAGCCTTCGGGATACAAGGCTACAAACCTGCAAAAACTCTCTTTGTATAAATGTAACATTTCTGTAGTGGAATAAATCATCAATTCACAAACCATTTACACCAACCACCTGGTACAGCGAACCAATTATCAACTGCAATGAATATGTACAGTAAGAATTAGTCCATATATCAACATAACCTGACATATAATAAAGTAAATAATTGTGTATATAATATACTCTGGTAGGTCTTGTGAATACATCCATTTGGATCGTCAACTTTCAGTATTGCTTGCACATAAATCTTTTCATTCTCCTTTAAAATTTCACTATGAGCTAAACAGAGAATAATAGACAACCATTTATTATCTGGTGTAGGGTAGCCTTTGGGATACAAGGCTACAAACCTGCAAAACATAATTAAGATTCTTAGAGCAACTCCAATGTTCAGAAACTTGATTTGGTTTCTGAACTAAAAGAAAATTAATATTTTAATGAAATCTATCCATTAAATTAAATCAAATATCTATAAAAATTGCTGAGTCACTAATGATATGCCATCTGGAGAACTAAGTTTCTTATATAATTCTGAAAGTTGTGAAACAAGAACCGCATCTCTCTTCTCAGTCTTCTCTCTCCCACTTTCTAATTTTTTTTTATTTTTTTTTTTAAGAAACTGATTAGAGCTTACCAATGGACATGTCCTTAGACACAAATCATAAATTATAAGCAATTATTTGTTTGTATCATATTCCTTAGACACAAATCATAAATTATAAGCAATTATTTGTTTGTATCATATTCGTATGTACTTTTACCAATTCTTTCCCCCCATTGAAAATATTAGCAATTATTTGTTTGTATCATATTCGTATGTACTTTTACCAATTCTTTCCCCCCATTGAAAATATTGTTGATGATAGAGGATTTACTTTTATCTCCGAAAAATTCTTAACAGACCAAGAAAACTTAGGATAAGGAAGTTTCTCATCGAAAGAGATGATTTCCAATTTGGTTGGAGATGGAGAATTTCCAATTTGGTTGGAGATGGAGAAACAAAGATATCAACACCAAACTCGCAGTGATCTCCATCAAAGAGATATCCATTTATATGGTCATTGAACGTTTCAAGCGGAAGCACTTGCGACAATCCCCACATCATTCTTAATGTATTGAACGGCTTCGATTCCACATCTAGATATATAGAACAACTCTTAATAGACAAAGAGAACAAAAGCAAATATACATGTATAGTAGCAACACATGAAGATACAAGAGAACAAAAGCAAATATACATGTATAGTAGCAACACATGAAGATACCTTGAATAATAAGGTACTTGTTCTCCTTTTTATTAAATACAAAAAACCGGAGATCTGTATACACCTCAGCTGGAGCTGTGACATTTTTGAGGCTCGTGCTGTCTATATCAACGTACATTGAAATAAACCCACTTCCATTGTCTTTTTCATTCCCTTTTGGGTATATGATTAGTCTCCTATACAAACAACATTATGCTAACAAAGAATCATATGAGTAAATGCAATCTATGGAATTTGTGATCAAGGCCGATCCTGAGCAGAAGTGATCATACTACGTGAATACACCTTACATACCATTGGTAATCAGAAGTGGAGAAACGTAGGGACTGATATTTGCCATCGGAAAAGAGAGTTGAGTTGACGAGTTCAGGGAAGTTTTCAACTTTTAAGGAGTAGGAAGAAGGAGGACGTTCTCTCCAACTCTCTATAATTCTTGAAGATTCGTTTGAACTCATTATTGTACTTCTTGTTTTTTTCCGACTTTGCTTTAACACAAGTTATAATAGTGTTTTGTTTATATAGAGAATCAAAAGAGGGGATAAGAAGCGTTATAGTTGAGATATTGTTAGGAAAAGGGGCCGGATATCTTGGACTTGGGGACGATTCTAATGGCAAATTCTTTTTTTAATACCTGTAGTTAACATTCTTTGATGTTAACTGTTATACTCGAATACCAAAAAAACAAAAGAAAAATATTATATATATTCTGAACGATTCAAGAGTATTGATCTAGATTCTAGATAAATATACCACAAAATCGGGCTACATTAACTTACTATGTTCATCCGGAAGAATTCAAATGGAAAAAAAAGAAGAAAGATTAATAAAGAGATACTGATTTAAAAAACGTTAATGAGTATTGGATAGACCAATACATAAGGTTTCACACATCACATTCAACATAAGAAAATCCTAATGATTTATTTAGGTTTATAGAACTTTGACCATAATTGACTTTTTCTTTCTTTCTTCCAGGACCGGTCCGGGACTTTTCGGGATCCTATTCGACAAAAAATTTTGGGGCCCTTTTTAATATATATATATATTCTTTAATTTTACTTTATACATACAATTTTTTAAAAAATTAGTAATACAGTTAAGATTTTTTTTTGAAAATCTTAAAACTTATTAATTAAACTTAAATCTCATAAAAATATATTTATTTTGTATCCGGTCCGGGACTTTTCGGGATCCTATTCGACAAAAAATTTTGGGGCCCTTTTTAATATATATATATATTCTTTAATTTTACTTTATACATACAATTTTTTAAAAAATTAGTAATACAGTTAAGATTTTTTTTTGAAAATCTTAAAACTTATTAATTAAACTTAAATCTCATAAAAATATATTTATTTTGTATGTAATTTCACATTTATACATCTTAAAATATCATTTTTACACATATTTTACAAATGTATATAATATTTATTCATCTTAAAATATCATTTTTACACATATTTTACAAATGTATATAATATTATATTATGATTTTTTTTAATAGTGGGCCCCACAAAATGTAGAGCCCTATACCAATGTTTCATGAGAATTGGTGAAGGGCCGGCTCTGCTTTCTTCTCATGTGCTCATTACAAAATTTATTAATTAAACTTAAATCTCATAAAAATATATTTATTTTGTATGTAATTTCACACTTATACATCTTAAAATATCATTTTTACACATATTTTATAAATGTATATAATATTATATTATGATTTTTTTTAATAGTGGGCCCAGTGGGGCCCTATACCAATGTTTCATGAGAATTGGTGAAGGGCCGGCTCTGCATGTCATGATACGTTTCTCACGACTCAGCTTGGTTTTCTTAGTAGAAGATGTAGATTCGTTACTGCTTTTCGTCCCATCATGATTTTTTGACATATCTCGTTTCCCTAGCATCATTGTGGTGGTAGCACATGTAACCTATCCAACTGTGGCCACAAGTTCATACTCTGTACATGTTCAATACCATGTTCATACGTTTGTTGCCACTTGATATCCGTGTAATACTCAAAAATATAATTTTCAACTCTTAGTTTCTTTCATATAATAACACAAGCTGTATGTTTATATGGTATACCAATAAGTTGCCATTTTTTGCATCCACAAGTTCTCAGATTCATATCCACACGATAAACACAACCATGCCAATTCACCTCATGTAAATCTCCATTTGCCATATATCTAATACAATCTACCTTCGCCGTCTCAATTTAGTCATTGCCCTTGTTGTAAATCTGGTTTCAACCTATTAGCAATAAGATTCCTCTTTGCAGTACGCACCATACATTGCCTCCTTATTTTCTCTAATAAGTCAAGCAAGTGTTTACTCCTAGCCTCATGAATGGTTCTATTAAATGACTCACTCAAATTATTTAAGATATCATTACAAAAATAACCAACCTTGGCGAAGGCGTGAGATCATGCAAAAGGATTGGTTTTCATTAACGAGTCAAATGCACCTCAGTTGTATTTCTTCAATTCTTCCAGATTATAAGCATAATCTCCACTAGTGTAGTTGGGTGCTATTTTCCAAAATATTCTCTCTAGATTTAGATCATGGGGATCTCTCTTCCAATTCGCTAGAATGTGCCTAGCACACATGCAATGTTTAGCTTGGGTAGAACATTGTGCACAGCTTTAACCAGACCCTACAAATTTAAAAACAAAAAATACTTTTAGTTCACCATTTAATAGAATGAAGAGGGTAACTAATGTGTACTTGTTGCTTGTCTGAAATTATTATTGATAAGTTTTTCTCATCTTCTAATCTTAATTCATTTCTGATATGGTTGATAAACCAATCTCAGTTACTATCATTTTCTATCTCAACAACTGCCCATGCTATAGGAACAATCTTATTATCCCCATCTCTGCCAATGGCAGCTATCAATTGGCCTTTAATATCCAATTTGAGAAAGGCACCGTCTAGTCCTATGATAGGTCGACATGAAGACATCCACGATTTTCTTTGGGCATCAAAGCAAACATACAAACGATCGAACCTTTGTTTTGCTTCATGGATGCGACCCTGGAATAGTTTCAACATACTCGGAAAGACAATTGTCTATTTTCAGCATCAACCATTTGTTCATCTTTAACATCATCCATCTTTAGAACAATATATCGAAAAAATCAAAACAAAACATAAACATTAGAAATCTTTAAAAAAAAAGTGAACAGTGAATTATGAAAAAAGGGTTGTCATTTTTTTCACCGCAAATTATTTCGTTTCTCATTTTTTCTACCTCAACTATTCAGCTCTCAATTGTACTACCAAACTGTTAGATTCTCATAAATTGATACTAAAACTATTAAATTACTTTAATTTCCAACCTACCATGCTAACCAACATTTGTAAATTTCTTAATTAATCGCATAATTCTTTTTGTTTAATTATTTATCCACTAAACACATGTTTATTAAACACGTGTAACCAAATTTAGATTTAATTAACCATTAAAACCGAATGATTTTGGAAATAAATTTAGATTTAATTTCGGATTTTGAAGTTAAACAATGAGCCATTAGATCAAATCCAAAATGAATTCTAAAATCATTCGGTTTTAGTGGTTAATTAAATTCAAATTTGGTTACGCGTGCTTGATAACATGTGTTTAGTGGATAGATAATTAAACGAGAAGAATTATGTGATTAATTAAGAAATCTTACAAATGTTGGTTAACATGGTAGATAGAAAATTAAAGTAATTTTAGTTGTTTGAGTATCAATTTCTGAGAATCTAATAGTTTGGGTAGTAAAATTGAGAACCAAATAGTTGAGGTAGAAAAAATGAGTAATAAAATAGTTTGGGGTGAAAAAAACTACAACCCAAAAAAAAATCGTGAATAGTGTTATAAGAGAATAAAAATTGTGAACAACACATTTTATAGAAACGTGTAACATAGAAAAAAATCATAAAAGGTATCAGTAGGGAAAAATTGTGAACATCGGAGCGGTATCAGAAGAAACAAAAACGAAAGCAGCAATTTTTTTTTTAAAAGAAAACACGTGATTAGTGGATTCACACAAAAACATGAACAAAATCAATCAATAACACAATTTCTGTAATTATGTGTCGAACTGTATTGGAGTTGATAAGTGGTTTAATACTTAAAAAAAAATTAGAACCCAAAATCTTACTCAAGAAGAAATACACAAACACATAATCCAACTATAAATTAGAGAAAAAGAGAAAAAATTACTGATTGATTCTATATGAGGAGTATGCTAAAGGAGAAACAATTATGTCCACAAGAAAAAATAATAATAATTAATTAAAAAAGGATTTAGGGATTTTAAAAGAGGACTGAGAGATTGTGAAACAGAGGATTGATTTAGGGTAAAATAGTTTTGCTTATATCGACAAATCTATATATTTCCTATTTTTAGATAATTAATTTTGTGAATTATTTTTAAAAAATTATTTAATTTAACGTCACAGTTAACATACGCTAAAGTTGACTTTATTTTATACTTAACTAGATGTAGGGGTTGACAATCAGTGGCATACATAATTCCGACGTTTTATTGCGTTATTCAAATCTGAGAAAAAAAAAATCAATAAAGCAGTGGACCAAACACCCAATCTTTTCGATATTATTGTTACTAGATAGTTGACCCGCACTATGTGCGGATATGTTTTCATGTGATTATTTACATTACAAAATACACAAATGAGTGAAACATAAGGTATTTTATTTTCATAAAAGAGTAATATGATTTTGAAGTCTGGATGTCTACTACAAAAAGAAAAAAAAATCATATTGTATCATTCTCGACATACAATTATACGAATGTTTTCATTTTAAAAAGTTAATGACACACGGTCAAACTAACAATTGTTAAAAATATATATATTTTTTTAAAAAGTGAGTAGTATAATTTGGAACCATAAGATATACTACATGTTAGAATTATTAGGTATAAGGTATTTTACCTATAGTTTCCTCCGATTAATATCTTCCAAGATTGTGTCTTAACTGGTAAAGACATATCTGGATCATCTATTAATGAGTTTTCGTGTTCTCAGAGTAGCTTCTTAACCTCGATCAAAGTATACGTGTTAAGAATAATATTGATTAAAATTATATAAATTTGAGAGATGTCTCAAAGAATGCAGTTACTTTTATGAAATTAATTTTAAGTCTTTGATAAAAAATAAAAATTTTAGACACAACGAAAAAAGATTATGAAAGTTATGAGACTGATTGATCGGAAGTCAAATGATTATATTAGCATAGTCGCAGTTGAGCTTTAGATAAGAACAAATATATTAAAAGTTAGCAGACCAAATTATGGTAAATAGAAATTGGTATAAAGCTTGTTAACTCTACCGGTTTGCATTAGTCGTTCTCAAGTCACAACTAAAACGATTATCCTAGTTTTTTTTTTTTTTTTAAAAAAAATCGGTTTAACAACTAACCAGTATTCAGAAGGTTTTTTTTTTTTTTTTTTTTTTTTTAAATCGGTTTAACAACTAACCAGTATTCAGAAGGTATCTAATTTTTTCACTTTCGGATATTTTGTAGGATATAATGTTTCTCGGTAATTTATGATGCTTTTTTAGAACTTTTTATATAGTTTAACCGAAAATTGGATATTTTCTTACCCTTGATTGTGGTGACAAAATAGATTGGACATTTTCAAATGGATATACAAAGGCTATCAATAAATTTTAAGATTACATAAATTGTTGTAGGGTTAGCCAGAAAACAGATACGTTTATTGCATTATGTATCTTCAAAGAACAATCTCGTTGCATTCTCTCTTTTATGTATTGTGACGCCTCATATCCATCATAGGTGGAGGAAGTACACATGCCTAAATCGAGGCTAGTTGGGTAGTCAATGACATCCCAACCTCCTTGCTCCCAAGATCGAGATTATTATAAATATTTTTCACAACCAACTAATGAATGAAAGAAATAATAAATGGATTATTATAAATATTTTTCACAACCAACTAATGAATGAAAGAAATAATAAATGTTATGTTAACATAGGCTCTTGTCAATGTGAAGCAAAGAAACCCATGTTTTATATCGAATGCTCTCTATCTTCAGGTCGTGCAGGTAGCTCTTAACAACGAAGTAACTTGCTTCTCATTGAGCTTATAGTATATCTTTTCCCTTCAGCAATTTTACAGAGCTGCAAGAACCAAGAGTAATAAGATCTTTAATATTACAACTTACAGGTATAAAGCCAAGAGCATGATGGAGGTAAAAGAGTACATGTTTGAATTGGTAATAAGATCTTTAATATTACAACTTACAGGTATAAAGCCAAGAGCATGATGGAGGTAAAAGAGTACATGTTTGAATTGAATTCATACTTCCATTGGCAAGTAGATGGGTCTTGTGCCACTCCCAGTTTGAATTTGAATTGAATTCATACTTCCATTGGCAAGTAGATGGGTCTTGTGCCACTCCCAGTTTGAATAGCAGGTAGATATGGGAATCTCACCCTAGAGGCAGAAACTCAATAACTTCATCTTCTAGTAAATGGTGGTAAGTATCCGAACAAAAATCTCCAACCTAAAGCTTCTTCTGTCTCTTAGTTATGTTCCTTTTTATCATATGTCGAGTGACAATGGGAATCTCACCCTAGAGGCAGAAACTCAATAACTTCATCTTCTAGTAAATGGTGGTAAGTATCCGAACAAAAATCTCCAACCTAAAGCTTCTTCTGTCTCTTAGTTATGTTCCTTTTTATCATATGTCGAGTGACAGAACCAGCAAGGAAGTTTTCAACGGAAGAGACAAGTCATAAATTCTCAGTGCTTCCCGAAGCTACATTTCCAGCAAACCACTTCAAGTAACCATTTTTCTCTTTCAAACATCCGAGAATGTTTTTGAAGTAACCTTTAAATGCAAAGTTTGAAGCCCAAGAGCAATTAAATTTAGTTACTTAACAGAAACCTGATCAAATGAATTCCATGGAAGATCTAAATTAGGGTACCTATGTAGGGAAATATTGAATAACATTTACTTGATTCTCTCTCCAAAATAACTTCTTCTCTGAAGATTCCGAGAAAGCAATTACCCAAACCAGTGTAAGGTTTTATGAGATGTCCTGTCTTCATCATCTCCCCTTAATTCTGGAGTAAAAGCTTCACCCTTTCGATTGGAGCAGCTGCGGATTTGGCAATGGCTGCCGCACCTCCCATCACAAAATCAGCAGAGAATCTCTCGGATTTTCTGACCAAAGCCATCCTCTTTTCCTCCACCATCTAATCTAATAACCTCAAACAAATCAGAAAATGTTGTTTTGTTTCCATAGGTAACAGTTTCTTCTGGATTGCATGATTTTCAGACTTTCAAAAACTCCAAAAGGTACAGATTGTGTAATCAAACATTGAATCAATACGAACAAAGAGTAATTAGAAAGGTAAGATTTTTAGAAGTGAAAAAACCTGGAGATTGGTTTCCAGGTGTAGATGAAGAGAGAGAAGCGATTTCGTTTCAGAAAATCAAATAAAAAAGAAAATTGATAATCATATCATTTCTGCAATTTCAACAGACATATGACATGATCTCGTGTTCCTCCTCATCAGAGACATTAGCATCCGAGAGTATAACCTTCAGAATAAGGAAATCATGAGCAAAACTTGAAGTATGTCCAAAACAGCCACAAAGAATATATCAAAGACCCTCTTTATACCTTAATTCTTTTCGACCGAGGATAAGAATTTAGTCTAATCTGGACGTGGTATCACAACGCAAATGACAGAGTAGACATGAATAGTTGACATGAACTCTGTTCAAAGGAGTTATAATATTAGAATCAAAAACTTAATAATCCACTTTAGGAGGCAACTTCTTCCCTTCTGTGAGATTTTAGAAGGCTGTAAACAAAAAAATTAGAATCAAAAACTTAATAATCCACTTTAGGAGGCAACTTCTTCCCTTCTGTGAGATTTTAGAAGGCTGTAAACAAAAAAACACATATTCTCTAAGAATAAAATCAGATCAAACATGATAATTTACTAACTCTTCATCTTCATCGTCATCCTCAAAGGTCTCAACTCCAACTGGTGGTTTTGGTATTACAACAACAATCCAGAAATCTACGGAAGAAACCCAAAACTCTTACATGATCTAATACCTATTCATGAAACGCACCACTGAACAATTTCTTTTTTTTGATATAATACCTATTCATGAAACGCACCACTGAACAATTTCTTTTTTTTGATACCTTCGTCACTTGACTTATAGACTATCGCCATCTTCTTTGTCTTGCATTGGCTTTTAACACAAATGATCCTCAAGCTTGAAACAGGGAATTGACCATTTTCCGCGATTGCTTTCCTCAAATCACAAACCTAAATCAGCCAACGATCAATCAACTCAGTACCTAATCTAGCAGCGATGCATTTAAAGAAGAATAAGAAAAGTACCCATTTTGATATTAGAGACCACTCGATTTGTAATTCTTTATCCTCAATTCCTCTCCCAAGAAGAACAAACTTCTTAGAAATCGATGACAGCAGAATTTAGTTTTTGAAACGATTTTGAGATTTTCTCCTCAAATTAATTGATTAATTAGTTTAGATGAATTGATAAAAAAAGATTTGTCATCTGAGTTCGCAAGCTTGTGAAATCCATAAGATCCCAAAATTTGCAGAAACATAAAATATTAAAAAAATGATGAGAAGATGGAAAAGAAGCAAATAATACAACAACCCCCAATTGATGACTTTGAGATTGTGGCCTCATTAATACCAAAATGTCTCTAACGTTTATGCAATGAATCGCTCCAGATTCCATAGAGTGGATTAAATAATTTCGAGTTATTTTATTTTTTAATCAAATTTTTAACGTGAGATATTTAGAAATCAAGTTTATGACGTGGATAGCCTTAGGGTTGAGAGTAAACTCTCCTATTATATAGATAGATTATACATAATCCTAGGTTTATGTATTTAGGTATTTGTAATTCGTTCTTTGGCCGTGAGTCCCAACAGTTGATTTTCCTCATTCAGCTTCCTCTGTTTCCCCTGCAATTTTCTGCTTCTTTTTCATTTCAAATTCTTTCCCCTTTATAGTAATATCTGCTGGTCCAAAATTCACTTTCCCTCTCCGGATCACCGGCGACGAGCCTCCGGTGGTCTCATGTTTGTTCAATGCCAGGCGGTCCGTTTAGTTACTTACACTCACTCCCTGAAGCATATCTCACTTGACTGCAAATGAACTTCTTTTCTTTTGCAAGCTCCTTCATTCCCTAGGCAGACTTTCTTCACTCTGCAAGTCACTAGGAAGACCTCCCTGAGTTTTTTGTCTCCGAGTATTAGCTCTGTAACAAGTTCTGGACTTGTCCTGTTGTAACAAGATCTCTCTGATTTCATACTCTTATCATGGCACGCCGTTTCACTGCTGCTGAAAAAAGGAAGAGTATAGCCTCACCCTTATTCCAGGAGCCACCACCACGGAGAATTGAAGCACCGACACTGGATAATGCTGAAATCATCAAATCTCTTGCACTTACAATTGTTGGGAGGTTCACTAACCCACGGGTCCAAAAGACAAGTGCTCCAATCCCCTTCTACACAAGTATGTGGAGACTTCAAGGTAAAGGGGAAGGTTTTGATATTGGGTCGTGATTGTTATCAATTCAGATTTGAAAAACAGGAGGATTTGGATTCGGTTCTTGCAAATCGACCTATCAATTCAGATTTGAAAAACAGGAGGATTTGGATTCGGTTCTTGCAAATCGACCTTACTTTTTCGCACGCTACATGGTGATCTTGGAAAAATGGAAACCGATAACGAATGAACCTTTCCCCTCTCTTATTCCCTTTTGGATCCAAGTTCATGGTCTCCCTATGATCCAACAAATGCTTGTTAAGATTGGTGACGAAATAGGGAAAGCAGACATCCATGATATTACCTTCGCACATGCTAAAGTTAGAGTCTTCATGAATGGCCTTCAGCCTCTTGTGAAACGATCAATTGTGACTTTCAAAGATGGCTCCGAAGCTCAGATTATCACACGATGTGTGACTTTCAAAGATGGCTCCGAAGCTCAGATTATCACACGATGATGCGAATTGCCATTAATTATGGATGCACTCTCTTCACAGGTTCTGGAGCAATCGAAATCTACTCGTAACAAATCCTCTCCGATCAAACCTGCGATTGCTAGCCGTCTAGATTTTCAAAACAGAGATAGTAGAGGTTTCTCTCCAACTTTTTGGTGCCTGGCCTACAATATTACCACAAAAACTTAAAAAGTATAAACCAAGAAACTGCAATTGGTCTCATGTTCTAATGCAAAAGAAACATCTAAAAAAAGTAGTTTTAAATGAAGAATGAAATCCCAATGCATCTACAATCAATACAGAAACGTACCTGGAATAATAGCATGACAATGGCGAAAATAACTTCAATTTCTGTCAAGAAGTTGACACTAATAGGACTAAAGTTGAACTTTCCATCCACTTTAGACATGTACACTATAAAGTTGAACTTTCCATCCACTTTAGACATGTACACTAAGACAGGCTGCAAAATGCATAAAGAACATAACTTTTAATCATGATTATACATGATTCAACAGAGATATTGAAATGGCTAGTGTTTTGACGAAGTCGTTATAAGACAATGTTACCTGTAGACCAACTAGTATGCAATCACCAACTACCAAAAGGACATTGAGGGCTCGTTGTTTTGAAGGTACTCTGAT
Source organism: Physaria fendleri (assembly GCA_036630335.1). Lineage (NCBI taxonomy): Eukaryota > Viridiplantae > Streptophyta > Magnoliopsida > Brassicales > Brassicaceae > Physaria > Physaria fendleri. Next base: position 22,607,962 of record CM071718.1, on the reverse strand, counting down.
ATAGTCATTGTTATAAGCCTTCGATATAGCTTTGCTACTTGGAGAAACCAACCTTGAACGACATTCACTACACACAACCATTCTCCAACTTTTTGGTGCCTGGCCTACAATATTACCACAAAAACTTAAAAGTATAAACCAAGAAACTGCCATTCGTCTCCAACTTTTTGGTGCCTGGCCTACAATATTACCACAAAAACTTAAAAGTATAAACCAAGAAACTGCCATTCGTCTCATGTTCTAGTGCAGAAGAAACATCTAACAAGTAGTTTTAAATGCAAGAATGAAACCCCACAATATCTGAAATCAATCCAACAAACGTACCTGGAATAATAACATGACAATGGCGAAAATAACTTTAGCAATCTCTGTCAAGAAGTTGACACTAACAGGACTAAAGTTGAACTTTCCATCCACTTTAGACATGTACACTAAGACAGGCTACAAAATGCATAAAGAGCATAACTTTTTAAACTTGATTATACATGATTCAACAGAGATATTGACATGGCTACAAGACAATGTTACCTGTAGACCAACTAATATGCAGTCACCAACTACCAAACAGACATTGAGAGCTCGTTGTTTTGAAGGTACTCTGATATAGTCGTTGTTATAAGCCTTCGATATAGCTTTGCTACTTGGAGAACCCAACCTTGAACGACATTCACTACACACAACCATTCCGTTCTTCATCAGCTTACTCAAGCTGACGATTATTCACTACACACAACCATTCCGTTCTTCATCAGCTTACTCAAGCTGACGATTTTAGACTGAACTAAACCTGAAACAACATAAACAATACAAAAGCTATCAACTTTAAACATGAACTCAAACAAAACGCCACTGCATTAAACATCTGAGAGATTTATGACTACCCATGTGAATAAAAACCCACGATCTGACGATTTTAGACTGAACTAAACTTCAAACGACAGAAACAATACAAAAGATATCAACTTAAACAGGAACTCAAACAAAATGCAACAGAAAAACACCTGATCAATGGCTACCCAAGTGAATAAAAAAACCCACGATCAGATCTCAATAGCTATAAAAAAGCCCACAATTCACAAGGAAAATGAGCCAAAGTAGATCTCAAATCCTTAACAAGGGAACAAAAACGTAAGCTATGAGCAACAACATAAACAATACAAAAGCTATCAACTTTAAACATGAACTCAAACAAAACGCCACTGCATTAAACATCTGAGAGATTTATGACTACCCATGTGAATAAAAACCCACGATCTGACGATTTTAGACTGAACTAAACTTCAAACGACAGAAACAATACAAAAGATATCAACTTAAACAGGAACTCAAACAAAATGCAACAGAAAAACACCTGATCAATGGCTACCCAAGTGAATAAAAAAACCCACGATCAGATCTCAATAGCTATAAAAAAGCCCACAATTCACAAGGAAAATGAGCCAAAGTAGATCTCAAATCCTTAACAAGGGAACAAAAACGTAAGCTATGAGCAGAATTAATAAGCATAACTGTTGGCTTCATAATAAAAACCACATTTTTACACACTCTTGGAAAATAAATTAGGAATCAGATTGATCATACTAACCTCAATAGACCTATAAGATGAGATCAACACTGCATTCCCCAACCAAAAACCTCCTCTCGTCTAAATTCGATATTCTCTGTCTTATCTTCTTTCTCGTCTATGTGAGATCTCCAAGTTACAGAAATTTAAAAGACTAATCTTATCTTCTTTCTCGTCTATGTGAGATCTCCAAGTTACAGAAATTTAAAAGACTAAAACTTTCCTTTGAGCTTCACTACCAGAGAATATACTGGGAATAAGAGAGAGGGAGACGAAGAATAAGAAGATGAAATCGTTGGTCGATTGAAATGCGTTCATATTCTTAAGGTTTTTTTTTTTTGCTTTGATTACACAATACCGTTTCAAAGCGTTACTTTGGAAATAAATAAATCTCGATTACACAATACCGTTTCAAAGCGTTACTTTGGAAATAAATAAATCTCTAAAAAAAAATTATTTTAAAAATAAATTTACTTGTCTTTCTGGATCTGACACGTGGAATTTGTGACAGACCAATAAGATTTTAGTATGACTAATGTGTGCTGACGTGTCATGCAGGTGATGAAGGCGTAGATTTATGTCTGTTTATAATTCTAATAAACATTACAAATAAACATGTTTTTGTTTGTTTGGGTATAAGGTAAACAACAGCATGAACTTTTTTAATAGTACCGTTTTAATATGAAATTTGGTATCGTGTCAATTTTAATCTGAATTATTTAAAATTTTAAAATTACTATATTTATTCTACAGAATAGACCAATTTCAATATCGTTTTTAATTTCATGCTTAGTCATATGCCATATAGACATGATTTGGATTTTTGTTTTTAAAAAAATTAATTTGAATGGCTTTTAAAGAAATTAAATTAAGAATAAAAATAATAGAAAATTTTGAAAAATATAGAAAATAGAAAAACACTAACCATAATTTTTCATACAAAATTCTTTTAAAAAAAAATAGAAAAACACTAACCATAATTTTTCATACAAAATTCTTTTACAAAAAAAATATAATTAAATAATATTAAATTAGAGAAATGTTAGAAAATCAAGGAAAATTATGAAAATTAAAAAAAGATTTTTTTTTGGAAAAAATAAAATTAAATCTTATTTATTAATTCTATAAAAATTTACAAATTTTATATAATAATTTGAGAGTAAAAGACCAAAAACAAAAAAACCATGTGCAATTAATTTATTTAAAATAAAAAATGAAAAATTCATGTCATGTCCATGTGGCATATGACTAAGCATGAAATTAAGATCGATGTTGAAATTGACCTATTATATATAGTTCATGTAGTAATTTTGAAATTTTAGATTATTCAGGTTGAAATTGGCACGATTCCAAAGTTCAGAAACGACATTATTGAAGAAGTCCATGTTGTTTTTGAATTTTTATTACCCTTGTTTGTTTATGTTAAATTAATAACTTTAATACTAGTACTAGCATTTTTTT